>MU575040.1:5903988-6029860 GCA_024362625.1 Silurus asotus | reverse complement strand
CCCGCCCACCCTCCCTCACACCAGCCTGCCTGCTTACCGGTCTGTTTGTTTGTTTGTTTGACTATATCGATATTTAAAACCAGTTATTTTACTTCTCTAAAATGAATAAAGAACTCTTGGTGATTTGTGTGACGATAACACACCCCCACTGTACCCTAGACTAAATAGGGGTGTGTTTGTAAAGGGGTGAGGATGTGATTTTCCAAGGCAAGTCACACATTCACAATTATGCACAGAATAAAATAACAGGTTAGGTCTTACCTGATATTAAAGAAATCCACAGCTTTTGCACAGTGGATGCTGCCTCACTGCACTCACTGTTCTCCTGGGCTCTCCAGGATGCAGCGTCTGACATGCCTTTGAACGTCAGCAAAAAACAAGAAGGATTGTGGATCGGGACTCTCTGCAATGCTTTATGCTCTGTCCAGCTTCTGGAAACTTGGATGGGCTGATACACTAAAAGACTGTGGTACACTGGGTCTGTGGGGACATAGTGTGCACCAGTGGAACAGAATAGTGGAGATTTGGGTCACGTGACCCGCTCAGGTTTCCTCACATGAGGCTCTGGTTACGCATGTTCAGGTGCAGAGGTGTGAATTTCAGGTCTTTGTCTGGCATCTGGACTAAATGATCTGTCCATCTAAGATTCAAAGTAAGACCACAGTTTAATGCTGGTGTGTTCAGATGCTTGTCATGTAGTTTTGTTCAGGTGTTGAGCTCCAGAAAACCGTTATTGCCATGTGCAGCTCTTTTTTCTCAATGCTTGCTTGTGTGCTTTATAGATGATTCGATACTTTGGCTCTGACATCATGGAAACCCCATAGACGAGCCAAAGTGTGTGGTGTTCAGTAAATTATTTTCACTCTGAATCCAGCGAATAAGTAAAAAAACAGTAAACTCCAATCACTAAATCTTAACTCTCAAAACTAAACTGTACTTTCCCTTGTTCTTGTCCTGTCTAGACAAGTATAAGGATGCACAGACAGACAGACAGACAGACAGACAGACAGACCTACAGACAGACAGATAGATAGATAGATAGATAGATAGATAGATAGATAGATAGATAGATACGAGAGTGGCCTCTAGAGGTGACTCACTGACACCACGTTTTTTATTTATTTATTTTGTTCTTCTACACGTTGGACAGTGAACACTATATAAAATTTATTAGTGAATACATATTTATATTTATTTCATTTGGCACATTTTAATGATTCTTTCTTTTCTTTCTTTGTAATAAAGTTCAATACTATTTTACATAGAGTATGATGTTTGTTTTAGTATCCTGCATCTATTCAAAAGACAATTGATTAACCAGTTATCGGCAAATAATCTCTCAGTAACGGTCAAATCCACTATCGGTTGACCTGTAGTTATTAACATAGCCTAATAATTTGTTAGACCCCCCCACCACCACCATATAAATATGCAAGTACATGTTTTGATTTCAATAGCAATGAATATGGAAAGAAATGTCATTATGATGGTAATAATGGTCCTTTAATATCCTAGATATCTTTCAAAAAGTAATGCTTATTGGTCTGCTTAATAAATGTATACATTCCAGCCCATGTAATTTTCTGTTACAGACTGACCCCGCCCCCCCATTAGACTGTTATTTAACATGCATGGATGAATTTCACTACGTCATTACATAATTGCAGATATAACTTCAGGTAAATGCGTGAAGTAAAAATGTGATCAAATCGAATGCCCTAAATGTAAAATAAAATAAAAATAAATTACCCATGAGAGAAAACTCTTATGTGAAGCAAAACACATAATTCCCTTTTTAAAAAATAACATGAAAATATTTTCTGGCAATCTACCACATGAAAATAAATATATCAGTGTTGTAAAATCTATGTAGTAAAAAAAAGAAGCAAAAAATGTAATCACAAACACCAATTGTTTAATAAACAAACTTTACATCTAAAGTTCCTGTAACTCAGGTTAATCTCATGCATTTATTTTCATCCTTTTATTGGCTGTAAAGTTATTTTACCCCCCACACTGCCGTTCAGCTCTTCCCAGGGACAGAGAGCAGATCTGATCGACTGGATGGTGAAGATAGTGTAAAGGCGACTCTCTCCCACCCCCACTGAACATCTTCTCACTCATTCATTGATGCGCCCTTCCCAGACCCAAGGGCTCTATGCAAATTTGTCCCTTTCTTCTGTTCACACCATTGTTCTTCCATCTGCTTGGGGTAACTGCACTATCAACCCCTTTAAAACACAAAGAGGCCCGTGGTAAAAGCAACAGCCTTCACGACTGTCCCCTAAAACTAGTTACCACAGCACTGTCGACTTCTGATTGGTCGGATTTTAACAACGGCAGCTCTGACATTCACGCACTCGCCTCAATACATCGTCATTTGTATAAGACTCGCTCAATTAGAGAGATGCTTTTTTCAGTTTCTGGGTTACATCACAAACTGTGTTATTGTTTCTTAATAGCATCAGCTGAGAGGAAAAAAAGAGAAGCTAGTGAGAGAATGACTTTATAGCTACTACAACATAAGACAGGAAGTAACTTGTTTCTCATATATTCCACAACATACAAATTGATAAACGATACGATTTAGCAAATAAATGACCACTGGAGAATTTCACCGTTACTTATATTTCTATTACAGCCCATAGTGTTATTAGACGATATAGAACACACACAGAACACATTTAAACAACTATATTCTCAACCATTTTATTGTGATCTTTTCTCTTTCAAAAATATCTTAAAGTAAATAGAGGTCATTGTCACCTACAGTGAAGCAAAAAAAAAAAAAAGAAAAAAAAAGTGGCAAACAAACATCACCAGGTATAATCCCTTCTCATAAATAAAGTAGTAAGCACTACAAAAATATAAGAAAAAACAAACAAGGGAAAAAAGAAAAAAAGAATTTGACCATTTTTAAGGGACTCCGCCCAGACCACCACATTACAAATCAAATAAAGCTAAAGAGAGAGCTTAAAAAAATGAACCAAAAAAAAAAAAAAAACACTCATGGTGTCTTTCATCAACTTAAATAATTTACAAAAAAAATATAAAAAAATAACCAAAAAAGGCAACGCATCTACATCAATTTTTGTTTTGTTCAGGAACAGCAAACCATTTCGTTTAGCTCCATGTACACACAGTGCACTATAATTACTGGTGACATACATATTCCTAGCTCCATGCACATGATCAGGATTTGAACCTTGTTCTGATTGAGATTGTGGAATTACCGTTTCTTTAAGGCTCTTGTTTCAGCACACCAAAGAGTGAAGTGGATTGAAAAAGAAAATAGTAGTGTCTGGTTAAATACTGAAGATTCTAACCAACTAATCTTTAATGCGAAAGAGCTTCTAGGACACACGACGCTCGGTTACAGTGTAAGGCAATACCCTGAGCAACAAAAGTCATTTGAGAAACGGGAGATTATTATAAAAAGCATGGACGAAAGCGGGCCGACTCTGGGTCGGCTCAAAGACTAATGAAGCGGCCGTTCCGCGTGGAAGCACGAAGAGAAACGCCGGGACGAGAACGGCATTCGCGCCGTCCGGTCGGTTACAGTAGTGTGTTTCTGCTACATGACCTCCGTCGGCGCGCCGAAAGCGAGCTCACAGGTTGGAGTTGGTGGCGCCCACGCCCTGGCACTCGACGATGTAGGTGTCGTTGTTGGCGTGTTCGTCGTCTGCTCTGTGTATGGCAAACTTGGCCTGGAATTAGAGACAATGCATTCACACTTTCAGTGTGGCTTCGACCTAATATATGAAGGAAGGGTGCATGAATACCGTTTCTAGTGCCTACAGCTTAACTCAATGGAGAAACCAAACACCTGTTTTTGTTGCTACAGAGGATCAACCGTCTCCATATTACTCTGTCCTTCTCGTCTGCCTCTTTCAAACAAACCACGTGCATGTTATCGCTCACCACATCCATAAACCACATACACCTGCTTTTCCTCCTGCCTTGCGGCTCAATCCTCCACAAACTCCACAACCTGTTGGTTGCTCTAAAACCCTGCTTACACGCTAAAAGGTTGTTTGATCGACGTGTTCGATCGATTTCTAATACGCATTTAATATAAACGCATTTTTAAAAGTAGTACATATGACACTTCTCCCTGTCAAACTATTTAACTTTACCATGACTAAATAAATATTGGTAACAAATTTCAACTATACCTTGGCATGAAATATCAAATTAATAAATAATTCCTTAATTACTGAACCAAAAAGCAAAACCATCTACTTCAGCGAAGAGACGAGACACCACAGCTAAAACATTATTATTGTAAGCTAAAGAAAACCCTTGTTCTTTTTTTTTAATCACAGGGACGTCATTACCTTAGTGAGCTGCTCTGCTACATGGATGGCAGTCTGTGTGTGTAGAGTGATCGGTCCTGTGCGCATCCGGGACGTTCCGTTAGCCAAGGCCATGAAGACAATCAGCTGTAAAAACAGTGGTTAAGAAAACAGAAATTAATATAGGGCACGTTTTAAAAATAGGGGTGAGTAAAATCTGCATCGTTATTGTATAGAAATTTTTAGTAGCAGTCCTCATCGATATCAACACTGAGACAGACATTTTAATTTTAATATAAATCAATCGGGAATAATTCAAGTTTGTTTCTACCCGATCATCTCCTAGTGCTAAGTTTTATGTCACTCATGTTGGAAGATGCTGTAGTCCCTCCTTTTTAGATTTTTCACAGTGCATCTACTAGAATTAGCATCATAAGTCAAACTATGTTAGAAGAGCGAGCAGTTTGCCAGTAGGCTTTAAAATTATGAGCACAAGTTAATGGTAGTTCAGAGGATGCAATTTTGGACATCTGATCAGAAGGTCATGAGTTCAAATCCCAGCAACACCAAGCAGACATTGAGCATTGCGCACTTGAGCATGGCCCACAACACAACTTCTCAGCAGTATAACTGAAAACGGTAAGTGGCATCTGCCAAATGCCGTAAATTTAAATGTAAATTAGCTTAGACTAACAAGGTGTGTGTGTATGTGTGTGTGTGTGTGTGTGTGTGTGTGTGAAATCCTGACCTGGTCTTGCAAAAACTCATCCACACAGCCGTTGTGCCTGATGTTCCTCAGGAGCATCTCAGCGGCCTCAATGCCAACTTTATCTGCATAAACACCTGAGGGACAAAAAAACAAATAAATCAGACTCTCCTGTGATTTAGACATTTATAGAATTTTGCTGCTATTAGTTTTTCATTACTTCTTTGAGAAAATAACCTGCCAACTGGGCACAAAGAAAAATTGATGAATTACCAAATAAAAATAAACAACAACTGTTCCAGCTTTACTGCAAAAAAGTGCTCACCTTTCTTTCCAAGAGATGAACCAGCAAAAATACAGCCGGTAGAGGACTCTGCAATAATTCTGGGTGGAGGAAGAGACACAAATCACATCCCATAAGCATAAGAGTAAAATAATGAGGAAATATATTCTTTCCTTTTAAAAAACAATTACATGATGCCATTTCCGTTTCCACAGGCCTTGTCCTTCTCTTGCAGAGACTGTATGTTGATGTAAAGATCTTTGATCTCTTTCCGGATGGTGCGCACGGCTGCAGAGGACATGTCCTTCGCCAGCTAAGGACAAGAACCGATCAAACCAGACTTTACACATCAAAATATACAGGGGACATGAACCAAGTTCTATCATGTTAAAGTGTAAAAAATATAACATTCACGTTCATTGGGGTTTTTTAATGCGAAACTAAAACTTTAACTGTCGCAACTAAATTTCTAAATACTATTACAAATTTAATGTTGTATTAGAAAACATTAATACACACTTTTTTGCTTCCATTAATTAGGCATCAGATGTAATTGCACAGTTTGAACGATAGAGGGCACAACCCACAAGGTAAAAACCAAATTTCCATGGTGAGAAAAGTTATTCAATCTTTTGCAGGATTTTTCTACCATCTGATATTTATTAAGTGTCGTGAATTGGACACCACCCACCTCAGTGCACTTTGTTACTTTTAATCATTACAGGTGTCTTTCCACATTGCTGAAAGACTACACTTTTAGTTTGTAAACTGTATTCCTATTTAACTCCACCAAAGCCTAGTACGTAAATGTACATTATTGAAAAAGTCAAACAATTCCTTGGAAGAATATTTTCTGAAAGTAAAAAAAGTAGTGCTGTAGTGTCTAACTTAACACTATATTAAATAATAAACACAAACATCTATTGTACCTTGAAAGGCAGCACTCCAGCGACGAAGGCCCGACCGTAGATCTTTGTGATGGTACCTCTATCTGTCATGTTGATGGGGTTCAGCTCTTTCACAGGGTTCACCTTTACCACCACTTCTCCACCACCCTTTGGGTAATAACCTCTGCAAACACAAAATCAAACTGAGTTACAGTACAAAATGGAGGGAAAGGTAATTAAAAACAAAAATATTAAAAACTGGATACAAGGTACATAAATATAAACTGTGAGCTGTTAATAACAAGTATTTCCTTTTATTAATAAATAAATAAATTTTATATATATAAAAAATGTTTTACCTCATCCTTAAGTCACAGTCAAACTGAACTCCAAATCTCTCCAAGATGGGTTTAAATACCTAATAACAGAAATATATACTATAAGAACATGTACAAAAAAAAACCCAGAACATTTTTATTTTACAATACTTTATCTACAGAACTGAAAACTATATTTAAGGAAATTTAAATAAATCATCAAATTAAAAAACATTATAATACATAGTCAAAAAGTTTGAAATGCTATCATCAATATCATCTGATTCCAAACAAACGTTGCATGAACCCCTAATAAAAGGCAATGTAGAAAGGTAGATAAAGATGGAAAAGAAACAGATGATTAAGTACTTAAATAGTAACAAATAATAATAAGTAACAAATGAAGAAGGTGGTAAGGAATAGGTGAAGTCCAAGAAGTGTTAGGGGGAGAAAAAAAAAATGAAGTAGCAGATAAAAATAAATTCCCTAAGACCTTCAGTGTGTAATCGATCTGTGGAGCCATCTCAGCGTTGGTTCCTCCTTTTAAGCAGAGCTCTGAAGGTCCCCCAGTGAACAGCGCACAAGGCAGCGAGATCTGCAGCAGAAGTCCGACACTCCTACAAAACACAGCATCTGACTGTAGTCTAAAAATGTTCAATAATAATCAATATAATGTATTATAATATTAATGAGATGGGGGGGGGGGGATTGAAGAAAAATAAAAAAAGAAATGGAAAATTAGACAAGGAACTGAGGGAAAATAACCAATTGAAAAACAAAAGAACAAAGAAGAACAAAAATGGGAAGAAATTGTATTTTTATAGAAAGTATTTTTTAAATAAGACTGAAAATTCTAATAAAAAAAATTTTAAGCAGAAAAAATTACTATAATTATAGATATAATAACTTTGATAATAAAAAGGGTGGAGTTCCTGGCTTTTAGTTTTTCCTGTGGACAAATTAATTTTATTTGAGATGCTATGAGAGAAAGAAAAACAAAAAAAAACACAATCTTACCCAGCAGTCTGCGGATCAGCGATGTAACTGCCGCACTTGAGCTTCCCAGGAGTCAGTGTGATCTCTGAGGATCCCACAGTGGCTCCCTCCAGATTCCCATCACACATGTCCCTCAACAGCTCCAAGCCTGACAGATGCTGAGGCCTAGTGAGGGGTGTGGGGGGAAGAGACGGTGAACAATAGCAACGACTTTTCATATTCCCTGCTGTTGCTGTCTGTATCGAACTGTACACATCATGTAAGCGTTCACGACAGACATACGCATTCATATACAAAACGACTTCGAGCTGTGCCATATGACAATACTGAAACTATGATCAAGATTTTGAGAAGTCATAAAACTCTTACAGAAAAGAAGTTAAAATGACACTGAATTGAACAGTTGGTGGTCACCCTCGAAGGTATTGAGGATTACAATCAAAGCAGGTGTGTAGGAAAACAATAAAAACAATTGACAAGTGGCTCTAGGTCGTAAATTGTGGCCTTTTGATTAGTACAAAATTTGTGCATCTTGAACTTATTGGTCCAATTTTTAAAAAGGCAAAAGTGCTTTTTTTTTTATATATATGTATATATCATAATGCATATGGTGTATCATATTACCATACAGCATTTGGCACATCACCCACCTCTACATGGAACTAAAGAAGATGAGCAGATAAACGCAACTCCAATCAAGCCAGATATAAAAGCCATAGTTTACAAATATTTAAAGCGATATCGAATTGCACTAGAAATTTGCTTCAGGTTTTCTATCTTTTGGATCTAAATATGTAAATAATGTCATTTATTTAGTATTAATAAACCACAAAACCAACAGGAACGTGCGCCAGCCATTCAGGTCTTTTCAGAAATTGAGGAGATACATGTCCCATTCTTGTTAAAACAAAAATATACAGAAGTATACAGGATACCCAAATGTTGTTTCCCAATGTGCTGGAGAAATATAAGAAATCTAAAACACTGCGATACGAGATAATCGGTGGAGACGAGTAAAAATCAGGGGAAGTTTGAGAAGATAGGACAATAAATACATAAAACCGGATGTATTATAGAATTACAGGAATCTTTCAACACATTGAAATTTTAATAGGTAAAAAAAAATGCTTTCAGGAGATATATTTCGTACCATGATTACATCTGTTTTTGTTTTAATTTTTAGCTCAGACTCCAAATGTATCTCAGGACATTCTGGTCATATCTGAACAGGCCAAAAAACGAATTAAATTGAGTGATGTATTTGGTTATAGTCGATAAAAGTTTTTTAAAGCCCGCATCCTTCTTCATGTAAACAAACAAACTTCATTCTCATGTGAGGAAAGTCTTGGAGCTCATGTGGCCATGTGCTAGTGTGGAGATCTAACAAAGGCCTCCTTCCAGCACTACAGTTCAGAGATAAATACAGACACCTTACAGCTTCAAAAAGTGTCCTCAGATGTTGTAAACTAATAAATGTACCACCAGGTCATAATAACGTTTCAGCCCGAGGGTCAACTTAGGCTCTTGGATGGAGGTCTGACTCAAACAAGCAAACTTGGCTTTGTTTCAGGATTCAGGAGGTAGGGAGGGGGATGAGGGCTTCCCAAGAGAGAATCGGAAAAGAGATAGACGCATTAAATATGGTTAAAAAAACAAGCATATTTAGTAAAAAATTTAATTCAGACCTTAAACCAGGAGTGCTCCTTCCTGCCCGGATTTTGTTGATTTTCAGAGAAGAGCCTTGAATACAACTGAGTGCAGCTGAAACCCTGAGGATCTGTCCGCCCTGAGTGGAAAAAAGAGACACAAAAATAGGACGATATTAAAGATTTTTCAGACTCAATCGTCGTATATGTTTTAGACAATAAATAATTGATGAATAAAATCCCTAAATGAAGCAGCTGTAGTAGTAGTAGTAGTGGTGGTGGTCTAGTTTACTCACCCCTTCCATTACACTTCCGTCCATCTCGAGCGCCTTTGCGGCCATTTTTGAAGAAATCCAACGAATACTACGAATATTATTTTCTTTCACAGACTTTGGGGTATGATAACAAACACCTCCTGAGAGCAGAAGATGCGCAAACCTCTGCGAACCGCTAGAAAACCGAGCTCCACTCAACTCAATGGCCAAAGTTAGCTTGCAAGCTAATATATACCGGTTCCCAAACAATGCGGGGGATAAAACCGCCAAACTTCCCGACACTCCACTGCGCCCAAGGAAACCCAGGACCTATAAGTAAGCAGTAGTCGGTTAAACTCTACTAACTAATGCTTACTTTGAAGTAAAGCGAAAGTAAACTTATTTGTAATAAAATCTTCCTTGAGTTCCGCTGATACGGATGTAGATTAGCTGACTCGCTAACTGCCCGCAACTAGTCCCCTCTCACACGCAAACTGATAGAAAGAGACTGCGCATGCGTATAACTGGCAGGCTCGAGGAGGATCCGCAAGGAAGCTAAGGCGCATGCGTTCAACTGCCAATATCGCTCGCACGACTTGGACCCTACTGCGCGTGCGCAAAAAAATGCGAGGACGCTAAGTGCGCATGCGTTTAATTGCCATTCTTTGCTGAAAACCAAAAGGACAATTAATTTTTTGGTAAACCTATTTATTTTTCAAGGTGCATTTTTCCTTAAGCAAATGTACAAAGATACTAATTATCTGTGTTTAATCCCATCTGGACACTCTTTGTTTGTTTGTTTGTTTTTATTGCAAACACGAATTTAACAATACAAAATACAAAAGCATAAAAAGGTACACTTTTGTTATAAAAAAAAAAATTAAAGGATTCTAATAATGGATTCAAGAATAGTATTAGTTTAAGGCTTCGGTTTAAAGCTTTTGACATGTACCTAAGGGAAGTAATAAGGGAATTAATATCAGAGGAGAATAATCTTAAATTGGTTTTACAATAAACAGCTCTGGCTTTGTGAATATAAAATTTACCCAGGAGACAAAGTAACAAAACAGTATATTCAAAATTAACATAATCAGAGTGCAAATCAGATAGAAAAATAATAGCTTCTGTAAACTGTAAAAACAAAATTTACAACAAAGGAATAGTAACATTGTAGACTGACTGCCTTTTTTTTTTCTTTCAGAAGTCTCACTCCATTAGTAACGATATCACTTTCTGGAAACACCAGTGGGGCAATGATGTTTGGATGGCTCATGGTTCAGAGCACTCAGCTGGGGTAATGATAATGAATTTTTTTGCTGGGCCTGTTTTACACAATTACACAGAATCTACATGGCAGGTCCCCTGGTGGTCTAGTGGTTAAGACGCAGCGCTCCCACCGCTGCGACCCGGGTTCGATTCCCGGGTCAGGGGACCATCCCCAGCCACTCTCAGTGCCGGTCCCAAGCCCGGATAAATTGGGGAGGGTTGCGTTAGGAAGGGCATCCAGCGTAAAACATGTGCCAAATCAAACGTGCGGAGGATCCGCTGTGGCGACCCCTAACGGGAGAAGCCGAAAGAAACTTACTTACTTACTTACTTACACAGAATCTACATGGCACTTTCTTTTATTGGCTTTAATACCATTTTTGTGATATTGATAAATATTTACGGTTGCAACAACTCTCCAGAAAATGACATGCTGCTGGAAGAGATTGGAGAAAACATCCTCTTATGATTTAACACAAATCCAGATGCTTTCATTTTTATTGGTGGGGATTTTATTTGGTCCAGATAATAACCTGGATAGATTTCCCCCTAGACAGCATGCATCTCTTGAAACCAAATTGAAAATGTTCATAGAGAAGTTTAATTTAATTTATATTCGAAGGGAAAAGTTTCCAAACACTAAATCATATACATGGGGTCCGGACGTTCTCAATTAGATTACTGGCTTGTTCCGCACTATAATGTTTCATTAAGTATTCTTCCTTCCACGTTAACAGATCACCATGCCATTCTTCTACATACTCCGATTTATTACAGGACAGGTAAATGCAGCTGCTAGAACCTTTTTTTGGAAAATAAACTCTTTTCTGCTTACGCATGACGTAAAAAAAAAAATTTCAATTAGAGAATTTCCTTCCTGATTCAGGACCACTGGGTGAAAGCTCCAAGTGTAAAGCAATTTGGCTCAAACTGGGAGTTACTTAAACATGAAGTGGGAAAGGCTGTGTTAGGCTTTTTGGCAGCAATTTAGCAAAACAGAGAAGTTATAAGAAAGAAGTGGTTGTAGGAAAGAAAGAGATTTTAATCCTAATGCTACTATATCTGGAACAACCAAGACATTCTTTACAAAAATAAGTAGATGGTTTTTTTTTTTTTAGATTGATTAAATAATAATAGTAGGTTGGTATCTCAATTAATCAGTTTTAATGGTCACCTGTTCTCTTACTCTCAGTATATTTCTCCATATAAAATACCTGTTACACCACGTGAGTTTGCTGTTGTAATGGATGCCATTCTTTATGGGGTTATGTTGCTTCTTAATAACTCAGCTAGATTGCAGGTTTCTCTGTCTACCGATCATCCTTTTGAAACTGGTATTGGAACTGTTTGAATTTTGGCCACTGCTCCTGGCCAAAATAGACAATTCAGACATCTGTTTCAAAACGAGATCGTTTCTTCACCATATGTTGCATCCTATTAGAACGGCCTCTTTGATAACATTTCAAGGAAAACATTTTGACTCTCTTTTCTAAATATTTAATTACCAACAAGGTTAAGGATGTTTTTTTAATGAAATACTTAAATTTTTCTATCCTTTTCTTCTTCTTCTTCTTCTTCTTCTTCTTCTTCTTCTTCTTTTTTGTCTTCTCCCATTGGGGTCGCCACAGCAGATCATCCGTTTCCATACCCCCCCCTATAACTACCTGCATGTCTTCCCTCACAACATCCATAAACTGCTTCCTTGGTCTTCATCTTTTCCTCTTTCCTGGTGGCTCCATCCTCAGCATTCTCCTACCGATATACCCCGTGTCCCTCCTCTGCACATGTCCAAACTATCTCAATCGCGCCTCCCTTACCTCGTCTCCAAAACGTCCTACATGCGCTGTCCCTCTAATAAACTTATTTCTAATCCTGTCCATTCTCATCACTCCCAACGAAAACCTCAACATCTTCAGCTCTGCTACCTCCAGCTCCACCTCCTGTCTTTTACTCCATACCGCTGTCTCTAAACCATACAACATCTCAGGTCTCACCACAGTCTTATAAACTTTCCCTTTCACTCTCACAGATACCGTTCTATAACAAATTACTTCTGCTATCACTCTTCTCCACCCACTCCACCCTGCCTGCACTCTTTTCTTCACTTCTCTAACACACTCTCCATTACTTTGCACTGTTGACCCAAGGTACCTTCTGGGGTTGTGCACATACAGCTTTGTTTTTGAAAGAATTCTTTTTCAGCTTTATTTGTGTATTCTCACACAGAGATTCTCTTTGTCATACAAAGAGGTTCTGTTTGGTTGATATGACTTTGACATAAACAAAAAAAGACAATATTTTTTAATAAACCTATTTATTTTCAAAGTTCTCATCAGCAACTCCAAAGCCCTTAAATCTGTTTGACTGTTTGATATTGTACAATTTTGTAATTTGTAACTTTAGTTTGTAAACCTGGCATTGTTTTGCAGTTTTTCAAGATGACTAATAAAAACTAAACAATAATAAAAAAAAATTGCATTAATGGTGTTGATTTAGTTAGGACATTGGATTTGTCACATACAAAACAATCTACACCCAAATAAATATTTCTCCCAATTCATCAGTAAAAGGTTTTAGATATATATAGAAAAAAAAATAATAAAACCGACTATATCCGTTTTCTAATTTACTTTATAAAGTTTTCTCAATAGGCGCATATGAATCGTTCTGATTGGTCCATTAACTGGGGCGTGTGACTTGCGTCACATCCGGAATTCCACGTCTATGTAGGAGGAAAAATGGCGGCCTTCATTACAGTCAGGAGCTCATTCGCGTTTATGAGACGCCTGGTGGGTGAATTTATATGTGATAATCTTGATAATGCATGCACAGGCATAGGTTTATGAGAAGTAAGGATAAGCATGTGATTAATAAAAGAGAGTTTGATCAGAAAAGGAAGGAAACAAACAAATAGGTAAGTCAAGGACCAAATGCTAAGTCTGCTAGTAACTAGCCGGTACTAGTAGAGGTGGACTGGAGGCTCAGGTGGCTCGTCTTGTAATGTAATGCAATGCAATGTAATGCAATGTGCACAGTTTGCATACATTTCATTAATAAGATGAAGAAGTTGGCTAGAAAACTTTGTCAAACTTAACTCTATAAAAACAGGTAAATGCAGGTCATATGCGTTCTTTGTGTATGTACATCCCCAAGGTGTCTTGGATCCTATAAAGTCAGTTGTCTTTACCTATTACCCAGAGGTGTGTAGTATTTATGCATGCATGTATGTCAATTATAAAATAGGGTTTTGTTATTTGTATTTGAGAGGGTTGATAATAATTGCATTATATGTTGTATTAAATTTTTTTCAGTCTTTTGTTTTGTTGTAGTTTTTCAAATACTGTCAAATACTTTGTAAGAAAACTACATGATGACATCATAAAAATGCGCGGTGTCGACTCAGTAGTTTGCTCAGACTTGTCGAACAGAAAATTGATCCATATGGAAGAAGGTGGTGAAGGTAAGAAACGTGTCCAGTGATTGAAAAATATTTGATTGCCGAATATTGTTTCCTAATTGAAGTAGCTGTTTAGTAGGATATGATTTTGCATACCACTGCATGAATGGCTGCCTGACACATTATAAATATATTTATGATTAGTTGATTAGTGAAGGTAAGAAACGTGTCCAGTGATTGAAAAATATTTGATTGCCGAATATTGTTCCCTAATTGAAGTAGCTGTTTAGTAGGATATGATTTTGCATACCACTGCATGAATGGCTGCCTGACACATTATAAATATATTTATGATTAATTGATTAATTAGTTAGAAACTAGTTGTCATTAAAACAGATACCATCAGTGGTCGTCTTATAAATGACTTGTTTGTCATTGAGTCAGAGTTTTTAATGCTAAGTTTAATGTTAAACGTTAAACTGTTGGATGCTTTAAAACTGACCTTCATCTGGGAGATTCACAGGGAAATGTATGTGAATATTAGATCTGTTAACTGGTTGCATATGTCAGATTTATTGCGTAACTCGGACAGAGAAAAACTGTGGCTATCAAACATTGTTTACTTAATCAGCTGAGTCAGTGTAATGGTGATGAAACAAATCAAATTGGCCAAACGATGCAATGTTTGTGAAGAAATATACTGACTTTCATTCCCCTTCTCTCCAGCACATACCTCCACCTCTCTTCTTCTCAACCTGCTCCCTACTCTCACCACAAATCACAATATCGTCCACAAACATCATAGTCCATGGAGACTTTTGTCTCACCTCGTCCATCAACCTGTCAATTACCACCGCAAACAGGAAAGGGTTTAGAGCCGATCCTTGATGCAGTCCAACCTCCACCTAAAACCAGTCTGTCTCCATCTGCACACTTTACTGCGGTCACACTGTCCTCATACATGTCCTGCACCACCCTCACATACTTCTTACCTGACTTTCTCATACAATACCACATCTCCTCTCTCTGCACCCTTTCGTACGCTTTCAATTAAATGGAGTTAAGCTGTGTACAATAAATCATTTTTTTAGTTTTTAGGGCCGTCGACTGATTAAAATATTTTATTGTGATCAATCGCAACTTAATCACACATTTTTATCTGTTTTAAACGTACATTAAATAAATTATTTGTTTAAGTTTTTAATACTGTAATCAACATGCACATGAACATATGGATGCTTTATGCAATTGTATGTTTATAATTAGTGAAACCGTATTTCACATAGAGCATAAACACAAGCATGAACACAAGAATAAAATTAGGAAGAAAAAAAAAAACAAGCACCAAAATCCGCCATGATGTGCACATCCAGCAATTAATAACCGACCTTGTGAAAACATAGCAAAAGTTAGGTTTGTTGTCCTGATGATTTATGTAATAGTAATTAAATGTAATTGATTACGTTTTTTTATACACCTTAATTAATTACATTAAATTAAGTTTCACATAATTACTTAAGTAGTTCCCAGAGGTGTTGAGTGCTTGTTGGCTGCTTTTTTTTTCCACTCTCCAGTCCAGATCATCAGAGTCTCTCTCCCCTCTATCATGGACATTTACACCACACACTGCATCCGCAAAGCAAACAGCATTGTGGACGACCACACACACACACCTCTCACACACTTTTTACTCTCCTGCCATCAGGAAAAGTACAGAAGCATTCGGGCCGCCACATCAAGACTGTGCAACAGTTTCTTTCCTCAAGCCATCAGGCTTCTCAACACAGAGAACTGAAACACACTCACTCACACACACACACTCACTCAAATGTGTGTTACCGAACTGTACAACCTAGACTAAACACTTAACACACACTCATTACTCATCTCAATCCATTCCACCACCATTTATTTATTTAATTATTTATTTATTATTATTCATACTTGACTGTACCACTCTCTTACTCCTGTCTTTTGCACTTCTTGACTGCTGCTTTTTTTTTTGCACTACATTGTTCTGGTTATACTCACTCCCTGGTATAGTTTTTAGGTTTACTGGTCGGCACTACATTTGTTTTTTTTGTCTTGTTTTGTGTTGTGTGTCTGTACTGTTTTTTGTCTGCACTCGATGCACTTTATGTAGCTTTGTGTTGTGTTGTAGCTCTATGTTTTTTAGTGTAGCACCAGAGTCCTGGAGGAACATTGTCTCGTTTTTACTGTGCACCGTGTACAACTGTGTATAGTAGAACGATAAAAGCCTCTTGACTTGAGTTGACCTCATTCCAAAGCATTTTAACTTGATTTGGATTGGGTGATCATGGTGGCTCGGTCATCTGATGCAGCACTCCATCACTCTAACCTAGTGATGTGTTTGGGGTCACTGTCCTGTTACTTGGGTGCTTGGAATAATCTGCGGTTTCTTCAGGAACTTTGTGCTACACAACAGTGCAGCAGCACAATACATATATATCCAGTGCAAATACACAGCAGTTAGTACAAGTACACAGTGTATATAAATATATATATATATATATATATATATATATAATTTTTTTAAATGTCTCTTTCTTTTGTTTCAGGTCTCCGTCCAGCATCTGCACAAGTGCTGTTACTCACGACTCCAAGCACTTTCTGTACCACACACACACCATGTGTACTCCAGCAACACTTTGCATCAGCACAGATTTTTCCGCACCAGCTGTGGTAAGTTTCAGAGTTCAATCTTCTAAACTAAATTACATATGTATTTATTAGTTTTTTTTACCCAAAAATCCTGTATGTTCTGATGACCAGATTTACCAGAACACTTACAGTTTTTCTCAGTTACTTTGGAGAATTTCTCGATTCATCTTTAATATTTGTAGATCAGTAAGTGCATTTGTCAAAACAATTTGTACAAACAGCACACAATGAATTTCTTGCAAAAGTCTGTACTTTTCTTCAAACCCTTAGTTTATCTTTCAAAAGTTAGTATTTGTGTCAGTGTGAATCAGAATGACGAGTCATTGTTCACAAACAAGATCGCGAAAATGTTCAGTCGTGTTGTCAGTATGATGGCGCACGGTTTCAGTGTTTCTTGAGGTAAACTACGGTTTGGATTTACAAGGCTAAATTTCTTCTGTATGACATCTATGAATTTCAACAGCACAAATGTACATATTACTGTATGTGGGATATTGATTTCTGGATTCACACTTTTACTGTACTAGTGTTCATTAGTTTCCTGGTTATTCATCCGTTTTCAGAAATTGTAAATCCGTGTTTCTAATTGCGTGATTTACATTTGACCCATTTTAGAGAACTAGCTGATTGATCTTGATGCCACACACACCTTCATTAAAAAAATTCAAAATTCATTCGTTTCAAAAAGATTATTCAGTTTGATATATTCTGATCGACATGACAAATAATTGATAACTTTGGAAACAGCAGAAAATTGTACTCAATCAAATTAAATAAATGAACCAAAGCATTTGCAATTTGCAACGAGAAGTGACTCCATGATGTGGCTGAACAAGTAGTTTTGAGAATTTCATTTCTGATCTGAAAAACCCTCCGAAGCAACTAAGAAAAAACTGTGACAGGACATAATTCAAAATGTTTTATATTTCTTCCATGTTCCAGGTCAATACTTTCCACATGTCCCATAATTTTTTTCAACCTGCATTTCTCTTTCCTAATTTAGCTGCAGCAAGACCAATTGTACCGTTCAAGCTTTCGGATATTGGGGAAGGAATCATGGAGGTGACTGTAAAAGAATGGTAAGTTTTGCTGATGTCTGTCAAACCTACACCCACCAACAGGGGGCAGCATTCTCAATGATAAAATCGTCATCTTTTTTTTTTTTTCTTCTGTGTAAGGTATGTGAAGGAAGGTGACAGAGTGTCTCAGTTTGACAGTATCTGTGAGGTGCAGAGCGACAAAGCGTCAGTTACCATCACCAGCCGATACGACGGAGTCGTCCGCAAACTTTATTACGATGTCGATTCTACTGCAATCGTAGGCACGCCTCTTGTTGATATCGAAACCGACGGAGGACATGGTAAGAATCCAACAACAAAAAAAACACACCTTAAGGTGTGTTTGCATTTAATGAGCACTAAACTAAATTAATTGTGTATCTGATTTTAAATTCACTGCTTAATCCAATTTAATAAAAGTACAGTGCTGAAATGTATCTTCTTTTCATGTCAGTCAGTTTAGCATCTTTTTCTTCTGTAGCTGTTGCTCCGGAGGAGGATGTGATGGAAGCTCCAGCAGTGTCGCAGGAAGAACACACTCACCAGGACATTAAAGGCCACAAGACACAGGCCACACCTGCAGTTCGACGCATAGCCATGGAAAACAACGTGAGTTAATAATATTCAGGTTACAAGATATTTGGCTTGGAATGATTTTTTTTTTTCCTCTCCATAAGTATTTGCACCCCAATTAATTTACACAGATCTGTGTATGGAACAGTTCTTCATAATCTCCATTTGATTTAACATGCTTTATGAGTGTAGGATTCTAATATATAAATCTATTTTTATGCATAATTCAATTCAAGCCTTGTATATCTGTCAAAAGCAAGTTTTTAAAAATCGTAGTAATAACAATTGATTATTTAGCGCAATGTTGTAGGCTTGTGATATCTGTGGGACCTTTTGGGTTGCCAATAGTTTTATTAACATTTTTGCTTAGACTTAGACATCGCAAAATGTCCTTTTTCCAGACAAAGTGAATGCACTCATCTCATTAAACCAAAAATGAGCAGCATTATGCCAAATCTGTGCCAAATACAAATACAGTATTAGAAGTAGAGGTCGACCGAGAGTGAATTTTACTGATGCCGATAGCTAGGTTGGATCATACTTGCCAATAACCTATTAATAACCCGGAAGTTTTTAAAATGGATGCTGGATAAAAATACTAACAAATACAACACTCTGTGTAAAATAGTGCTGAACTTTATTACAAAAAAGTAAAAAAAAAAAAAAAAACTTCCCTGAACCATGAAAATTTGCTAAATTAAATTTATATGAATATATTAATTTTGTATTATAAAAATTTAATAATATTAAAGTTGATCTACAATTCTATATTAAAATTATGAACAAGAAATATAATACAGCGCTCTCCGTGCAGTGGGCCTAAAACAGCGTGTGGTGTCAGTGATTCGCCTCTAGAGGTCGCTCTCGTAATGACAGCAGACCAGAAGACGGAAAATTAGCAAAAATCGGTTTTGATTTTTGCTACTAGTTCCAGCAATCAACTATCAATGCTGATTAATTAACAAAAACCAATGGGGGAGTCCATTTTAATAAAATAAAAAAAAAGTACAGTGTAAAAGCATGACATTGAATTGCCTGACACATACAGTATAACAAAAGCATGAAATATAATATCACATCAGGAAACAGGGAAATAAAGTGCTGTGACTGGGTCATGTATAGGCTGTGTTTTCTAAAGAGCTTGCCTAGGCCTAAGTAATCTAAATACTAATGTTTATTATTGCGTTTTATTTATTCCAGGTTAACACACCCGTAATAAAAAATTTCATTGTCAGCTTTTTTGCTACAAATCAAGCATAGTGTAAAGAGAGAATTGTGTTAGTGTGCATGCTGCCTGTGCTCCAAGTCCTAAAGCTGGTGGACTGAACAGCTGCAATAAAAGACAATAAAACAGGGACATGATTGATGACCGTTTGTTACAGTGCTTGCTTTGTGGGGGGTTTCTGTCAGTTCCAGAGCCTGACAACCTGACAACCTTGCATAGTTTACTGGAGTGGGGTTTCTTTCCATGGTTACCTTTTGTTGTACTTGTGGTGGGTGGGAGAACTGAAAGATTTGACATCAGCCTGGAATTTAATCTCATTTTTATAAAATCTCATATCCTGGTAGATCAAGCTCGTCGAAGTAGTCGGGACCGGAAAGGACGGGCGCATTCTCAAAGAGGACATCCTGAACTTCATAGCCAAGCAGACAGGAGCCATCCTACCCCCGACCCCCTTCCATGAGATTCAGCCTCCTCCTCCAACACCTCCTCCAGCTGCCAAGCCTAAAGAGATGAAGCCTCTGAGCTCTCCAATACCTGCCATCCCAAGGCCGGTGTTCACAGGCAAAGACCGCACAGAGCCGCTTAAGGGTATGTTGCTAGGTAGTACATGAACCTGT
Organism: Silurus asotus; assembly: GCA_024362625.1. Lineage (NCBI taxonomy): Eukaryota > Metazoa > Chordata > Actinopteri > Siluriformes > Siluridae > Silurus > Silurus asotus. The sequence goes on along the minus strand of MU575040.1, from coordinate 6,009,658 downwards.
GATCAGCACAGTGCTGAGAAAATAATCAAATAAATAATCTCTAGGTACAAATAAATAAATATAATTACTATAGTAAACTACAGCATTGTAACATTATAATCATATACTTATACCTTAACTCACACTCAAACACATTTCGGTCCAATATGACCCCATATGACCCCTCTGACTCAAACTGATATGTATCTATGTTTGTATTATTATTTTTTTTTTCCATTTTCAGTGGTGGACAAAGTACACAAACAATGTACTTAAGTTACACTCGGTGAAATTTGACTTAAGTAAAAGTGAAAGTGCTCCCTTTAAAATTTTTCTTTAGTAAAAGTACAAAAGTATTTGCCTTTAACTGAACTCAAGTATTCAAAGTACTATTATTTATTATGGCTTTAATGCTTCTGTTATCAGTTTTGGCACAAGACTGAACGGTGGATTCCTGTGTGATTGACCAGTTAAGTTTTTATCTGGTAATAGATAAAGTGTTCTCTCACTTTACCCCAGGTTTCCACAAGGCCATGGTGAAGACGATGACCGCAGCTCTGAAGATCCCACACTTCGGCTATAAGGACGAAGTGGACCTGAGCCAGCTGGTGCGTCTGCGCTCCGAGCTGAGAAACGTGGCCGAGTCTCGAGGAGTAAAGCTTAGCTACATGCCGTTCTTCATCAAGGTAACACCACTGGTTCACTGAGCACTAATCCGATCGAAATGCATTACAAATGAATTGAATGAGGATCGTTTGGTTTCGGATTGTCTATAGGCAGCCTCACTTGCTCTCCACCATTACCCGATCCTGAACTCCTCCCTGGACGAAGCGTGCCAAAATATTACCTACAAGGTCAGATAAAAAAAAAAATGAATATATGATGTTTTAATGGTGACTGGGAATAAAGCGTTTGTATACGTCGCCTTGAATTTTGTCCGCAGGCTTCACACAACATCGGTCTGGCCATGGATACACCTCAGGGCTTACTGGTGCCCAATGTAAAGAATGTACAGATGCTCAGTGTGTATGAAATCGCCATGGAGCTCAATCGACTGCAGGCTTTGGGAGTATCCGGGCAACTTGGCACGCCGGATCTAACCGGAGGAACGTTCACAATCTCCAATATAGGCTCAGTGAGTGATTTATACCACAGCACTAGGGGTGTAACGGTACACACAATTCACAGTGCCTCGGTTCTTTTTAAATTACTGTTCGGTTCAGTTTCAGTTTAATTAGCGGGGAAGAACTGCAAACCATAAAATTGTCATTATTGATCAATGCAGTTTATTATTATTAACATTTGTAAGGATCAAAATGTAAATTTTTGTTTACAAATTTTAAATTAAAAAAACAATTTTGGCTAAATAATATATAATAAATATTAAAAGTTATTTATATATATATATATAAAAAATAAAATACAATACACTTGTATTGATTAAAATTGAGTTCAATTAAATTAGCACAAATTATACTGATTAAATAAATAAAAAAAATATATATATTTATGAGACCCCATTTGCATAATACAGGTGTGTGTGTGTGTGTGTGTGTGTGTGTGTGTGTGTGTGTGTGTGTGTTTTTAAATTAAATATTTAATTTTCCAAAATTATTTTCTACTTAACTGTTCTAATTATTTCAGCATCCTTTAGCAAACGTCGTTATTTATTCACTCCTTTGAAATGCGGAATTTTAAGGATCTTCTCCTTTCAAGAGAGATTCTCGTAACTGGACATGAAACGCTAAAGAATCTGTAGCGATAGACTGTCGTTAAAAACAGTCAGACAGGAAGTGGCGACAATTTTGCGCATGCACAAAACAAAATTTTACAACGCACTACAAATCTGATTTCGAGCACGGACTGAGTAGCCACAGTGACACTACCCTATCTATAGTTTCTTTTTTATAACTGACATTGTTGTGTATGCTTTTAAGTAAACAATAATAAAAAATAAACGGTGACACTGCGCTCAGAGTGCGAGGACGAGACTAAATATGCTAGCGGTCCGCTACTTAATATGTTCCTGAGGGAACTCAGATTTGAACTCTGTTTTACACGTGAAAAGGATTGAATTCGGTACACGTGTACATCGAACCAAAATCCCTGTACAGAAACATTTCAGTATGAATACATGTTTACACCTTTACACAGCAGCTCTTTTTTCATCAATTGGTAATCCCTTGTCCACTCTTTACACACAAATATCTGTTCATGTTTCAGATCGGCGGCACTTATGCAAAGCCAGTGATTCTGCCACCCGAGGTTGCGATCGGCGCTCTGGGGAAAATCCAGGTCAGTGATATTTTAAAACTTGTAAATGTCCATTTCGATCCCTGCGCATTTTGAAACGAGCATGGAGTAATATGGAGATGACGAACCGCGGCTTCCTTTCATTTTGCTTCTCTCGCTGCTCCGTGCAGGTTTTGCCCCGCTTCAATGCCAAGGACGAGGTTGTCAAAGCGCACATCATGTACGTGAGCTGGTCTGCAGATCACAGGATCATTGACGGCGCCACTATGTGTCGCTTCTCCAACCTGTGGAGGTCTTATCTGGAGAACCCATCCTCCATGGTGCTGGATCTAAAGTAGATCATCCTGCTTTTAGAAGATATCTGGACTAGTGTTTGAACACCTGATTAAGTTACTGTATTAAGCTACTCTGAAACTCTCTTTTTTTTCTCCCCCATTTCCATGATCGCTCTCTTTTCTCTCCTAACATGGGCAGTTGCACATGTTAAGTCCATTCACAATATTTCAGACATGTGAGTTAAATGTACAGCTGCTACGTCAATGGTGTGTGTCAATTGTTTTTGTCCTTTAAAATACACACACCCAAGACAGAACCTACAGACTGTTGCGTGTAATCCACTGTGTGTGTGTGTGTGTGTGTGTGTGTGTGTGTGTGTGTGTGTGTGTGTCATCCTTTTGCTGCCTCAGTGAAAAATGTAAATGGCAGTTCCTTTTGATTCTCTTATGATTGTCATAAACACTATTAACACTTCCCCAAACCTATATAGATATTTTTACCCCCAAACACAAGCATTATTGCACAAATAAGTGTTGAGCGTGTACACACACACACATACTTACATCCTGGCTCTGATTATGGGATTTTTGGTGGTGAAGAAAATCATTAGAATTTTACTGAATTTGTTTAACATTTTTTTCTGATTGGTGTATGTAGTTGGAGAACAGGTCATTTATGGATGTTACATAAGCAGGCACAGGGTTTTTTTTGCGTTTTGTGTGGATTTTGTGTGAGGGAGGAAAAAGTTTTAATAAATGATGTCATTCTAAAATGGCAATTGGCCGATCATTTAATTATATCTGTAGTAATATTACAGTGGGTTTAGAAAATATTATAGAACGCTTTACTTTTTGCACATTTCATTGTTTCAAAGATCTCCAATGATCCATGAGATTGCTGTGAAAAGGTTAAAGTGAAGAATCATGAAGATGGATTTCGACTGTAAATAATATAAACGGCTTTCTGGCTGCAGTTACTATGAACAGATGAAATCCTGTCATTCAGTGAACAGTCTTCTTCTTACACTTCTTCTTTCGGCTTCTTCCATTAGGGGTCGCCACAGTGGGTCATCCATCTCCATACTACTCTGTCTCTACATCTGCCTCTTTCAGATCAACTACCTGCATGTTCTCCCTCACAACATCCATAAACCTCCTTGGTATTTCTCTTTTCCTCATTTCTCAGCATTCTTCTACCGATATACCCCATGTCCCTCCCCTGCACATGTCCAAACCATCTCAATCTCACCTCTTTTACCTAGTCTCCAAAACGTCCTACATAAGTGGTCACTCTAATAAACGTATTTCTAATCCTGTCCATCGTCGTCACTCCCAACGAAAACCTCAACATCTTCAGCTCTACCTCCAGCTCCACCTCCTGTCTTTTACTCAATGCCACTGTCTCTAAACAATACAACATCTCAGGTCTCACCACAGTCTTATAAACTTTCCCTTTTACTCTCACAGATACTCTTCTATCACAAATCACTCCTGTCACTCTTCTCCACCCACTCCACCCTGCCTGCACTCTTTTCTTCACTTCTCTAACACACACTCCATTACTTTACACTGTTGACCCCAGGTACTTGAACTCCTCCACCTTCTCCACCTCTTCTCCCTGCAACCGTACCACTCCACTGCCCTCCCTCTCATTCACACACATGTACTCTGTCTTACTCCTACTGACTTTCATTCCCCTTCTCTCCAGTGCATATCTCCACCTCTTCAGGCTCTTCTCAACCTGCTCCCTACTCTCACTACAAATCACAATATCATATGCAAACATCTATAAGAATCCAACTCTTTAACAGTGTACCGTATTTTCCGGACTATAAGCCGCTACTTTTTTCCCACGCTTTGAACCGGCTTAAACCAGGAATCGGCTAATTTATGGATTTTTCCTGGTTTTTCCCAGTTTCACAAACTTCAAGATAAAAAACTGAGCCCCATAACATTAGACCAATGAAATTGCTGAACGGGTTCAGGTGAACCAATGAAACTCTTTATATTAAATCAGATGCGCTCCCACTGAATCAGGCCGCACCACATCATAAATATGGATGATGTTCCTCTGACGTTTGACCTGCCACTCACTCGGACTGTACAGGAAATGCGAATAATTAGTCACGCTGAAAACAACTGTGCATGAAAAAACACTTCACCTGTGTTCTGAGCTGCATGTCATCGGGAGAAAAGCTTCACCGATGGTGATTTGTAAATGCATGACGATGCCAAAAGAAAAACTCCCGAGAGAAATTGTTGTGACAGGAAGGAGGAAGACGGTGAACAATGACTTTCTTGGTAGGCTACTGTTTAGATACAAGCCGTGTAACAGACACTGTCTTTCATTAAAGCCTGTGTAAAGAACATTAGTTTCATGTGCGGCTTATAGACAGGTCCGGCTTATTTATGTTCAAAATAAAAATGTTTACTTTTATTATTATTTTAAAGTTTTTCTGAAGTGCCCCTGTGGCAAATGTAGTTGAATTGAGTGCTTTGTTTAAACAGCTATCAGATTTGAACTCTCAATGCAGAATGTACACACCTTCTCTGTGTATATAGTGAAGAAAATGCACAAGACAGATGCTGGGATTTGAAGAGGTACTCGATAAAGGTATGAGTGCCAAGGCAAACAGGTTTATAGGGTTAAAATATGTTAGAAATTGTAAAAAGTAAAAAAAAAAAAAAAAAAAAAAAAAAAAAATCTAACGAGATATTTTTTTTATTATTATTGTATAAGCAAGTTTCATCAGATGTTAGAACAGAAATGTGAATATTTGTACATTGTCTGTGTTAAAGTCAGTAATTCACTAATTGACATTTATCCTACTCGTGGTACACGGCGAAGAGAACGCACAGGGCAAACAGATGCTGGTTTTTAAACAGGTACTCTGTAAAGGTGTCTGTGTCTGGACTCCAGACACCTCGGCTTGAGCAGGAGATGGCAGAGTTGCGGAGCTGCCCTATGGCAACGCAGCAGATGAGTTTATAGCGTCCATTGGAGAGGCCTTTCGCTGCCTCTTTAATGGATTCAGACAGCTCAGTGGCAACAGACGAACATGCCGGGCTGTACTCCATGGCACCGAGTCTCTCATCCATCAGGCGCTTCATCAGGGAGAGAAGGAGACCATTGGGAAAGTGGTGTTGTGGCACAAACTGGTGGAGCACAAGGTGCTCTTTCACATGGTCCTTAAAAAAAAAGTTACATTCAGTTACCTGATGAATAGTCATGCTAACGGAAAAAAATTATTAAGCACCATGTCAAATCAATGCATTTCTGAAAAACATTGGTTAATTAAAAGGCTTGTTATAAAGTATTTATATAATAAAAAACACTGTTCCTTTATTGGAGCACTTTTGATAGATACTGACTACTGCAGACCAGGACAAGAGCTGCAGTTTTGGAGATGCTCAAAACCAAGTTGTCTAGACGTCACAATTTGGTCCTTGTCATCAGCTTCGAGGACAAAATGTTCACTTGCTGCCTAATAAATCCCACACATTAACAGGTGTCATGATGAAGAGATAATCAGTGTTATTCACTTCACCTCTCATAATATTTTATTGTCATAATGTTATGCCTGGTCAGTGTAGTATTACATCAGCACCTTTGCTTTTATTCTCATTTAGTTACAGAGTAACTGCTTGTGTTTCTGACTGTTACGAAATACTGACAAAATGAAAGTACATTGAAGTAAAGTATAAGAACAGTATTTAACATGCAGTAATTTATCATAGGCTGTAGGAATACAAATGATAAAAAACTGAGCCCACCATGATCGTTATTCAGTACAACACATAACCATAAGAATAATAATTATAATAATAATCTATTTTATTTAGCCCTTTTAAAAGTTACATCTCAAAGTGCTTTCCAAGCATTAAAAATAGGAACTAAAAATGTAATAATAAAATAATAAATAATAAAAAATCACCTGTAAGCTATCCTGACAATGTAGGTATTAAAAGTAGATTTTAAAACCCTAAAACATTCAGCCTGTTTAATCTCAATGGGGAGAGAATTCCCAGGTAAACCCAGATCACCCAGATCACTCATCGAACGTAAACGGGTGTGGGGAACCCCAGAAACTGGAGAAATATCACCTGGTCTTTCCCAGAATCCCATCAGCTGAATTTTGACCAACCAGCAAATTGTTGAATTGCAGGTTATTCCAATTGTAATTTGTTTACCTGCATAACATACCTCCATAACCAACACTTAACACCAATTTCAATGCATAAATTTGATGTATTATATAGATATAATCGTAACATCATCTCATACCTCTTCCCGTTGAGGTCTAATGCTGAACGATGATGCTTCTTTCTTCACTGCTCGTTTGGGGGTGCGCTTTTTTGTAGACGCACCCGGCTTACAAATCTCTCGCTTGTAAAACAGTGTCAGGAAAAAGGTTAGACCATCTTCCCACATGACCTTCCAAGTGCAAAAAGTGCATCTTATGCTTTAAGAATGAAAAAATTATATAAATGCAGATGCTATTTTACTATATATATATATATATAAAATACAAATCCTACATGTATTGCAACAGTGCAACTAAGAAACTCCTACCATCATGTTCTTTGAGGTGAAAGATGTGTTCCTCTGCACACAATGAGACAGAAGCAGTGTTGTAAACTCCACCTCGTTCCTCAGACACCACACAAAGGGGTGTAAACATTCGGGTCACAAAATCACAAATCTTAGTTCAAGCTGATCACATGACTTTTTTTAATGGGCCGAGTGCATTCTTGAACCCTCTGGAATAAAATGGAGCAGGAATGCAGGAAACATATTGTTTTTGTTAAATTCGATTGGTGACTCAAGAGTTGTCTTGGCAAATTTTCTGACACAATTTGTGAAAGTAACCAAGTCACAGATGATGAAGTCGTCGTCAAGTGAAAATGATTAAAATAAATTTCATTTCTATTGGGCTTTTGACAGTGGACAAAGTCTCAAAGCAGCTTAACAGAATGAAAAAATTATAAAAAAAAGTTTACTTATATTTTTATTGGTGTGTATTTATCCCTGAAGAGGAAGTCTGGGACGACTGTGGCAAGTAAAATCTCCCTCAGATGGTATGAGAAAGAAACCTTAAGAGAAATCAGATTTAAAAGGGAACCCGTCCTCATCAGAGTGACACCGAGAGTGTGATTATAAATCATTAAAACACTGTAGAGTGAGGAATATCATGAGCACCGGAGTGGGTGATTATGAGTAATGTCCTTTCTATAGTCTTATACAGTCAGTTGATGTTACTGGAGAACCAGAAGCTACTGAGCAATAAATTCTCTCAACATCTGCGATCATTATACCTTCAACACCAACTCTTCCATCGCAGAGCCTTTAAATGTTTAACGATGGAGAAACTTTGTCCTCAAAGAAAAATGTCCGAAATCTTTATAAGGTGGAATCCAAATGACGCTGGCACAACTTTAAACGGTTTGGGAAAAGAATACTTTATTAAAAAGCAATAACGGTTCTTCCATGTGTGGTTCTTACAATTATATAAGATTAGCACTTGAACCAGGATACGCCAAACTGTCCTAGCATGACAATGCGTCTTTTCACAAAGCGAGCTCCATGAAAATATGCTTTATATGGGTTAGAGTGAAAGATCTTGAGTGTCCTGAGGGGTGTCCTGAGAGCTCTGACATCTTTGGAATGAATTGGAATACTGACTGCACTCCAGGTCTTCTCACCTTATCTACATCAGTACCTGACTTTACTAACACTCTTATGGCTGAACGTCCCACCTCACGTCCCACTCATGAAGATTATGGACCTTTAAAGAAGTAGATGCCGAACTCGCAAACATCCCGTACCATCTAGAGACGTACCAGTGCCAATTGCATCCGACTACATGTGTGGAGTTTTGACATTTGACCTCCTGGAGTGTTTAAAGGCTCTGGCATGGAGAAGCGGGTGTTGGATCTGTGATGATCACAAATATTGAGTTGCTCAGAAGCTCCTAGTTTTATAAACATAAAGACTGTAGAAAGAACATTACTTATCACACACTCCAGGACTCATGTTAGTTCTCACTCTCCAGTGTTCTGTATTGTTGAAAGATTTATAATCCCACTCTTGATGTCACCCAGATGAGGATGGGTTCCCCTTTTGAGTCTGGTTCCTCTCAAGGTTTCTTCCTTATAACATCTAAGGGAGTTTTTCCTTGCCACAGGCACCACGGCTGCTCATCAGGGATAAACACACACTATTCACCTTCACTGTTGATTTCTGTAAAGCTGCTTTGAGACAATGTCTGTTGTGAAAAAAGAACTATAGAAATAAACTTGATTTGACTTGACGAATGAAATCTCACAAATCTCCAAAAGCACACTCTAACATCTCCTGGGAACCCCAGGAGAGTGGAGTTTTATTATAACAGCAGATATGAACTAAATGTGCAATGGGATCTTTATATCTATACTGTATATTATTTGTATATGCACTGTGTATAACGTTTGTACATACATTGCACATATTGTCATTTTTTTTATATCATATCATTTACATCATTAAATCATTGAAATATCCATCAGTTGTATGCACATGTGCAGAGAAAGAAATAAACAGAAACAGAAATGAACAGCTGCATGTGAAAGATCATTAATTTAGCAACCTTTCAGATGTACAGACTGACTGTAGTATCAAATGTCTCTTTTTTTATAGGTTTTATATTCTGATCTTTTGCTCCTCATTATAGATAACAGTGTTTGAGGGTCAGGTATGAGTGTCAGCAGGCAGCTGCCCTTGTACTCTGCCATGTGACGTTTCTGTTCTCAGCTCTGTGACTAAATTTAGCTCCTTCCCAGAGTTTACACTTCATGAGAGAAAGCCAGTGACAAATGCAATCAGGATAATGTGTTATTAAGCACATGGGAATTGGGGGGAAAAAGACAATTCGAATGGCTAAGTGCGGTAAGTGCAATCTATTTTCATTGGTTTCTAGCCAAATTGTGGTATCACACTGTTATATATGAGATCACACTGTGTAGAAATGATTAGATCCTTTTCTTGTGCTATATCTTCTGGCTTCTTTTTGATTTGTTGTTCCACAGGAGAGTGCTTTCCCCCCACCGTTAGAGTCACTGAGACATACAGGTTATAAGACAGGGTCATCATGACCGGTGTGACTGTGTGTTTTGGGACGGTGAACTCAGTCAAAGCTTTATGGGAAACTAGGATAAAGAAGAACAAGGAGGAGTTGAACAGAGAGAAAAAGCAGAGGGACAGAGCGACTGTGGGAAGGTGGGTGAAAATCGTTGTTGGGAAATGAATTCAAACACTAGTAGGATGAATTCATGTGAATTGAAATGGTTAAACTCATCACTTCTCTTTTTGTCAAAGAATTGAAAGTCAAAGTTTGTTGTGGAAGTGCGTGACTAAAAATTGCTGCTCCACATAGAGTTTATACTCCATAGTCCATTTCTCTCTCTCTCTCTCTCTCTCTCTCTCTCTCTCTCTATATATATATATATATATATATATATATATACATTATTGTTGCAAACACTCACAATTCTGATTACATGATGCATTTATTGATATAAAGTGCATTTAATTGTGATTTTTATGAAATGTGTACAATTTGGGAAATTACTATGTAGGCATAATCCTGTGTATGCAGCATTTCATGTACTGTATTTGGGTTTATATAATATAAACCCAAGATTCCGGTTTGTCTGAATTGTCGTTGTGTTTTCGGATGTGTTATTTTGTTTTCGTATTTGTAAGTGTTTACTAGTTTGGTAATTAGTTTTCCGATTTGTTAATGGGTTTTGCACTTCTCGGCCACCCTACTGTTCTGCAGGTTGACTGGGACATGGGAGGATCGGATCACCTTGGCTAAATTAAAAGAAAAAATTGTGACCGAGGATGGAAGGATCATCCTACGCATCGAAAACGAGGAGTGGAAGGTACCTTTAGAAACTCTGCATTTAATTATTTTTTCTTTACCTCACCATATGGTTTCACAGATATGGATCTGTAGACTCTTCCTGCAGCTTTGGTCCAGCTCTCTCAGCTTCAGGAATGGCAGCTTCACCGAACAGGGCTTCAGAAGATCCCTCGCTTTATCTCCAGCTTTCAGAGTCTTATTGTTCTCGACCTTTCACGCAACGCAATCACAGAAATTCCTAAAGAAATTGGTCAGTAGAAGCCAATTCTGGGTTTGAAGTAACTGTATTTCGCTGATTTTACATTTTCTAATTATTTTAACCAGGGAAATGTCTAAAAAAACATGCAAGGTTCTCCAGGCTTTATATGCTCCCATAATGGTCTTCTCATTAGGTAAACTAACCTGGCTACGAGAGCTACTTGTGAGTTACAACAGACTGAACGTCGTCCCGGAGGAGTTGTGCAGCTGCGAGTGTTTGGAGAGACTGGAACTGGCAATGAACCGGGATCTGGATGAGCTTCCACAACAGGTAGTGGGATTTTGATTGGTGGCTTTAATACAAGATAGGGTTAGGGTCTCTGTTTAATAAGTTCAATATCGATTATTTTAGTAATCAACTATTCTACCAATTATTGCATCCATTAATCGAGTAATCAGATAAGAAGTATATATTTTTTTTTATTGAGGAGTAGTAACAAGTGGCTTAAAATATTGCGTGTTACCTCCTGCATTTTTCTTTATGTTCAGCCAAATAACAGAGCAGTTCATCAGCTACCATCAACAAAAATCCATGCTGTTACCAGAATCCAGAATATGTCTTTTATATGAAGGTTCACTCAGAGCTTAGATGCTCTCAGATCAACTGTTATAACAGAATGCCATTTCTGGTTCCTCAGTTCAGCAATTTGAAGAAACTTCACCACCTGGACCTCTCAATGAATCGGTTCAGCACAATTCCCGAGTGTGTAGTAAATCTTCCGGCTCTCGAGTGGTTGGACATGGGCGGGAACCAAATGGAGAACTTACCAGATGATATTCACAAGTATGCAAACTCTCGTCTCTCGTTTTTATCCTTATTTCTGCATTGTTTATCAGTCATTTCCATCATGGAGCAGCTCTCTGTGAACATCTTCGCTATGCTCAAGCTGTAAGGTGTCACTGATGTAATATTATTATTAAACGCCATACAAAATCTACTATTCTCTTTTTAATTCAAGAATGGAGAAGCTCCACACACTGTGGCTCCAAAGAAACGATTTGGAGTATCTGCCAGACAACATCAGCCGCATGCACAACCTGGACACGCTGGTGCTCAGCAAGAACAAGCTCAGAGACATTCCTCCACTGATGGAGGGCATGTCCAACCTCAGGTGTAGTTTTTAATTAATAAAATAAAACAGAAAATTGAACACACATTTTGTGGGCAAAAGTATTTACATGATTTTCCAGTCATGTGTGTTTTTTCCACAAACTACACAATTGTACAAGACGTCTCTGTATGTGGAAGCATTCAATTTTACTTCGCTTAAACTTCCCCTGGGCCCAAAGCATGAAGATACATGCTTTACATAGGTTGGAGAGGACGATCTTAGATGGAACTCTTTTAGTCCACATTTAATCCCAATTTGCTTTTATAATTCCATCCACTCTTATGGGAAGATGTTCCACTAGATTTTGGAGTGTGGTTATGGATATTTATGTTCACCAGCCACAAGGGTATAAAGAAAGGAAGGTACTGTTGTAAGTAAAGAGACCTGGGGTGCAGTCAGCATTCCAAATCATCCCAAAGGTGTTCAGTATGGATGAGATCAGAGCTCTATAGCAGACCACTCAAGATCTTCCTCTCCAAAGCATGTAAACCAGATCTTTAAGGTCGTCACTTTGTGCACAGGGGCATCGCCATGCTGGAACAGGTTTGGGTTTCCAAGTACATGTGAATGCAAAATTGTATTATACGGCATCTAAAAGACGTCCTGTACAATCGAGTGCCTCCAGATTTGTGGTAACAGTGTGGAAAAGAACCACATATAGCAGGAAAGATCAGGTGTCCCAATACACACACATGTGCCACATACAAGCATTCATGTCTAAAAATAGTTCATTTATTACCTTTTATTTGATAATTGATTGAGCCTTTAATAATATTTCTGGTTGTTTTTTCAGGTTTGTAAATTTCCGAGACAACCCTCTGACATACGACGTGACTCTTCCTGACCTAAAAGAGGACGTGGCTGAAGAGGAGAACGATAGGGAGATGTTCGGCCGAGAATTCATGCACCATTATATCCACGAAGCCCGCAAAAGAGGTTACGCCATACTCAATATGCACTGTGCTTACAAATGCTGAGAGATTTTTTTTTTCTCAATAAAATGAAATAATAATAATAAAAAGAAACCTGTAAACCTGTGATTGACCTGCTGTCCATCAAAAATGTGTTTCAGGATCGCAGACTTACATGTCAGTGCTAAATGTGACGCTGGACGGTTCGATAGACGAAGTGGCGTGACACGTTCCTGCATGCTGGCTGATACTGGTGCTTTCCGTCCTGATGATCCCGTCCTGTCCTGTCCTGTCCTATCCTGTCTGTCCTGTGTCTCTATAGTCTAGGACTACTGAGGGCTGTGTTGTTCTCTTTTGCTGCTGCCACTGTGTACAAAACTGAACTTAAAAAAAAAAAAAAAATAACTAAAAATGAGCTTATCGTTCATTGTTGCTGTATGTCTCAATCAGGAAGAGTGTGTGTGTGTGTGTTTAGCTGGGAAGTGCAGTCAGAAGCACGTTCTCTAAAGAAACATCTGGGGTGGTGTAGATTCTGAGACTGGGTTTGAAGCCTCTTTGTTGGAGGTAATGCAGCCTGCCGTGATCAATCAGCATCTTGCACAGGCGTCCAACATGCTCGCGTTCTTCTGCTGACACGGCACTATGTAAAACAGAACACACACACACACACACACACATCACTAAGAGCACAACACTTGATTCAGTAGAAATAATCCACAAAACGGTGTTAAAATGTTCTCCTGAGCCAAAGAAATATCAGTGCTGACTCGGGAAATAAGAGAAATAAACCAGCAGCTAGTAAAGGCACTCTCTCCATCTTTCTCTCACCTGTGTCTCTCTATATCTCTCTTCCCTCACCCCATTTCCTCTTACATTCTCTTTCAAATCTTCCTATTTCTCTCTGTTCATCTCTCATTTTGTATCGCCACTATCTCGATCTTCGATACGCAGTGTCGCTCTCTCTCAATGTTTCTCAGTCTATATCTCCACTGTCTCTCCATCCAACTTTCTATCTGCCCGCACCTCTCTCCCTTTTGCAGACTTTCACCCTCTTGTTGTGTTGCTTCCATCTCCCCAAAGCTCAGGCTTTTCCTCCCTCTAATACACACAATCTTAAATTTTTTTACATTGTCTCTTTATATCTCTCCATCCATGTTTTTATCTGCTCATCTCTTTTCCACCATTTCCCCAATGACCCCCCCCCCCAACACACACACAAACACTATCGCTAACCTTTCTATGCCGTCTCTCTTTCTGTCCATGTCTTTATATCCCAGTCTGTATCTCCAAAGTCTCTTCCTTTCTTATCCCACACAATTTTCGTCTGTTGTGTCTCACCATGCGTCTTCATGTCTCTCTATATCTCAGTCTTTTTTTTCACTCTCTCCATCCCCATTTCTTTCCATCCATCTCTCAAATTTGCAGTGTCTCACTCCCTTCTTGTCCTGCTTCCATCTCCCTAATGCTCAGCTTCCCATTACTATATTAAACGTTACTATGTCAAAGTCGTCTCCATTTGTCTGTATCTCCCCTTTCTTTCTATCAATATTCTCTCCGTTTTGCAGTCTTTCACTACCCTCTTGTCTCTTCTTGCATCTCTCAATTCTGTCCATGTCACTCTATCTGTATGTCCTGTCACTTTATCCATATTTCTCTCTGTCCATCTTCCTTCTTCCTCTATCTACCCAGGCTTTTCCTACATCTCTCTCTCTCTCTCTCTCTCTCTCTCTCTCCCACTATCTACAACTATTCTATGCCATTTCTCTCTCTGCCCATCTCTTCCACTGAAACAGAACACTCCTACACTCACGTATTAAGATGATCAGGAATGTCATCAGGACTCCCTTCATGTTCACCCTCTTGTCCTTCGTCATCTTTGACGTTCTTCTGTGAGGATTTCTCAGGATTTAAGATGGATTTAACTCTGCTCATTCCACACGTAGCCCAGCTGGACATGCGCTGGAAAGTTGAAAACTCAGTTGCCCCGAGACCTCGCTCTCGGAAAAAGTCCTTTCCTACATAATGCCTCCATTCACAGCGATGATGGCAGCAGAGGGCGATGGCGAGCCCCGACACGGCGACCTCTTCGCTGCTTTCAGAAGAACGCATCACCTCAGCGGCTCTTTCTACATCATCTTGCAGTTTTATCCGTTTATTGGGAGGCTCGCTGTCTTTGTCTTTTGCACTACACTCAAATAAACACCTCAGAGCCAAATCTGTGAAGAACATGCCAGAAGAAAATTGTTATAATCAATAATTATATAAAAAAAAGAAAAAAAGACAAAGTGAATTATTTAGGCAGTTTACTCACCTGTTGCTGCACCACACAGATGTTTGCCCACTGCAATTACAGGAAGCTGCTTTTCTTGTAAAAACGGCACTCTGCCTACAGAACATCAAATGTAGTAAAAAATTATGATACATGTAAGATCTTGATCTTAATTTCCTAGTTTAGGGAAAAAGTCACCACTTACTCAAGTCGAGGTGCTGAATATCAACCTGTAGCCTGTCGAATGCCGAGTCTGTGTTTTTGTGTTTACCGTCTACCTTAACAAATAGGGAAAAACACATTTTAGAAAAGAAAAACCAAAAAAACGAAAACCAAAAAATTAAACAAGAGTGGATATTTAATGTAACACGACCAGTGCATGATTTTTTTTCACGAATCAGGTTTAAAACTAAGACTAAATCTAAGCTATTTTAATAACAAATGACTGAATTATGCGACATAGCACAGTGCTACAGCTACAAAATTAATTATTATAACCGAACACTACAACATGCTTTATTACTTTTATACTGCAGTGAAGGTGGTCTATGTGACTTAACGAGAAGGGAGCATGGTCTGTGTCTGTTAACGAGAAGGAGGCGTGGTCTATGTGTGTTAATGAGAAGGGCATGGTCTATGTGTCTAACGAGAAGGAGGCGTGGTCTTTGTGGATGTTAATGAGAAGGGGGCGTGGTCTATGTGACTGTTACAAAGAATGGGGTGTGGTCTATTTTACTGTTACAAAGAAGGAGGTGTGGTCTACGTGACAGTTCGAGGGGGGGGTGTAGCCTATGTGACAGTTCAAGACGGAGGCGTGGGCTATGTGACTCTTTAAGAGGAAGGTGTGACCTCTCTGACTGTTCTAGAAAAGTGGCATGGTTTTATGCCTGCGTTTTAGAGTAATGCTGAAAAATGCATACCTTAAAGCGAGTACTAGACCGCTCCACTAACAGGAAGTGGACATTCTCAGCTTCCTGGAGGGCGACATGAATCCAGTGGGAGAGTTTACCCTTTCCAGCACCAAACTCCACATAACATCTCTCAGGCCCGAGCAGCTCCAGAGCCTCCATATTCCCCAGAATCGAGGCCTGTTAAACACACAACACGTGTTCATGCAGAGTACAAATGTACTTTTATTTTTTATTTGAGACGAGTGGTGATGAATAATTACCTGCTGCTTGAGATGTTTAAAAGCAAAATTCCCATTCTTGGGATCATTGAGGGCTTCATTTAAAGCTGGATGAGAGAGAAGGCTGGCATCAGGTTCTGTGTTTAACCCTAAAATGTGTGGAAATGGAATAATAGATGATGGGTGAAAGAAAGCTCCAAACGCCCTGCGTTTAATTCTCACAAAGGAAAAAAAATCTACTGTAAAATAAACATTTGATCAAACCATTCAAAAAAAATACTATATAGATCAGATAGCTAAAGTCTCAGTTTACAAAAATACACACACACACACACACACACACACACACCTTTTACTGCAGTCTTCAGTTTCTGAATTAGACTATCCAGCTCCTCTTTCGATCTCTCAGCAAGGGACACCTACAACAATTATCACCATTCAGAATTTTTTTTTTTTTTTTTTTACAAATATCACAGACGAATGCAAACATTTTCATCCCCCCAGCAAGGCTTATGAGGGATTCATGAAAGGTGTATCTTTATTTTATAATTATCTACTAATTAATTCTAAGAATTTAGTAACAAAATTTTTTATTCACTCTACCATTTAATACGATAATGTTGAAAAAGCATTTTTAAAATTATGAATAAATGAGTGCTAATTGATTTCACCTCATCGACAGCATCATCATCTTCAGTTCCAGGACCAGCGTTGATGTCTTGCACATAGTACACCTTAAGAAATAAAATCAGATGCACAACTCAGAACCACAGTAAGCACTTTGTAGTAAATGATTCATTCATTATTCGTGTGTTTAATAGGTCTGTTGCCTGATGCTGTTTTTCTGTTATACAGTTTATATATGCGTTATACAGTACGAGAGCGGCCTCTAGAGGACAATCACTGACACTACGTCCTGTTTATTTGAATTGGCTTTTTTTTTAATTATTATTCTTTTTGGATGCAACTCTTTATATAATTAAAATATTCATATCTATTTCATTTAGCACAATTTCTTGAGTCAGACCTTTTTTTTTGGTAATAAAGTTCAGTACTATTTTACATGTTTTTTTTTATTAAAGATCCATTTTCAAAACTCAGTTGAACACTCAGAATTATTAACACAAATGAGGAATAAAAAAACCTATTGTTAATTTAGTACATATTATTAATGTTGTTAGGGAGTGGTAGCTCTAGCGGTTGAGGCGCTGGGTTACCGATCGGAAGGTCGGGGGTTCAAGCCCCGGTATTGCCAAGCTTCCACTCTTGGGCCCTTGAGCAAGGCCCTTAACCCTCTATGCTCCAGGGGGCGCCGTATCATGGCCGACCCTGCGCTCTGACCCCAGCCTCTAAGCAAGCTGGGATATGCGAAGAACAAATTTCACTGTGCTGTAATGTATATGTGACAAATAACGGCTATTCTATTCTAGTCATTGATTAAGTTTACTTGGTATCTGGACTGTCAATTTGTGAAATATACATAAATGCAATATGCAGTGTATTATGTATTATTAGTGTATTATTAGTGTATTATTACAGTGTATTATGTATTATTAGTGTATTATTACAGTGTATTATTAGTGTATTATGCAGTGTATTATGTATTATTAGTGTATTATAACAGTGTATTATTAGTGTATTATGCAGTGTATATACAGATGATTTATAGATATATAGAAGATAATCTTAGGTATCCTATGAATTGATGCTATAACTAATACTTAGTCTATATTACGATTATGAAGCAGGATCAAGGCATTAACATGGAGTTTAATTCTGTAAAACACTGAAAGCTTTACAATAGAAATCTGCTTTATTTCTACAGTCAGGAAGAATCATGTAATACCTGTACTGTGATACAAGCAGGAAAGAATTATTTATAAAAGAAATAAAGTCTCTTTGAGATGAAATGCTTACAGGTTTGGGCTTCTGCTTGGAATTGCACTTTTCCAGGTGTTTTTTCAAGATGTCCTCATACACAGTGCTGTCAAAAGAAAAAAAAGTAGATATAGATATTGTCGATATAAATATAAAATGATCCAAATCTTGACAGTGAGTGTGAATGTGCTTCATACTTACTGCTTGGGGTCCAGAGGGCAGGGGATCCGCTTTCTATCACTGTCTGAATCCTACAAACAAGCAACCAAACAAACAAACAAACAAATAAACAAGATGCACGTGACAGGATTCATGCAATACGTCGTCCCTTCACTTCTGTGCACGCGCATGCAGCTAGCAGACTAAGCGGAAATCTGGAAAACAGACCAGGATTAATGTTTAAATAACAAAACGTACCACATTTCCATGTTCGCCGCAAAATCTTTTCCCTTTTCCGACCACCATTTTGCAGTAACGTTTCTTTTTCGCCACGTAAAAAGCGCACCGTCCAGGTAAAGGAGCCACAAATCCATCCGGTAGCACCACCGCCGCCATTTTGGCCGAATTCAAATTAACGCAGTAAGCGCACTAAGAAGTGCACAAAAGTGCACACTACCGATGTGCACTACACACTTCACCGCAGGAGAAGTAACGAATGTCAAAATAAAAGATTTAAATGCGAGAAAATGCGGACATAAACGACTCAAAAACGATTATAAAACATTGCAAAATAAAATATCGCAATACTTAGATCAATTTTTTAAACAAATATTCAAAAGTGTCATTTAAACACCGATTTCTGCAAGCTGCCCAATCATTACCAGTGTTAATATTATTTTAGAAAATAGGAAAACATTTCAATAAAATTCAATTAACATTTATAAGTGTATTTCATTTCCTCTCTCTCTCTCTCTCTCTCTATATATATATATATATATATATAAATGTATATTATAATACCTGCGTTTGTTGCTTTTATTTTAAAGTTTACACATAAACCCCGGAAGTTTAAATTAACCTTTACTGCCATGTCAAATATAGTGTTTGCTTCCTACCTAAGCGCACTATCTAGGGTACAAACCAATATATTATACACCCTATATAGAACACTTCATATGGAGAAAGTATGGATTTGGTATGTATCCCGCGATCAGCTGTTGAAGTGCTAGTTGTAATAGTGTTTGTATGCCGTGTATTTTATGTAGTGATGAAAGAAAATTAAAACAGCTCATGTGGAGTTACAGATACTTGGGGAGAGTT
This sequence comes from Silurus asotus, assembly GCA_024362625.1. Classification (NCBI taxonomy): domain Eukaryota; kingdom Metazoa; phylum Chordata; class Actinopteri; order Siluriformes; family Siluridae; genus Silurus; species Silurus asotus. Next base: position 5,990,430 of record MU575040.1, on the reverse strand, counting down.
TATTTATTTATTATAACTATTATAAATTCTTCATAATGATGCATCAGTTTGGGTCGGAAAGTAAATCCATGTGTTAGTCCTCATACTGCGGTGAGTACTGTTCAGCCACCAATTAGAAATCATTGATATAATTTAGCTCTATAATAATAATATCACAATAACTTCAATCATCATAATTATCATCATAAAAATCTCTAAAGTCTCTAAATTGTAATTAAATGTACAGTATCTACACCTATTACATGAAAAGGTTTTAGCACTTATTTTTATAATAATTACATTTATATTTAATAATGCGTTTGATCAAAAACTTTATATATAATAATATTTCATTTCATATTCATTAATATGTATATTTACTCACACTTAATTGTTCAATCCAGTTTCATTTTATTTCTAAAGCCTTTTTAACATTAGACTTTGTCCCAAAGCAGCTGTACAGAAAGGACTAATTATTCATACAGAGTATGACGTCATAATCAGGTTCCTATCATTTTAATATTAATGAGTGAGTCAATGGTGGAGACAGTAACAAGATAAAACTCACTGAGAAGGTTTTGTATTTATGCATCTTATCCAGGGCGACTTACAATGATTTTATTGTCACATCTGAGCGGTTGCGGGTTAAGGGCCCCTCCTCAAGGGCCAGCAGCCGCAGCAGGATTTGAACTCACAACCTTCTGCTTAGAAGTTTAACATCTTAACCACTGACCTACACCCTTTTCATTAATTATTGTTCCATCATTGCTGAGATTCACTGATGTGGAGACTTGATTGTGAACCTGGTCAAGGTGATCGTAATCCTTAACCACAGTAGCAGAATGTTTATATGAATTACATTCCAAATCCATCTTCATGGTTCTTGAGTTTAATCCTGCACAGTAACCTCAGGATGAATCGGGCCGATCCGAAAAAAGAAACGTCTTTGTTGTGTTTCCAGGAATGTAATACTCTTATAGTTTTATTCTCTTATATATTATTGTATAAGATATATTACTCTCTTATATATCTATATTTATATATACAACTGTACTGTATGTTGGTGATGAGTAGATACCATCAAGCGCCAATCAAAACAAGTTTAAAACAGAGTAAGCGCTCTGCCCTGTTTGGTGGATTGCAGCGTGATTGACCAGTTACGTTTTTTTATCCGCTCATACGAAAAAAAGGAACGACCGATTTTGCGAAATGTAGTTGAGTAAGAAGTCAAATATTTGACTTTGAAATGTAGTTAAATGAAAGTGAGAATGAAAATGAAATTCTTCAGTAAAAGTACAGGTACTTGTAACAAACATTTAAACACAGTAACGAATTACATTTACTTCGTGACTGTCCACTGCAGTGTTTACGGTACATACATAATAGTTAATTTTGACATCAACATCAAAACAGGGAAATTATGATCTCTATAATCTTAACGTTAGCACGGTCGTTGGTGAAGGAACCTGAAAACTAAAACAAAAACAATTGTGTCGTCCGCTTTGTGCAGTTATTGAAGCAAGGGCTATGCAACCAAATACATCGAGTTATTTACTTTTATTTACTATCAGTTACAATACTTTTGTTCTGAAACAGCTGTCAGATCTGCTGTTATAGAAAATAAAAGATTCGTATTAAGAATTGAGATTTTTTGTTTTCTGTTCTGAAGAGGGACAAAAAGTCTAAAATCTTGCGTTGCATGTACCGCATTTCTACTCAAGTCAAATCATGTTCCAAATTGTAACAGCAATACATGTAACTTCACAGTACATGTCTGTCAGGACAGTTACACATCATTGAAGCTCTCATCTGACCAAACTCTACACGCAAGAAAGGCTGAAATGTTTAAGAGAGATTTAAGAGCTGTGTTGTGTGTGCGGTGGTGTGTAACGGTCAGTCAGTCGTTTTGCTACAGGAATGATAGAGCAGTTTTTTGTACTTTGTGATTTTCTATTATACATTTTTAAGAAGAATCTGTGAATAGCTGCTTTAACAAAACTTGATAACTGGAAATAAATTTCTCCAAACAGGTACACAAATAGTTTATATATGGACATAACTTTGACCATAAAAAAAACCTGACCATAAGATTTGTATGAGCTTTTTTAAGCATCCACATTTGGTCAAATATGCTCTTATAATAACCTCCACATTTCTGGAAAGTTGTTCCACTAGATTGTAGATTGAGATTAGTGCTCAATTAGCCACAAGGGTCATTCCAAAGGTGTTTGTTCCAAAGGTGTTCTGTAGGGTTGAGGTTAGAGTGCTACAGCAAGCTGCTCAAGATCTTCCAAGATCCTCCAAGATCTTGCAGTCTATTTAAACTCATGGCTTTGAGCACAGGGGCATTATCATGCTGAAGCAGGTTTGGGTTTCCTAGTTCAAGTGAAGGGAACATTTAATGCCACTCCATTTATAAACATCAATACAATTTTGTGCCTCCAACTTTGTGGTAACAGTTTGTGGAAGAACCACAAATAGCTGGAAAAGTCAGGTGTCCAAATACTTTTGTCACTATAGTGTCTATATATATAATATATTAGTGTGTGTATGTTTGGGTTTTTTTTTTGTAATTTTGTTGTGTGCAGATTTGATACAGGGAAAGATTCAGGGAAATATTGCACTTCATTTGTAATATGTTTTTATATGTTTATTAATTAAAATTGCTAATTGTAAATGCGGTGGAGTAAAATGTAAGTGGAGTAAAATGCACGCTGCAGTCACTGACCGCAATAATTAGAGTCAGACACGTCTTAGGATTTCAGAGCTCTTTTCTTTTTAAAAGGAATCATTGTCCTCAGATAAGCTCCTTTTAACATTTTTGTGAAATCAACTCTACATCATGTGCTCGCAGCAGCCTTTTTATTTCCTGTTCAGAGAAAAGAAGTCACAAGACTGTGGTTTCTCTGCTTCTTGTGTGAGTTTGCTGTCACTATAAGGAAAGGAAACGCACAAGGAAATACCATAAACATTGCTGTGTCAGTGTTTCCTTTTTTAAAAAAGGAATTGTAGCATTTTACATATATAATATATACATTTTATGGAGGTTTGTAAGTGTGAGTTTAGGGGCCATGGAATGCAATAGACAAGTTCAAACAAAAGGGGAAAATAATATGGTATTAATTAACTATAATATTTCACTGAATGAATTAGAAAGATCACACCAGTCGTAGTATTGCTTTTACCCAGAATTGGAATTGGGCAGAAATCTGCAAGAAAAAAAAAAGAAAGGTGGATTGGATATCAGATCCCAGAACAAAGTGCACAGATTGAAATTGGATATAGACAATAAATATATTTTTGGAACAGGAAATCCTTACAGTTTTTTGTTTGTAGAGTTGATATATGCCTTGTATTTTATATTCACAATAATAATAATAACAAAAAATAAATCCTGCAGTTTAGTAGTTCAGCTTTGGTTGCCGTCTTAATTAAAGTATGGTGAGAGAGTTTTATACTGAGCTTTTACTCAGAGTATATGTATTTAAAAGTCTTTCAAAATCCCTGGAGTATCAAAGTTAACCTGATACAGTTGCTGTTGATGTAATTGAAATACTGTAAGATTGTATTGTTTTAACACTATAATCACTAAAATAGTATTTCAGTCACTAAGTCAGTACATAAGTGAGTCAGTTAGTAAGTATGTAAGGCAGCCAGTAAATAAGTCAATATATAAGTCAGTAATATAGTCAGTATATGAGTGAGTACTAAGTCAGTAATGCAGTCAGTTAGTCAGTAAGTGTGTAATTTGGTCAGTAAGTCAGTCAGCATGTAAGTCAATTAATCAATAAGTCAGTCAGTACATAAGTGAAGTTAGTAAATCAGTAATGCAGTCAGTAATTAAGTCAGTTATTAGTGATGCAGTCAGTGAGTATGTAAGTCAGTCATTTAGTAAGTCATTATTGCAGTCAGAATATTAGTAAGTCAGGCAGTCAACGAATAATTCAGTCAGTTATCATGAATGCATTCAGTAAGTCAGTCAGTTAGTAAGTCTTACAGTAACTAAGTTGGTTAGTCAGTAAGTCAGAACTGCAGTCAGAAAGAAAGAAAGAAAAAATTAGTTTTTCAACATGCAACCAAAATGTTAACGATTGCTGTTTATTAACTCAGTTTGTACACATTGCTATACGTCCATTTAGTAGGTCACTGGTCTCAAAAACATGGATTTCTTGTAGTTCTGTTAAAATAAGTATTTGGTGTTCCTCAGGGTTTAGTATTGGGGCTGCTAAAACTTGTGTGTTTTCATTTTAAGTAATGGAGGACTTGGATACAGAGGAGCAGTTTCTTCGGTATGCCAGAAATGGGAACCTCCAAGGAATTCAAAGGCTTTTGCTGTCTAAAATAAAAGAAGAGGCAACATTTGACATTGACTGTAAAGGTATGGTGATTTTAATTAGATTTTCCCACTTTCCACTGTTTTTTGCATAAGACTTGGGTTTATCTAAGAACCTGTAACAGGGAAGCCTGTAGGGTGCTGCACCACTTATAGAAAGGGCATCATGTTTTTTTTTTTTGCATATAGCGAAATCATAGAGGGCATTTCTTTAATTTTCCCTATTTAAAGAGCAACCCTTAGGACACTTCTCATTTTATCTGCTATAGGTATTAACTCTTATACGGCAATTTCAATTATATCTTTATTACCAGTTCTAATGGCTGAACCAGGGATGGTGTTTTTCCCTCTGTGATGCTTATTTCTATCTTCTTTTATATATTTTTGATGCTGACTGTAACAATATTTATTGCTCTCAGGCAAGAGCCGGTCAAATTTTGGATGGACTTCTCTTCATCTGTCCTGCTACTTTGGACACAGGGATGTGGTGGAGGAATTGCTAAAGGTAAAATGTCATTTGCATAAACTTTCTTCATTAATTAAACAACAAAACGGCTATAAGTTTCTTTGAATTTCTTGTTCAGGCTGGAGTAGATGCCAATCTGACCAACAACGTAGGAGACACACCACTCCATAAAGCAGCATTCACAGGACGAAAGGTACATCATATTAATATTAGCTTTTTATATGAGTAAGGATTTCATTTTTTATTTTAGAGTGCAAATGTATGCACATAACTGTAAACATGGTAAGTTATTTTTAATTTTAGGTTAAATATAATAAATTATACAGAAAAACTTTACATTACGAATATACCTGGATTTAGTTATTTTGTGGCTTTTTGTCCTATGAATTTACACTTTTTTATGTTTAAAAAGTAATATGATAAAATAAATTATTCCCATATTTAAATATAACCTTAAAAGTCAATTCTGCGCAGGAATTACGGAAAGATACACCAGAGACACTCAGAAAAGAGCAATGGTAAAGTAATAGGTGCTTTATTAGGTATATTTTCTTTGTAGTTTGCATGAAAGTATACGAGTAAAAAGAATCTCCTAAGCTGTTATTTAGCATGTGTGTATTTATTTTGGATTATCTTTGTATGTTTAGATTTTTCCTGTTCTATGTCTCTGTGTAGGAGGTGGTGATGCTGCTGCTTCAGTACGATGCTTGTCCTTCGGTCATAAACGGCTCGGCTCAGATTCCCAAAGACGTCACGCACGATGAGGAGATCAGGAGCATGCTGGAAGGTACTTACACTCTCTATTATGTGACTTAAAACTGGGGTGAAGTGTGGAGTGGAGTTTGTCGGATTTGTCGGGGGGAGATTGGGAGTAGTTAGTTTTGGTTTACAGAAGAAACAACACTTCAGGATCATAGTCAGGCATGTATCTGCCTCTAAAATACAAAGGACACACCGTTTTAAGGACGAAAAGGTACATATGTATCTTGGACAGAGAAGACAGATGATTTGAGAGAGGAATGAAAATCTATGTCCATGTGGGAAATCCTTCTCTTAACAAAGGTGGAGGTCTTAAACACGTCATTCATCCAGCACCAAAAAGATCTCTTCACACATCCACAAGAAAAGCCACACCTCATTCACTCTCACATTAGTGGTTTAGTTACATCCTAAAGACTCCCCCTTACTCCTGAGACCTCCCTCCACACATAATCTAAATCTAAATCTGATTGTTTTGCCTCACAATATTTTTTAAAAAGGGCTAGGGTGAAGAAAGTGTAAGTGAAGAGGGTATATTTGAGATTGTGGAGTGGATATGGTCATACCAAGCAACCATTAAAAGGTGTATTACAGAAAAATATGCACATTTGTTTTCTGCACATTAACTAAGAAGAAGAATGAAAAATTGTGGGTTTTTTCAGTGTTTCAGGTTTTTTTGTAAGTCAGATCAGAAGGCTGGAAATTTAGATTTAGATTAGAATTTGTGATTGCATGTTAACCTGGTAATTAATGATAATGGGTTGTGTGAAAGCAGCCCCACATTATTAGAAAAAACTGTTTAAAAAAACCTGTGTGTGTATGTATGTATATGTTTGTGTGTGTGTGTGTGTGTGTGTGTGTATATATATAATCATTAAAAATTAGCAAATTTTTTAAAATACTACTACTAAAGTTAAGTAATTTCCAAAAAGAAATGTTTTACATCACAAAGCTGTGATTCCTCACATGGATTCGATGCATGACAGGAAATGTATGCTTAAATTTTTTACTGAAAGTAGCGTGACTTTGCATCCTGACTTTGTTTGTTTTTTTATGCTGATTTCTGTTTTTTTTTTTTCTCTGTTTTTTTGTTCGGTCAGCGGCTGAGCGAACCGAGGAGAGGAAGTTGGAGGAGCAGGTGTTAGAAGCAGCTCGAGAAGGAGCCACAACTACCCTGTTAAAACTGGTACCAGCACCACATCTTATCACCTGCATGATCATGTGTGATGACCAGCGTTATAAACATGTTGAGCAACATTTTGCTCTGAGAAGTTTTGAAATTCAGAGAAAAGGTTATCTTATTATAATTCCAGTGCCTCTATAAGCTGTTTTTGTGGTTAATCTCCTTCCACTTCCTTTGTGCCCTCATGCTATACATTCATGTGGCCTCATTTACTGTTTGGAAATACTTGAACTTGGCCACACAAGCTCACAACCTTAGGCACCCCAGACCGATTTATTTTACCTAAAAGTAAACAATATAATAAAATTCAAAAAGATATACCATAGAATGCAGTTAAATTGAAAAGAAAATTACTTTTTAATCAATATTATATATAATTCGATTCTTTTAACATCCTCTTTATGTTAATAAGAAAAAGACCACACAGCTTGCAGTCTAAAGAATTGAACAATCACATTAAATATAAACCAGACACACTATTGTCAAATTTGCTGTTATAAAAAATAAACCTGCACCTCCTGACCAGTGAACAGCACATCAGTATAAAGAGTTTTATTCACTGGTGTAACGCAGTAAAGAAATTAGTTCTAGTAACCTAAAACTAGACTGAATTTGAGAAGTGCTGGTCTAGTCAATCTGGTTAATATCTAATGAATGTTCAGCCAAGTCTGTGTTACATGTTCATTCTCTCGAAACATAGCTGAACAGGAAGAAACCTCCAAACATCAACTGCACGGACCTGCTGGGTAACACGCCATTACACTGTGCTGCATACAGAGGCCAGAAACAGTGTGCAATCAAACTGCTGCAGAACGGAGCCAGTCCCAACATCAAGAATAAGAACGGTAACAAAGAATTGAAAACCATCAGTTATTATCAAAACACTAAAAACAAAGCATGCCATCAAAGTGCATGATTCATCACCGTTTTCATCCAAAGTTCTCCAGTGTTATGTGCTGCACAAACATGCATTGCTGAACATTCCTGAAACAACTTCTCCCCCTCCCCCCCACCCCCCTGCCCCCTGATCTCTAAATATTTTGCTCTAATTAATTATATTATTTATCATTCACATATATGGAAATGTCCGCCATTGCCCTTCAGTTCATTTGCACTTCTAGGTTAGGATGTTAGATTGGAAATATTGTGTACTTTAGGGCATTAATCATATTTGGTGTTGCGAGATTTTGGTTACTACACTTTGTGTGATTAAATTAATACAGAACATTAATATACAACTTATATACCTATTCTCTGTGTGCTAGCCTTTTTAACCCTTTTTGTGCTTGCAGTATTGAATAAAAACAAACAAATGCATGGACCTTCCAAAATTTCACCTATTATTTTATTAATATTAAAAGTAAAATAGATACATTTCCACATGAACAGAGTTGAGCTGGAAGTACAGGTAGCCTATTATATAGATTTTTCAGTTTACGTGGTGTAACTCTGTAACTGTAATTTGTGTAAATTTATCATTTTTAAGACCAGAGATCTATACCATTTCGAAAGGAAGTAAAACCTTTTCGCCACCCAGTTTTATGACTCAGAAATAGTAGTAATACTGAATACTAGTAGTAATAACAATAGCGTGTTTGTTCTGCCGTAAATGAAGGTGCTGTGATTCATTTTCTCCGTGGGCTGTTTTCAGGTCAGACCGTGTTTGATCTTGCAAAGGACACAGAGATGAGGCAGATCCTGGAGGGCAGTTTGATGAAAGTAAGCTTAGCACACAGATGCAATTAAGAAACACTGTAGAATTGTTTTACATTTGGTCTCATTTTTTACAGGTTTATATTAATATGCTGGCTTTAAGTTTCCTTTGTCTTTATGGTAACAACTCATTCACTAGGACTTGTACAGTGGATGCTTCACATATTCATCAAATGTTTTTTCTTCACAGGGTCCGAGGCGTTATGTTCAGATGTTTGATGGTCCTCTTTGGAAGGTATTTTAGAGATATGCTCTTATTTTCTGCCTCTGTATGTAGTATGTACATAGTGCATAGTGTGGTTTTTGAAGCAAGCATGAATTAAAGCTTTACACACTCTTGGCATCCGGGCAGTTCCTTTCTCCAAATATTTAGCTGTATACATGCTTATGGTAAAAAAAAATACACCCAAAAGTGTTCTTCACTAGTTTCTGACCTTGTAAACCAGTTTATTCCAGAGCAGTTAAAAAAAATTAGGTGGAGTGACTGGGCAGGACATAAAACACTCCTTGTAATTGCACTTACAGAGTTTGGACGTATGCTTCGGCTAATTGTCTTGTTGTATGGTAAAGTCGGTTCCAATGAGCCGCAGTCCAGTTGAAATTGCTTGGTGTTGAAGTATGGAATGGCGGCCATGTTGGTTAAAGCAGTCTGCTAACATCCTCTTTCCTGTTCTCGGTCTTCCATATTTTCTTTTGTTAGAGACAAAAATGTCCAATTTGGACTCCTCTGTCCACAGAATTTTCATCCAATTAGACAGGGTTCAATTTATGTCTGTTTTTCCCTTTACCTGATTTGTTTCATATATACAAACAGAACATTCATGTGTCTCAAAAAACATAAATACAATGTGTACCTGCAAAACAAACACATTTATGAATAGTTTTTAATTGAGACACTCTTGTCTTCATAAACTATGTCTCTAATGATTTCTGTCCCTCCAGAGCACCAGGTTCTTTGGCTGGCGTTCCTGCTGGGTTGTTCTTCAAGATGGAGTTTTGTCATGGTATTCGAAACAGTGAGTGGTTTTAAAAGTTTGCTGCTTCACATGTAGAGACATGCTGGATTTAAAAATGTGTCAGTTTAGAGCTAAAGAAAGAGACATTATATTAATTGACATTGAGATTTGGCAGACGCCCTTATCCAGAGTGGCTTGCAACTATCTCATTCATACACCCGAGCAGTTGTTAGGTTGAGGGCCTTGCTCAGGGGCCCAAGAGTTGCAGCTTGGTATGGCTGGAATTTAAACTCATGACCTTCGGATCCAAAGTCCAACATCTTAACCACTGAGTTACCACCTCAGTGTTAGTTGGTGTGTCTGGAGTTCCATAAGTGGGTGTGTTTTTAAGCTGGATATACTATGCAGTAAGATTAACATAAACTAGCCTGGCAGGATATTCCATGAACCCTCTTATATAAAAGTAGACAAACTCCACCACACACCAGCCTGCACCAAACAAAGATTTGTCCACAGGGTTTAATATGTATTAAAAAAAGAAAAAATATGCGACAAAGATTTGATCAGCATCAGCACAAAGATATATATATATATATATATATATATATAGATAGATAGATAGATAGATAGATAGATGGAAAGATAGATGTATACCTATCTATCTATCTATCTATCCATCCATCCATCCATCCCTCTATCTATCTATCTATCTATCTATCTATCTATCTATCTATCTATCTATATATCTATCTATCTATCTGTATATATGTGTATGTGTATATATATATATATAGTATGTGATTTTGATTTGGTATTGTATATTCATATAATTTCTTTTATTTTTAATAGATTTTTCTTTAATCAATTTTTTCTTTGTTTTAGGTCTGATGCTGCATCCAACATTCAGGGTAAAGGCTGCAAAGCCCTGACCCAGGCCCAGTGTAGTGTAAGATCAATCACTAATGATATATTTTTATTCATTAGATCCACTCATTTATTTTAAATGTGGTCAGTATTGTAATTTGTGGTTCTGCTCTAACAGACTAAAGACAGCTGCTATTTTACAGTCAAGTGCTTCGATGACAGTGTCCATTATTTTAAAGTCTCACCAAAAGGCAACCCAGAAGCTACCAGAAAAGTGAGAACAAGTTTTGGTTATTATTATATATGCCTTATTTTTTTTATACATATAAAAAAAATTCTGGATTGTTTCAATTCTGCATTAAGGCTCATTGTCTATATATTGAGTGTGTGTTTTTTGTGTGTAATGCAGAAATGGTTGGAAGCTATCGAGGCGCACTCAGCATTCAGCACTCACTACTGCTCACAGGATCAGGGCAGTGAGGAAGATGAGGATGAGGTGATATCACTGGGAGAGCTGACGGAGTCTCTGCTGGTGGGGAGGAAATTGTTTGTTATTTATTCTGACATTCACAATTCACAAATGTATTACAATAAAGGTATCATCCCTTTAAAGCTAAATGTTTTTATTGTAGAAGCATTGATTGGACCATTGCTTATTTTAAGGAATGCAGTTAGGTTATAAATTCGATTAAAGGGAAAGTATGTTCATTTACTGTATATGTACTTAATTTACTGGCGGCTTCTTTTGATTTAATTACTGCCTCAATTCAGTCCGTGTGTCTGATAAAGTAGTGCAAATGTGAGTTATGGATGGTGCAAAAAGAAACGTGTAATGGATAAGCAGTGCAAAATACACAGAAAGTAACAGTGCAGTATAGAATCAGCTGTTCAGAGCAGTAACAGCGACAGAAACAAAAATCTATTCTTTAGTCTGTTTGTGCAGCTCCATGAATAGTCCATGGTTGGGGTGAGAAGTATCTTAGATGATTCACCTCGCCCTTCGAAGACAGCGTTTATTGTAAATTTTCTCCAAGGTGGGAGGCTGAGTGCCGATGATTCGTTGAAGCAGTACAGCAGAAAAAGGTTCTCCAGTATCCTGTAGCACAGACAGGTCTCCTCAGAAAAAACAGGCACTGTTGTACCTCCATGATCAGGATATAGGAGTTCAAAGACCAGATGAGATCCTCAAGATGTGGAGGAACTCCAAGGAACCTAAAGCTGGGTACACGCTCAACAGCAGCTCCATTGATGTAAATGGGAGCGTGAGTGTGATTGCCGGCTCGTCTATAATACACAATGATCTCTTTCTTCTTCTCGGTGTTGAGTTCCAGGTTATTGTCCTCACACCATGCTACTAGGTTGTGTTTACAGTCTAGGTTGTGTGTACAGTTATACAGTCTCCAAACTGTTTTTGAAATTTGGGTATTTTTGTCCAAAATGTTTTGATTTTCAGCGAGCTGAGACGTGTCATGGAAAGTTAGAGTCTGAGGTGCTTTCACTTCTCTCCATGGTGAAAGAGGATGCACTCAGTGAAGGTAAGAACTGTTCCATTCATATTTGCTCTTATCATTATTAATTATACAGGAAGCACAGAAGGCTCTTATGTCAGGACAGGAAGTTTCAGAATGGAACAAAACTTTTCCTCCGTTACTTATTTATTTATTCCTCTCCTACCACAAAGGTATCCACTTACAGGTTAAAATAAATATTCACCTTGTCCTAGCGGTGTCTTGTTTGGATTATTTGCAGACAGCGGCATGCCTAGAGCTGAGTCTCGACTTGAGGATTCAATGCCCAAATGAATCATATTGTTTCTCAGACCTCTGCTGTAACTGCAGATTTACGATGTGTGAGAGTTTGAAGTCAATAGCCTGCTGTGCATTTCAAAATATGACAGCAACTGAAATATTTTAAATATATTCTAGTATTTATCTGGAATTGCTTGTGTAATTTTTACTATTTATATCATTATTTTCAATCGTAACCAAATATAAGATTTTAATTTAAATGTGTAAAAAATGTAATAATCTTACTTTTGCTTTATTTAATTCTTTTAATCGATAGATTTGACTATATAGAGTTTTTTAATGTAAAAATTTATATTGTTTTTTTTTTTTTATTTAAAAAAGTCAATTATTATAATTTTTTTTGCTTAAATTAAAGTGGATGGGGAAAAAAGTTCTGGTACCAAAAGCTTAGCCCTGTTAATACATTTTTCAGCCCTGTGCTGTCTGTGTGTGTCTGTCCCTTTTTGTCCATGTCTGTCTGTTCTGTCTGTGTGTCTGTGTATGTCTGTGTGTCTGTCTGTCTGTCTGTCTGTCTGTACGTGTTTGTCCGTGTCTGTCTGTTCTGTCTGTGTGTCTGTGTATGTCTGTGTGTCTGTGTGTGTCTGTCTGTCTGTACGTTTTTGTCCGTGTCTGTCTGTTCTGTCTGTGTGTCTGTGTGTGTTCTATTGGTCCAGGCATTCCGGTGGCTGTGCAGCAGAAGCTCAGAGAGGTGTGCGAGGCATCCAGCGAGACCTGTTCAACTCTACGTCAGTGTCTCGACTTGTTCTCGAAACAGGAAGGGGTATGAAGCAATTACTGTAATCAATTCACTCACAAATGCAGAGGAGACTTAATCAGAAAGTGGCAGTTTATTACAATACTAATGCCTGTTTTAATTGTGCACAATTAGAAACTTAATATATTTAATACTAATGACATTCATATTAAAGACCTGGTAAAGCGAACATGTCGACCCTTCCAAATAAAGCCTTAATTCTTAAAAGAGTTCCAGATTTAAGATTTATTTTTTATATTCTGATTTCTGACATTCCTTTGTTTTTATGCTAAAATAAAAAAAATTTCACTTCCCTTGGACATCTCTACAGTTTGTACAGTACCAGATTATTAGTAAATCTGCATCAAGTAGCACCTAATATCCAGAGGGGAATTGGGGTTAGAATGATATTTTATATTATCACAAAACTGTTTAAAACATTTAATTAAAATTGTATTAAAACTTAGGAAACATTTAAATAAATAAAAAATCTAGCTAGTATCTGTCTTATCTAGCTTACAATACCTTAAACATATTGCAATATTTCATATAATTAATAATAAATATGTATTTAATACAAATGATTAAATGTACATTTATTCAGCTTTTATTTTAAATGTTTTATTTATTTTCTATCTTTCCTTTTGCTTTTAAAGATATGTATGTACAACAGATATGTACAACTATTTTAAATATTTATAAAAATGTATAACTTGAATTTAATTTCAGATGTATTACAGTTTTGTAAATAATTATATCAATATCTAGCTAATTTAAAGATATTTTAAATATAATATGTATTGATGATTAATTTACTACAAATGAATGTAGTTACAATTCTTGTCACTATTTATTATAAAATAATTAAATAGTGAGATTTTCTTTTGCCAGATTAAGCAAATATATATGTATTTGATTAGATTTTTACATTGAATTTAAAAAGGCATGTAAAATGAAATCTCTAAATTACACTCTATAGGTGTAAAATACTTTATAATAATCAGTGACAATATCTCACTGAACGTAAGTTTTACCTCCCCTTGGAATTTTCTTTAACTAAAGACATAGTCATAATTTTTTTATCCATTTATAGAAGAAGGAGTGTGCTGGTACCAATTTTTAAGAATAAGGGAGATGTGCAGACCTGCAGTACCTATAGGGGAATAAAGGTTGACCAGTCACACCATGAAATTATTTGAAAGAGTAGTGGAATCATTGCTGAGGGAAGAGGTGACCATCTGTGAGCAACAGTATTTTTTATGCCGAGGAAGAGCACCACAGACGCATTATTTGCTTTGAAGATATTGATGGAAAAGTAAAGAGAAGGTCAAAAGGAGTTTGGGGTGCTGAGAGAGGAGTTGTGGTATTGTATGAGGAAGTCAGGACATGCATGAGGACAGTGTGACAGCGGTGGAGTGTGCAGTAGGATCGACAGACTGGTTCAAGGTGGAGGTTGGACTGCATCAAGGATCAGCTTTAAGCCCTTCCCTGTTTGCAGTGGTGATGGATAGGTTGATGGACTAGGTCAGACAGGAGTCTCCGTTGGACTATGATGTTTGTGGATGATTATAGCTGTTTGTTGGGAGTAGGGAGCAGGTTGAGAAGAGCCTGGAGAGGCGGAGGTACGCGGTGGAGAGAAGAGGAATAAAAGTCAGTAGGAGTAAGACAGAGTACATGTGTGTGAATGAGGGGAAGGGCAGTGGAGTGATTCGGTTACAGGAAGAAGAGGTGGTGAAGGTGGAAGTGTTTAGGTATCTGGGGTCAATTGTAAAAAAGTAATGGAGAGTGTGTTAGAGAAGTGAAGAAAATAGAATTTGTCTCAGTGCATTTTTGTATTCGAATTACTCGAGTTACATGAGAAATAGTTTCAGCGATAAATTCAGCAGATGAATATATAACCAGGCCTATAAAATCCAACACATGAAACTTCACATCAAACTATAAAAAGTATTTGACTGAAACAGAAAAAATGGGTGTGTGCTGGAGGTGACTGAGGTTTGGATCTTTGTCCTTTTTTTACCCTGTGTGTAAGAGACACCAGCAGTGATGGCACTCCATCAGGTCTGTCAGTGCATGTTTTTGCAAAGGGCCGACCAGTTAAAATTAGCTACTAAAGCACTAGCCTCATTATACCATGTGTGTTAATCCAAATGTCATGCAGCCTTGAATTTTTTTTCCTGAACAATGGAGGTTAATATAACAGCAAATGGGGATATATAGGATATTCACAAAGCGCATGGTCAGTTGTCCACATACTTTTCTCCATACAATGTAGGTTTGGAAAGGCTGTCCTTTTTAGGTTCATGTATAGTAGAAAATGTAAAATTTTGACTTTTATTAGAAAGTATGTGTTTAAATATGTGTGCAGGCACGCAGTCTGAAACTGGAACAGGAAGTTGAGAAGAGCAAAATTCTGTCAGAGGCTCTTCAGATTTTGGCTACAGAGCATCATGAGCTGGAGCAGTCTGTGGCTCGAGGCTCGTCTCCTCGCAGCGGCATTCTCAGCGAGGATGACTTCTATGATGCCCTTTCCTGTTAGTACACCATCTTTTTCTTAAAGCAGTAATTTACCGATAAGTGCTATACTGTCAGAATCATATGAGAGAATATTGCAAAAATCTTCAGGAAGATCCTGGTCAGAATGGAGGTGGGAACACCGTATGTTTGTTATTCTTGAAAGTCTCTGTGCAATGCAAGTATAAGGATTTATATGTCTAAAATAGCTTCAGGATTCAGGAAACTTCAGGAAACGTATAGAACCTTGAGCGTAAAAAGAAACATTTGTGTTACAGATGTGATTACATACTCAAAATACTGCATCCATACTTTCAGGAACCAACCACTATTGTTTCTGGTTTTATCAATGATGAATTGACTATGAATTAAAACAATAGATTTGTTTCAAACATCTTTTTTAAGATTTATTTAGTAAATGAATATAATTTTCGTATAGTTTTGCATGTCTGGTGTGTTTCGGCTCCTTTAAAAGCCACCCGATCCCCTACTCTGGTTTCATCAGGTAGCTTGATGGCAGCTTCTTTCCTTCGCTTGTCCCATATGTGTGCGTGCATATGTGCGTGTGTGTGTGTTATAGTTTCCACCTCAGAGAATTCGCAGAGCTACCTAGACTTGAGTGGGTCGTTCAAGGAAGAGGACGAGGGCAGGTCAGAGCTCTATAACAACGTGCCGAGTTGTCTCAACGCTGGGAGGATGTCCCAGGAGGATTGGCGTGGTGATGAAGAGAAGGATGATAAAGGAGCCAAATCGAGTGGAGCTAAAAGATACAGGTAAATGATCAACATGGTGAACAAAGTCCATAATGTGTCCATTTTATTGACAAAAATCAACTTGCTCCAGAATTCCTCATCAATTCCTACAGTAACTATTATTATAGTCTTGTAAACCTGTGGCTTTTTTTTTTGTCATCGTCTCGCCTGTGTTGTGTTTTGTTTTGGTCATGTATTAAAATCAATAATTTAGTTGCTGTGCACCAGATGAGAAGGAGGAGGAGCTCACAACTGTAAAAGATTGATGAAGCAGCCAAACGTAGCAGGCTCGTAATTTGAACTTTTCACTTAATCTGTGAAAACCAATAAAGCCGTAAACAGAGTCCCTGCTACAAGGACAAGTTTTGTTTGTGTTTAAGTTCTTTCCCCCTTGAAAATTATTGCCACCTTTCAGGAGAATAAACAAAAAACAAATCTAATAAGAAGAAAAACATATATATACTTAATTAGAAATGTTTTTTTTTTTCAACAGTTACATTTTATATTTATAGCATTTTTGCAGATGCCTTTATATAGAGCGACTTACATTGATCTAATTCATACAACTAAACAGCTATAGGGTTAAGGGCCTTGCTCAGGGGCCCAGAAGTGGCAGCTTGATGTGGCTGGGATTTGAACTCACGGATCCCAAGTTGGATCCAAATTTCTATGGATTAATAAGTTTAATTGAACTAGAAAAAAATTAAATTTAACTGCATTAGTGAACACATGCGTTAGATTACAGAGTATTGTTTTTTATGTATTTATTTATTTCTTAATATTATGAAATCATAAAATAATTTTTATATAATACAGTTTGAAATCATGCAGTATTTATTTTCGAACCTTTATCTAGTTTTGCCCACAATTGTGGATTATTAAGGGATGTTATGTCTACATTAGGAGGTTTTTCCGCTATATTTACGTCCGATCTTTAGTGTCTGAATTGAGTCTGGATCGGCTCTATGAGTCGGGATTTGATCTGAATATGAATTAGCTCAATAATACTGGAAATTAATGTGAATCTGAAAACACTTCTAACACTATGGTAAAATGTTTTAATGTATTAATCAAGAATTTTGCAAAACCACTAATTCAACCTTCAATTTGTGAAACAATAAGCATCCAATAAATCAGAGATGCCCAAACAAGGACCCCAAAGTTTACCCAGCCGTAATATATAAGATTTGATTCGAATCGATTATATTTTACTGTAATTGTGCAAAATACATGTACAGAGCTATTGAAACGCAGTTAGCATCCAACCAGAAGTACATAAAGTGGCTTATTTTCAATAAGTAGCAATATTTTAAAGAAGGGGATGGGTTAGATGTGAGAATGATCAATGTACAGAAGGTGCAGTAGTAAGATATTGTATATCTAGTAATACATAGCTCTTCATTTTCAATTTGACATTTATAACTAAAAAAATTCTTATTATTATTAAGCTGCAAAAACCTTTTCAGTACCTACCACTGTGAGCATGCTTCCGGTCTGATTAACTTACATTTACACTATTTAGCATGCACCCTTATTCAGAGTGACTTACATGTACTGTATCACATTCATACACCTGAGCAGCTATGGGATTATGGGCTTTAACCACTATGCTACTTCCCACAAGCGTAAACTAAAAAAGCAAACCGCCTAACATTTACCTATTATATCCTAATTTTTTTTTAGTAAGTAAGCTGTAGCCCAATTTGGGAAAAAATTAAAAAAATAAAAGTTGATATAACAACATGACTGTATTGCTCATAGCTAAAAATAGCTGTTCTATTTATATGTACTGCACATAATATTTCTAAATATTATAAAATCAAAACTGAGGGAATTCTGACCACTTTAATTTAATACAGTTCGGTATAATGGAACATTCACTTTTAAGTCCCTGCACTTATTAAGTTAGATTTCTGGCCCCTTTATAGGTAATTGTTTGGGCACCTTTGCATCTTCCATGTGACCATTTGGATCCAGTTTTGGGTCCAGTTTGAATCTACTTGCCTAGTAAAGGCTTTTTTTACTTTTCTCTTGAATACTGAATAAACTTTCTTTAAGCCACACATGTGAAACTTAAGATGGCAGTTAAATAAGATATAAATCGTTTATCGTGCGACTGACACTTCCTGTCTAGACATTCTTTGTCTCAGACTCATGGTTGGTCAAGTTAACCCAGTTTACATACCAGTTTTGTTTCTCTTTTTAATAGAAATAGATTTACTCTTTACATATTTTGGTTGCCTTTTATTTTTGCTGAGAAAAGAAAGAGGTGATGACAGAAATAGTTTAGAATGCTGACTGTATAACAGCTTGAAAGATTTTTTTTTTTTTCTTGTAAGCTGACAAACGTATCATAATTAATGAAGTTGAACTGTCATGTGGTAAATTGTCACACAAACAACTAATTTAAAAAACAAAGAGGAAAAACAAGGGCAGAGATTAAATTAGCTGAGCGTATAGTCTGTTGTTAGCTGGATGATAGTCCTTTAAAACTGTGGCTGTGAGTGAGTGTGTAATTGAAAACAGGTGTGACTAATCAACATAATGGCGATTGTGAAAAATCAAGTGTGTGCAATGGGAGTTGGAGACCAGTGGGCTGTGTTTGAATGCTGCAGTGTATGATGGGAAATGAAGATGATGGGTATACTATAATGCAAAATAAGCAATGTTTTCATAAAGTAATTATTTCAGCGATTTAACGAATCACTAACTCTTTATTCTCGAGTATCGAGTGTAGTGAAAATGGTTTTGTTTAGTTATCAGCAAATATTCATACTGGTCCCCTGGTGGTCTAGTGGTTAGGATGCGGTGCTCTCACCACTGCGGCCCGGGTTCGATCCTCGGTCAGGGAACCAACCCCAGCCACTCTTAGTGCCGGCCCCAAGCCCGGATAATTGGGGAGGGTTGCGTTAGGAAGTTAAGTATCAGCAAATATTTATACTCTTGTGCTCAGGGTACTGATTCAGAATAAAAGTGTATATATTATATAGATAGATGTATAAATAAATACTGTCCTGGCATCAATTTAAAGGTTTGTCAAATTTTTTTATACACAGATTTGTGGTTGTGGTTCAGCATTTAACACATCAGCTTAACTTAATTATGATGCTTATAATGTTAGCTTAAATAAAAAAAAATAAAAAAGTCTTTCAACAATATATATTTCTGTTTTCATACAGTCAGCATTCTAAATAATCAAAAAAATAAATTCTGCAGATATATATATCGGTCTGCTTTCTTTGGGTCATTTGTTTCATATAATGAAATCTATGTATACAAATAAATATCTATTTAGAGAACATTCTGTTGTACATTTTTTGTTTTGTTTCTGTTTCTCAGGACAAGTTTGCCGGCACCGATGTTTTCCAGGAACAACTTCAGCATATGGAGCATACTGAGAAAGTGCATTGGATTGGTAAAGTGAACTAAATGAGTGATCTTAACATCATTGTATTTCAAACACAACAAATGCTGACAGTATTGATTTGATTTGGCTCTTTACAGAGTGATTTTTGGTAAATAGTGAATAGTTACAGCATCGCAATCCATAATATGTAACATGTTCAGCTTAAAAAAAAGAAGAAATTCCAAACCTGGTTCCCAACAAGCATTTCTGTTAGTACTTTTGTTGTCGAAATTAAGACTGTAATCAGTTTTAGATATCGAATCCTGTGTAGTTTTACAAGTTGGAGTTACAGGTTAAGGTTTGTAATGTGAAATACAAATGCAGTACTTTATGTTTTCACCCCAAACCTGATCACTGTCTCTGTCTTTTTAGGAGCTCTCTAAGATCACAATGCCAGTCATATTTAACGAGCCGCTCAGCTTTTTACAGAGACTCACAGAGTACATGGAGCACACATATCTCATCCAGCAGGCTAACGACTCCACCGACTCCATCGAGAGAATGAAGGTAAACCGTAAAAATCCAATGGGAATCGAAACGCAACGTAATACTGAAAAAAACAAGGTGTTTTTTTTTTATTGTTATGGCACCCTGAAAAAGCAAGAACGAGCTAAAATAGAATCCAAAGCAGAAGCTTGGTTCTTATTTGTTGTCCACCACCTTACCAGATACCAGGTACCACCATAGAGAAGACGGAGAAAGTGACTGTATCATCATCACGGCACCATTGTTAAGTTATTAAAATTTCATCAGTGATAACAAGCTGACACTGAAGACTAAAAGAGTTCTATTTTGTAAAAAAAAATTATAAAAATAAATAGTTTTAAACTGAAAGGTTTTCATTGAAGATTTAGAAATAAGTCATCCAAGGAATTTACTTTACATTTCATCAAACTACTATTAAAGTAACATCATAAATCCTCTTAGAATCTATTAGAAATGTCTACAGGGTTTTTTTCTATTTTGATTTACAGCAACTATATATAATATAAATATATGAATTACATGGTACATAAAGTTGCAGATTTATGTAGAATATGGTGCTAATATACAATAATTACTCGTAATTTATTGAATAAATGCGCAGTTTGCAAAAATACCTGGTGTATTTGTTGCAATTCTTAAATGCAGAGTCAAACAGGTGGAGAAATTTATGCGAGGGCAGAATAATGTGTGAAAACACATAATAATATATCTAAAATATATAATGAAAAAATATATAGAAAAGTGAAAAACTCCTTGATTGTGTTTCACTTATTCAAAGCATTTTCCTAAGTGTTTAACCAGACCTATTATCTATACATTATTGCTTCAATAGTATCAACTTCCATAGTGTGTAGGTTGAGAGAGAGATAGAAGCGATATTGTAAGAGAGACAGGAATGAACTGAGGGTAAATGTCTCCTATTGTTGCTAAATTCTTATGCTAGTGTCGGACAGTAAAAAGCTACAACAACAGCAATAGACTGTTTCTCATTTATTATGCAAGTGCACAGAAGACCATTTATAGATTGCTGAAGCTATAATTCTGATAATAATTTTGAAAACAAACGACTATAACAAAATGAGATCATAAGAGAAACAAATGATAACCCAAGTGGGCTGTGTTTGAATTGCCATTAATCTTTATGACACTTTTACTGTGTATTTAAATCCAACATGTACAGTATGAATGTGTAATTCCCAAGTACTGGAAGTGGCTGCGAAACAAAATAACAGATTGTTCTGCCATGTGTGTGTCAGTGTGTAGCAGCATTTGCAGTGTCTGCAGTGGCGTCTCAGTGGGAAAGGACTGGGAAACCCTTTAACCCCCTGCTGGGGGAGACATATGAGCTGGTCAGGTAAGTGCTGACTGATGAGGGTGTTCAAGTATCGACAACATGAAATACATTACACTTTTTCTCAAATACAGCTTATAGCATTCCAGTGTGCAAAAACTAGAAAGGTCTGAAATACATTCTGAACTACAGAAGTGCTAGGACGCCATACATTAGATGATTTTCTTCCTACTCGTCTTTCTCATGATCTCGACATAAGTGGTTTTCTTGCGATTATGACTTAATTTTCTCATGATTTTGACATAAACATTGTTTCCTTGTAATCGGTACTAAATGTTTCAAAATATTCATAACCTTTTGTGGAAGCGGGCATGTGGACGAGATGGTTATGTTATTATCCATTATGCTGCATCTAAAACATGGTTTGTAGGACTGTGGTGAGACCTGCGATGTTGTATGAGTTAGAGACAGTGGAGCTGGAGGTAGCAAAGCTGAAGATGTTAAGATTTTCATTGGGAGTGACGAGGATGGACAAGATTAGAAATGAGTTTTAGAGGGACAGCGCATGTAGGATGTTTTGGTGACAATGTGAGGAAAGCGGGTTGAGATGGTTTGGAAATTTGCAGAGGAGGGACATGAGTTATATTGGTAGAAGAATGCTGAGGATGGAGCCACTAGGAAGGAGGAAAAGAGGAAGTCCAAGGAGGAGGTTTATGGATGTGGTGAGGGAAGACATGCAGGTAGTTAGTATGAAAGAGGCAGATGTAGAGGACAGGGTGGTATGAAGACGGATGATCCAAAAGAAGATGAAGATGATGCTGCATCTCGAATATTCTTTTATGTCTATTACATGGAAAAATTTAGTACTGATAAAAAACGTGTTTGTCTTGATCACAAGGAAACAACTTTTGTCCTATTGAGATAACAAGAAGAAATATTTGAATGCCCGGCCTCTAAGGACTTCCATACTGAACCTATTGTAGTTAACATATACAGACCGTAGGAACACAGGTTTATTATTATAAAATGTCCCTCAATTAATTTTTTTGGTATTCTTTTTTTTTTCCAGAGAGGATTTGGGTTTCCGAGTAGTCTCGGAGCAGGTAAGCCACCATCCTCCAGTTAGTGCTTTCCATGCCGAGGGTCTGCAGAAGGATTTTGTTTTTCACGGCTCAATCTACCCCAAGTTGAAGTTCTGGGGTAAAAGTGTGGAGGCCGAGCCGAAAGGCATTATGACTCTGGAGCTGCCTAAGTAAGACCAAACACACGTCATTAACCTAGTGTGTCATATACATTATAAAAAAATTATTGGTTATTGTTGCGAAACCATTACGAGCTGTGCAGTTTGAAAGAATGATGGTGAGACACGGTGGTATGATGTTCTACCTGCCCTCACTGGCCCTGGATGATTGTTGTCCCACAACAGCACAATCCATAGTCTTTTTCTTCCCTACTGCATTTTAAAATACCTTTTGTTCATTTATATTTATATATATTTATAATTACGCATTTCATAAATTTTTTTCTCATTGTACTAAGAAACCGCAAAGCGTAACTCCATTGTCTTTAGGATTTCAGAAAACCTGGTTACAGCAAGGATATAAATGGTACATGTTTATGCACAGTCATAGAAATTACTTACATAAGTTACATTCAAAATGACAAGACAAAATTATGTTCACAAGAATATATTCCAAACCTATTGTCGTTTCTCCAAAATGTTACCCATCACGTCATCTTAAGCACAAGAGGCAAAAAGTATGCATGTACTGTAGAACACAAATTATAATCTTTAAAGGAATGTTTGTTTAAATTATGTTTGGATTTGTACCAAATTTCACATGTGGAATCCATTCGATTGTTCATGCTGCACTAATATACTTTTAATGAGGGTGCCAATAATTCTGGATCGGACCTTAAGATTTCTCATAAATGCGTTTGCCGTCATTTATCCTGATAATGATTTTCTCCTTCCAGGTATAATGAGGCGTACACGTGGACAAACCCGACATGCTGCGTCCACAACATCATCGTGGGGCAGCTTTGGATTGAACAGTATGGAAATGTGGAGGTGGTCAACCACAAGTGAGTGAGTTTGGCAAAAGCTTTTTCTTCTTGCAGGTGGAGTTTGAGTACTCTGAGTACTCAAAATAAAAACCTACTCTTTTTAAGTCAACATTAATACTTGGGAGTGAATGTGAAGGTCAATTGTAGCATAGTTTCTTCTTTTTCTTTCGGCTGCTCCCATTTGGGGTCACCACAGCAGATCATCTGTCTCCATACCCCCCTGTCCTCTACATCTGCCTCTTTCACACCAACTACCTGCATGTCACCACATCCATGAACATCCTCCTTGGTCTTCCTGTTTTCCTCCTTCCTGGTGGCTCCATCCTCAGCATTCTTCTACCAATAATACCCCATGTCCCTCCTCTGCACATGTCCAAACCATCTCAATCTCGCCTCCCTCACCTGGTCACCAAAACGTCCTACATGTGCTGTCTCTCTAATAAACTCATTTCTAATCCTGTCCATCCTCGTCACTCCCAACAATTTCAACATCTTCAGCTCTGCTACCTCCAGCTCCACCTCCTGTCTTTTACTCAATGCCACTGTCTCTAAACCAATTGTAGCATAGTTTGTGGTGTATAAATGATCATTAACCAGATGATGATGGGTTCCCTCTTGAGTCTGGTTCCTCTCAAGGTTTCTTCCTTATGCCATCTCGGGGAGTTTTTCCTTGCCACAGTCGCCCCTGGCTCGCTCATCAGGGACAAACTTAGACTTATAAAGAACATCTTATTTTTATCACCACATTATCTGTGTAAAGCTGCTTTCATTTTTAAAAGTGCAATACAAATAAAATTGAATTAAATCATAATCAAGCATTCATTATCCTCCTGCACTGCCAAGGCTGTGAGATGAGTGTAGGTTTAAGTTAAATCATTAACAATGCATAAAAAAAAAAACTACTGTTTATAATGAACTCTATATAATGACAATAACAAGAATGGTCAGTTGCATTCTCTGAATTCTTTGCTCTATATTTCTACCAGAACTGGAGAGAGGTGCTGTCTCAGCTTTAAACCTTGTGGTCTTTTTGGTAAAGAACTGCACAAAGTTGAAGGCTACATTCTGGACAAAAGGTGGGTGCTGTTTTCTCAATACACTTTTCTTATTTAGTCT
Source organism: Silurus asotus (assembly GCA_024362625.1). NCBI lineage: Eukaryota > Metazoa > Chordata > Actinopteri > Siluriformes > Siluridae > Silurus > Silurus asotus. The sequence goes on along the minus strand of MU575040.1, from coordinate 5,966,004 downwards.
TTTCACATGTTACAGACCTTTTTTCTGAGAAATATGCTTATTTGCAGCAAAAAGAAAGTGTGTGTTCTGTATGGGAAGTGGACAGAGTGCATGTACACAGTGGATTCGGCAACGTTCGAGGCTCACAAGAAGAACGATAAGGCCGCTGAGGGAAAGAAAAGCAGTAAAGAGGTGTGCTCTTCTTCTTTACTTTATCCATGGCTGTGTTTCGAAGTTTTCTCACCAAGCTAGTTTTTTATTTAAATACATTATCATTTCTACAGTAACAACCAAAGGTGGAAAGTAACTACAATGGCTTTGATTTAAAATGTATCTGTGCTCCTCAGGGGTCCAGTGCTGAGTCTGAGGAAAGCCCACAACCAGGTGGTGACTCTGTAGAGGAGATTTCAGGCAGCCAGTTACTTTGGAGAATCTCACCAAGACCAGCCAACTCCGCTCAGGTTTCTCAGCAAACACAAACCCACATTTAGAAAAGCACGATACAGGGCCAGATTATACTGTCAGGAACGCAGGCAGGGACAGGGCCAGATTATACTGTCAGGAACGCAGGCCGGGACAGGGAGAGATTATACTGTCAGAAACACGGGCAGGGACAGGGCCAGATTATACTGTCAGGAACGCAGGCAGGGACAGGGCCAGATTATACTGTCAGGAACGCAGGCCGGGACAGGGAGAGATTATAATGTCAGGAACGCAGGCAGGGACAGGGCCAGATTATACTGTCAGGAACGCAGGCAGGGACAGGGACAGATTATACTGTCAGGAACGCAGGCCGGGACAGGGACAGATTATAATGTCAGGAACGCAGGCAGGGACAGGGCCAGATTATACTGTTGGGGGGGGTGATTGGGAGGAGGACCCAAATGCAGGACACAACAGAGGTATGGTGAAAACAGTCTTTAATGAAAGAAACAGGCAGAGGGAAAACACCAACAAAACCGGCAACCTGAGCAATAAGGAGGAGAGCAAAATCACGGTCCAAAACAGTCCTAATCCAATACCAGAAAACAGGGAAATGTAGAAAGAACCAAAAATCTAAGCCAGAAAAACTGTCCGAAAAACTAACAAAAATCCAAACCAAAGCAGGCAGAACAGGGTTTAGCAACAGGATCAGGAACAGGAGTTGGGAACTAGAACCAGAACAGACAGGGTGGCAAGAATAATCTCAGGGACTGGCAAAGCCGGTAAGATAATCTGACCCCGAGTAAATGTCCTTTGTGTCTTTAAATAACGGGTGGCATGGGAAAAAATGTTTTATTCTTCATCAGGTTATTGCAGCCCCAAGGTTCAAACAAGCTGCCTTAGATATTTGTGTTTCTTTCTCCATTTCTGCTGCAGATGTACAGTTTCACGTTGTTCGCCATGCAGCTAAACGAGCTCAATGAAGAGATCGAAGCTGCAATTCCCAAAACCGACTGCAGACTCAGACCCGACATCCGCGCCATGGAAAACGGAGACATTGGTAATGATTGGATACAAGTGTGTGTGCTGAAAAGTTAAGATTTAATGTCATCATTAACACTGGACATTTGTCTTTCTTTTTCTTTTAACTCTTACTGAACTTAGTTAAACTTAACTACATAGTACTTATAATAATTGTAATAAGTAATTAAAATCGTAAGTATCTTTTATTCAATTTTATTATATAGCATTATACAATACTCATATAATACAAATTACATAATATTTTATTTTTCATTATTTAAATGAACATAACTTTTAATTATAAGGATAAAAATACTTAGACTTTATGCCCTAAGATTTGGCAAGTGAGGAGAAAAAGAGGCTGGAGGAAAAGCAGAGAGCAGCACGGAAAAGCCGAGCCAAGTCAGACGAGGACTGGAAGACGAGGTGTGTGAGAATATCCTTTTTTTCTGTACAGCTTTGAAATTCATAGCTTGAAACTTACGCTTTAGACAAGCAGGCAGATATGTTGAGAGCGTTTATAGAACAGATTTTCTCTGTAATTATGGAAGATTCTAATAATGAAAAGATTACTGAATTAAATGACTGTTAAACACATGATAAATGTATCTGGAGATAAACTGAATCAAAGCACACAGTATATGGACAAAAGTATTGGGACACCTGAATTTTTCAGCCATATGTGGTTCTTTCACAAACTGTTACCACAAAGTGGAAAAATCTGGAACAGGATACTCACAAAGCACATCCGAATATTTTGGTGAGGTGTCCACAGACTTCTGTCAATATAGTGCATTTATTATAAGCCTTCGATTATGTGTCATGTATAAATGACCATAATGAATCCATAATGAGTGAAATTAAAACAGACTTGACATGTGCAGCTGCACTATTACCAAAGCTGCGATCATAGAAAATAAATCAACACTTTCTGACCAATCAGAATGCAACATTTAACAGCACTGGTATAAGCAAAGATATTAAATTAAATGTATTATTGAATTATTATTAGATAATAATAATTAAATAATACATTTGATTATTATTAATAAAAATGTATTGTATAGAAGAGTAATCCCATTTAAAGAAAAGAATTTGAGTATGCTGTATATTGTGCAGCTTCTATTTAGTAACTCGATGCTCTTCTATACTAATTCCACTAACATTACACCCCTTGTTTTTTTTGTTTTGTTTTTTCTTTCTTTTTTTTCTTACCTCCATATATTCTGTGGTTCGGCTATGATGATTAGAAGCTCCGCATTCAGCCCCAGGTTTGCTCTGCATGCTGTGCTATATGATTCTATTCTTTTTAGTTTTTTGCATTTCTAATCACATGAATATGAATAAGAACATATGAAATAATGCATGTCATGCCATGCTGAAACAAATCTATTTTTTGTTTATTATCCATTACCCTTAATTATTTATAATTTATTAATAATTACCCTATTTTATTGAGCTGATTCTGGTTGCATTTGTTGTGGAACCTCTGCAAAACGTAGTAATTATTGTTTTTATTTACATCATAGCATCTATAAATCACCATTCCTTTACCAGCCTTTTTTCTTTTTCTTTATTGTGATCTAAATAATGAGGTTAATTCTAATAATTACTAATTTAATAATTAATCTACCTCTTAATACCAGTTATGCAGTATAACAGAGCGCTGCATCACAGACGGGTATCTCTGTGAGAATCAATGCCATTTTTAAAGCAAGAAACCCGTTGAACACAATTTCACCAAGTCTCCTTTCACTGTAGCCACAGCTGCACCACCCGCATACATCATCTCTAGCAGAAGCGTCAATATTAAACTTGTAAAAAGAACCGGGTTTTCGGTGCAGTATTAATGTGCATTACGCTACCAGTCCAATGAAAAGACATGAAAATAACAGCGTTTTTGTACGCCTGCTAGATGGTCTCAAGCTGCATGTACTTTACGTTACAGCGCTGATTCTGAAGGCCTCATGGCAGATCTCTTTGTCTCCGGCAACAAGTGACGTAATGGCTGATATCTGATTGGATAGAAACTCTAACGCAAACAGACACTCCTAGAAGCAGCCCAACCAAGAAACAGCTATGAAATGAAGAGAATAGTCTATTGGGAATTATGTAACCGATAGACTTGGAAAATTGTATATTAAAATGTCAGTGATTCTGATAGTGTTTAGGCCATCAGAAAAAGCTTTGTTGGCACTAACGGCCCATCACTGGTGCCTGCTTAGGAGGAGATCTGTCACCTTTTAGACCTCATTTTATTGTTTTGTGAGCTTTGCTTTTTAAGGAGATTTGTGGGCGCTGTGGGTGTAACAGTACACAAGATTTACGATTCAGTATGTACCTGTTTTTAAATCACGGTTCGGATTAATTTCGGTGCATTTAGGGGGGAAAATGCAAAATATAAAATTGCTTACTAACATTTGTGATAATCAACAGTTTGCATTTTTTTTAAACAATTTAAAATAAAAGGCCTGCTTGGTTAAATATTAAAATACAATTATTCTTCTCCTTCTTTCGGCTGCTCCCATTAGGGGGTCGCCACAGCGGATCATCCGTCTCTATACTACTGTCATCTACATCTGCCTCTTTCAAACTACCTGCATGTCTTTTTCTATCACCACATCCATAAACCTCCTTTTTTGCCATCCTCTTTTCCTCATTCCTGGTGGCTCCATCCTCAGCATTCTTCTACCGATGTACCCCATGTCCCTCCTCTGCACATGTCCAAACCATCTCAATCTATCCTCCCTTACCTTGTCTCCAAAACGTCCTACGTGCGCTGTCTCTTTAATAAACCTGTTTCTAATCCTGTCCATCATTGTAATTCCCAATATAAATCTCAACATCTTCAGCTCTGCTACCTCCAGCTCAACCTCCTGTCTTTGGATTTTAGCTATGTTATTTATGTAAAAAGGACTGCATACCTAAAGCCCTGTACCGAAATATTTTTGTACGAATACGTGTACCGTTACACCCCTAGTGGTCATGGTCAAATGTACGTTTGCTGTACCGTGAATATGCTTTGCGCTTAAGGCATGATTAATATGCATCCAAATCTGCACAAATGGCACCTCTGTGGTTAAGGTTAACTTTTGTTCGAAAGGTTGTGAGTTCAAATCCCAGTACTACCAACCTCTGGGCCCGTGAGCTAGGCCCCTGACCCTCAGCTGCTTAGTCATATACAGTAAATGGGATAATTATACGTCATACCGGATAAACTTTGGTCAGTATTGGGAATTTTAAGTTAAGGTTCATGAAATCATTTAACATTCTCCATACTTTATTATAAGATTATAAATGGGACTCCGTGATTGTGTGCAAACTGTGACTCATCTGGTCTCTCTTTTTTTCCGAGCAGGTGGTTTAATCAGGGTCCAAACCCTCACACCAACTCTCCAGATTGGCTATTCTCCCCTGCTTACTGGAACCGAGATTACGCCCAAGTGCCTGATATATACTGACACGATCTACAATACCTTCAAACTAAATTGGGCCACATCGGATATTTGTGTAATAAACTCTTTTTTTTTTAAGATTGAACAGATTTCTCATACCTGCAAGTCCTTTATATTATTTATTTATTTTTTTAAGTGGAAGATGTTACTTTATTCTTCATGCACATAAATTATAAGCAGGACACAATTCGATTCAGTTTTGTTAAGCCAATCATGTAACAGCTTAATTACCTTAATGAAGGAAAAAAAAAGTAATCATAATTATAATTGAAAATTGTCAGCATTTATTTATTTTTTAAACCCGGAAAATAAAAGAAATGCATCTTTTTTTTTTTTGGCAGGCATCTTTTCTAAAACATTCAGAACACTAGTTTTTAATAATGGACTAAACTTTGTATTATTTATTTTAGAGCTCTTTTTATGCTTTACACTTTTCAGAATATTTTACAATTACATATATATACACATCTTTATTTTCTTCAGCTTGGACTTTTTTTCTGTTTGTTTTCAATAAAGACGGGGCTAAAACTGGTTTCCTAGTTGTAATGTGTGAGACATGAAAAGATTTAAGTTATTCTTATTTATCAAAACCTAATAATATGAAATATGACCCCACCGATTGCGGATAATGTTTAACTCCGTTAGTTTAAGTTTGGTGAGGATGTGACATCAATATAAAGTGCTCGAAGCATTTAATTTTACAGCAGAGGTGGTGAAAAGTGTCATATAAGACACTTAAAAGATTGTCATACTTTTTTGATAGTTATTTCAGAGTGATGTCCATTGGTTGCTGTTGTGTATATCACATGGTAGTGTCGAATTTCCCGGCCTGCTGAATAAAGCCCTAAGCAGATCCAAGCAGATTTCTGTCATTAAGGTCAAATGAAATTTTGGAAACTTTTTGACCTTTTATTGATTTTCAGAAAACATCATCAGAATGGCAGTGGTTTTGGAGTCTATCCCAGGAACACTAGATGTGAAATAGGAGTAGTTTACACACACATATACCTAGGGACAATTTAAAGTCACAAATCCACTTATGTTTTTCCACACATGTTTTTAGGAGGTGGGATGAAAAGTACAAAGAAACTGGAGTAAATATACATTTAAAACATGTAAAACTATGGTATTAACTGGAAGCGCTTCTACTTTTTTTATTAATATATATGAACTGGAAACACTGTTGTTCTGCTTCTGAATATACAGTATAATTTATAGACAAAAGAATTTCTACAACTGACTTTTCCAGCCATATGTAGTTCTTCCCCAAACTGTTACCACAAACCTGGAGGCACACAATTGTATAGAATGCCACCGGGCACAATGGCCTGCTGTAGTTCTGTAGTAGTTAGTCTTAGTAGTTTATTAGTTCTGATCTTAACCCTACTGAACACCTTTGGGATGAATGCACCCTGAACACTGACTGCACCCCAGGTCTCCTCACGTACATCAGTACTAGACTATTTACTAATACCTTATGGCTGAATAAGCACAAATCTCCACAAGCACACTTCAAAATCTGCTGAAACATCTTCCCAGAAGAGTGGAGATTGTTATGACAGTATAATCAGATACCAAACTTACGTCCATACAGTGGATATAACATTAAAACCACTGAAAGGTGAATTAAATAAAATTGATTATCTCGTCACAATGGCACCTTTCAAAAGCAGTGATATGTCATGGATCAAGTAAGTAGTTTGAGAATTTGATGTGTTGGAAACAAGAAAAATGGGCAAGCATAAAGATCTAAACAACTATGACAAGTGCCAAATTGTGATGGCTAAACATCTGGAACAGAGCATCTATTCAGTGGCGGGTATTTTTTAGCCTGGTTTTCAGGGGTCTAAGGAGGGACATTGTTATGCATTAATGTTAAAAAATTATATAAAAAAAATCTGCTTCTTCTTTACTGTTTCAACTGTAAAATGTTAATAATATATTTAACGCTTTTTTCAAGAATATTATAGGTGTAACATGGAAGTAAGAATGAGTAAAGCAGAAATAATAAAACAACTAATTATAATTGAATTTTCTAATTGTTAATGTAAAATGTAAAACAAGTTTTTATGAAAAATAAGTATGTAATTAAAAATTCTAAATGCCACGATATGCTTTTAGTTTACACTATAATTATATTAACTATTAATATAATTTATATTATTAGAAATATTATGAGCTTATTTTGTAGATATTTTTTAAAAATGATAAATTCAAATATAAATATCTTATATAGATGTTTTATATTAGTTATAATAACTGCAATAAATTGTCCGGGTCAGGGTCAGGGTTCAGACATGTACAGAAGGCGATTTTGTAATTGAATGGTCGTATTTGACATTCGCAGGTCAGAGAGGAGCGTGTGACGTCACAGTTGTCCTCATATCCTAAACTAAATTACGCAAAGGACTTAAAATAGCCCCGGTTTGGTGTTTGCTCCATTAGGAGGCCTGACCCCTTTCTGTTCTCTTTCATGAATTTTTTATGTAACTGAATTGATTGCAAAGGTATAAAAGTAAGAACTGAGCTTAGAGTTCTCACACACAAGGCTTATCAGTATTACCAGACTAAATCCAGACCTGGTGATCATCAAGCATCATGATCAACGAGCGGCTCCTGCTTCTCACCCTTACCTGCTATGTGTTTGTCTGGATCGGAAACTGTGAAGATTTTGTAGAGATCCGTTCTGTTGAAGATGACATCAAGGCCCAGGAGGAAAAAGAGCTGGTGAGGGTTTTTTTTTTTGTTTTTTTAAAGGTTTGAAGATAGACTACAATTACATCTATTCCTTTTCAAACAAAGTTGAGGTGTTTCTGAAAGTGCAGGTAAAAATATCTTATCCTGTGCTTGTTATAGATCGAAGCTCTTCAAGAGGTCCTTGAAAAACTGAGGAATAAACAAAGTCCAACAGCTGAGAAAAGGTTAGGCTGGGTTCCTTCGGTGAGTGAACTGATTACTTCAAGTTTATTTAATAATAATATTATATATATATATATATATATGTGTGTGTGTGTGTGTGTGTGTGTATATATGTGTGTGTGTGTGTGTGTGTGTATATATATTGTGTATGCGGGTGGAATTAGTATATAGTTAAAAATCTAAACTTATAGATGATTTTAAAAATGTAAGCAAATATACAATATTTACCATTAGCTAATATTAGCTTGTTGCTTGTAGCGACTGAAAACAATGCTTAGACCAAAATTAGCATAGAAAACCTATTAGTTACGATGGCAAATTTACCTCACAATTTTCCTCATTTTAAGATTAAATGGATTTCATATCAAATATCAAGGTGAAGAAAACTGCATTTCCTATAAACTTACATATTTTACACCATCCCACTCCAGTCTAGATAATTATCTCCTAATTTATCTTAATAATATTTTTCTTTTATACTTAATAGTGAATAGATGTTACACTGAATTGATTGCATAAAGAACTGAGCCAGTTCTACTGATACAGTATTAGTGTATCGTTCTTTCCTGGATGAAAACAAACAAGACCTTTCAAATTTGTAATGAATATTTTGAAGATTAATTCCAATAATTCAGTGCAATAATAAAGTGTACATACCTCAATTGAGTACAATTACTTTCATATATGCACATGAGGTTTTGGTGTACACGGCTTTGCCTTCCACTTTAACATAATAGAAATCTTCAAGTCCATAATGCGATTCGCACCTCGATGCATAGCCAACGATACGATACATTAAAGATACATATAAAGCGGCTACCGATGCCAATACGATTCTCAATTAAAATTACGATGCGGTGTGGTCAGATTGCGAGTTCATCCAACACAATGCAACTGTGGTACAGGAACAGATAGTTGACTTTTATTCCTTTGGTTTAGACAGACAGCAAATCATCAACTTCCTTAAGTGCCTTCTGTCTTCTAACGCATGGCCCTTTCACAAACAGGTCTTTAAAGTAAAAAAAACAAATGTTCTTTTCCTGTTCCATATCCAGGAAGATGCAGCTCTACCTCTGCCATGTTTATATATATTCTATGTGACTCTCAGGTCTCTGTGGTGTTGTGATACGTCATATCAATCAATCAATCTTCTTCTTCTTCTTTCGGCTGCTCCCATTAGGGGTTGCCACAGCGGATCATCCGTCTCCATACCACCCTGTCCTCTACATCTGCCTCTTTCACACCAACTACCTGCATGTCTTCTTTCATCACATCCATGAACCTCCTCCTTGGTCTTCCTCTTTTCCTCCTACCTGGTGGCTCCATCCTCAGCATTCTCCTACCGATATAATTCATGTCCCTCCTCTGCACATGTCCAAACCATCTCAATCAATCTAAACATACAATATTGGTTACTTTCTAAACAATAAAAGTATAATGCATCTACTAATAATTATATATAAATTAATTTGGTTTTTACCAATCAAATATGTTAAAAACATACATATTTGCATTGGTACATACGCGATACAAATGCCAACTTGTATCGGATGCACCCATTTTTAAATTGATGGATCACATACTTAACTTTTATGCCAGTGCACCAATGGAAATCGGTGCATCTTACCATTCCTATCCTGCATGATGTTCCTTTCTCTCTGTTTTACTCAGTCATACACAGTTCGATGTTATGCTCATGTCTAATAAAATAATGTACAGTATCCACACATAGGTATGACCCCCTCACACACACACACAATCACTACAACTTATAAAGTCTACACTTTTAACCCTCGGTGTGATGTTATGTTTCAGTGTGATGCAGGTGAGCAGTGTGCCATTCGTAAAGGTGCCCGTTTTGGGAAGGTGTGTACCTGTCCTGGTGGAACCTCGTGCAGCTTCTCCATCCTGAAGTGTTTGTGAGACGATGTGACTTTTCACCTTCACTCCCGACTGTAAATAAAGGCATAACGAAATAAAATGCATTTTTTTAAATATTACATTTAAAATGGTGTTTTTATGGCATGTCAAGAGACCTTTCCGAATGAGTCGACGTATTGTATATCATTTATTTATTTGACAGACATTTTTTTATTTATTAGTGAAGCAGAAATTAATTCAGTCACATAGTGTAGATGTTGGGGTCACATGGTGTGATTTTTCCAAAGCAATTTGTCAATAATTGCAGTTTTGAATTAATCTGCAAGCACTTATACCTTAGAAGACAAGTGACAAATGGTGGTATATTAAATGAGTAATGTTTTAAATAAAAACGAAATGTTTGTAAATCATATACATTCCATGTAATCTAAGCATAATCAATATGCTTAATAAATGACTGAACAATGGGCTGATATTAAATAAACACAAACTTTCAATCAGTGATATCATTACATTTCTGGGTAAAAGGTTATATTTGTATTAAATTGCTTTTTTTTTTTTTTTCTACAGTATCAGAACTTCCAAAAACAGTATGTTTCGAGAAAAAAGGGGAATGAGCCATCATAGCCATTTCACAACATACGCAAGTTGCACTGCAGCTGAAGACCTGAAATGCCAGGAGAAATACATACAACTGAGACCAGTGCAAATAAATTTAATAATCAAGTCTGAAACTTAACTAAGACTTTGAAAAGTATTTGAGCAGTTTCTGACCACAAGATGGTGCAAAGGCGCAGCTGTGTGTACTTGTATAAAGCTATAGAGAGGAGGATTTGTTTTTATGGTCACATGTACATTACATCACAGTAAAATTCTTTCCTCGCATATGAGTTCAAGGACCCAAGAGAAGCTTCGGCCCCCGACCTTCCAATTAGTAACCCAGAGCCTTAATTCCTGAGCTACCACTTCCCCAAAGCAGAAATTTAATAATAAAATGTGAAAACTCATAACAGCAAAAACCTCTTTTAAATTGATTTTAGGTTTAAGGTTCACTTGTGGGAGTAGTTATTCAACCCAATATCTATCTATCTATCTATCTATCTATCTATCTATCTATCTATCTATCTATCTATCTATCTATCTATTAATTAACTGTGTATCTGGTCATGTCTTGTCTTGTCAAGTCAGAGCTCTGTACAGGCTACTCAAGTTCTTTCATTCCATGTCGTTATAGATTTCTCTTTGTGCATTGTAATGATGAAACAGGTTTGAACCTTTTGGTTCCAGTGACGTGACATTTCAAAGCTGCAGTGTCCAACGACATTCTATACAATTGTGTAGATCCACCTTTGTGGTGATAGTTTTGCGAAGAACCACATATGGGTGTGATGGCCAGGTGTCCATGTACTGTACATAAGACCATATAGTGTATCTTTATCTATCTATTGTGGGGGGTTTTGCCCAGCTTTCTTCATTGTACTTTTACTTATTGCATGTATCATGTCATGTCTTTATGGCCTACTATGAAAATCTCTTCACTCTCCAAATAAAAGGGTTGGTGAATGGATTTTGGTAAAAGCAGACAAAGTTGAAGTCCAGAAGGTGTAACTGTAATGCGACGTGTTACCTTAAACGAGTTTAACTTCCTGTTCGTCACATATATTCTACCCTCCAGTACACTTTTTATTGACTTGCAGATTTAATTCTAAATTGCACTTTAGAGATTATGGGGGTTGTAACCGCCCATCACCTTACTAACACAGTTTACCATGAGTTTTTTTCAGTTTTTCCACACTATAGATGAAATCAGGTGGCTACTTATGGAACATACACAGCACTAATTGTAGTATTGATATTATTATTACAAATCTACAAAGTAGTACTCTTGTTTAGGTAATACAGAGTGGGGCTAAATCCCAAAAGATTTTTTATGAGACATAAAGTGCAGTAAACCCAGTATGTAAGCCCTATATTCAATTCAATTCAATTCATTTTTATTTGTATAGCGCTTTTAACAATGAACATTATCTCAAAGCAGCGTTACACAGACACAAGAGGGAACCGATCCTCATCTGGGTTGCTCCGAATGTCCATTTATTGCAGATATACGATGTTGCAGTGTACATTGATGGTGATCAGAAGCAAACTGTAGTCCTGAGTCAATGTAGCAGTCTGTTGACATTAACTACAGTCCAAATCCATCCTCAAAGCTCCCGTTCTCTGGAATTTCAAGAAACCACCTAAGACGGTGAGGAGAAACCGTCTCCAGCTGCACAGAGTGGCCTCCAATCGAAGAGAACACTATCCTGGATGAAGTGGGAAGATCCACATAGGGAAGAGGGGCAGGAACAGTTGGGAAGGCAAGTCTCTGGCAAGATTTGATATGGCAGCATAGCTAAAAGTGAGAACCAGAAGGTAAACGACATAAAGGATCTCTGGGATAAGAAACGACCCACCACATCACCATTAACAAACCCGAGTGAACGTGTGAGAGTGAGGGGACGACAGCATACAAGTATCCCAGTTCACCAAACACTCAATATCCATGTTCCCTTCAGATCTGCTCCTTAACCTAAGAAAAATCTACTGATAAAAGACTTGACTAAATAAATATGTTTATTATGCATTACTCTTCCGAATGACTTTTTAAAGATGATATTTTCAACAATTCATAATTAAAAATAATATCATACCAGATAGCCTACATAGCATGACAAAATCCACCGTTTTCTCAGAACATAATGTGGCCCATTACAGTGACACTGTGAGGAAAGAGCCAGTTTTGCTTTGGAAAAGAGGAACTGTCGGCAAAAATAGATGCCAGTAACTGATGTAACACTACCCCAACATGTAATTTCTCTCGAATCTATACAAGGAATAAAAAACACTCCATTTTTGCTGTTGTAGCAAAATAATTATTAAAAAAGTGGTGCTAAGTACAAGGTAGCGTTAAGACTGTTATTACCCGAAAGGACTGCGCAGCTCATATAACAGCATATCTCACAGTGTTCTACAGAAATTTAACAATAATTATAGAATGACACTTCATATTTAAAAAAAAATGCAGCAATATTGAATAAAAGTAAATAGATACAGTATTATAATGTTGTGTAAGAATATAAATGATATATAAAGGGGAAATTGGGTGTCATGGTAATACATAGTACGTTGAGATTTTGCAAAATAAGCTTTTTTTCTTGCTATTTTTGATCAATATAAAAATTTTTACAAACAACTATTATTTTGCTATATTACTATAATAACTAACTTTATTTTTGTGTATTTGTTTGAAACCTTTTGTTAATATTAACATTTCTTTTCTTAAAAATACCTCCACGTCATTTAGCCACTTGTACGCATCACAAAACAAACACTGGTACAGAACAGTAAAAGTGTAAATCCTGTTCGGTCTCATGCAATCAATATAAATCAAATATGCAAACAAATAAATACATTTGTGCTGCTGAAATTCATACATACCATGGAGAAGAAATTCAACCTTGTATATTTTCAATCTTAGTAACCCAAGGAGGTTCATGGATGTGGTGAGGGAAGACATGCAGGTAGTTGGTGTAAAAGAGGCAGATGTAGAGGACAGGGTGGTATGGAGACGGATGATCCGCTGTGGCGACCCCTAATGGGAGCAGCCGAAAGAAGAAGAAGAAGATATTTTTAATCTTAGTAAATCCAAACCGTAGTTTATATCAGAAATACTGAAACTGTGCACCATCATACTGACAACACGACTGAACATTTTTTTCTCAAGGATTTTGAGAAAAGTACAGGCTTTTGCAAGAAATACAATGTATTGTGCTGCTTATACAAATTGTTTTTAAAAAATGCACTTACTGGTTTGCAAATATTAAGGATAATTTAAGAAATTCTCCAAAGCAACTGAGAAAAACTGTAAAGGCCAAAGGATAAATTATTATTCATTATTTTATATTACATTTTTTAATTTTTTGCAAAGATATTTAAGTGGTATTGCTGACTTTGCACTACTTTTTATTTTGATCAGCATTACAATAAGCCTTTAAAAAAAGCATATGTGGTTTTGAATGTTCTTTAATGAATTGTAATAATAATTGTATAATATAGAGTATATTGTTTACGGATTTATAATATCGTATTTTTTCTTATCTCCTCTAACATTGAAACGTGTAATAGTTTACGGATTTTCACAGTTGTTTCGGAGCGTTTCTCAAATCAGAAATGAAATTCTCAAAACTCCTTGTTCGACCTCCACATCATTTAGTCATTTGTGCTCATCATAAATTGCGAAAGCTTTTGTACATTTATTTACCTTTTTTTAATTGTGTACAAGTATCTGCTGTTTCCTACATTATCAGTTGTTTACGTTCATGTTGATCAAAATATATTATACTGGTTTCACCTGAATAGTTTTAACACCCCAAACATCTCAGCATCAGTTCATTGCATACATTTGTGCTCATCATAAATTGCGAAAGCTTTTGTACATTTATTTACCTTTTTTTAATTGTGTACAAGTATCTGCTGTTTCCTACATTATCAGTTGTTTATGTTCATGTTGATCAAAATATATTATACTGGTTTCACCTGAATAGTTTTAACCCCCCAAACATCTCAGAATCAGTTCATTGCATACGTCATTGATTGCAAAATGAATAAAACAGTTGTCAAAATCTGTCATCTAAAATTTCTATTAAACTTTTTTTTGTAAATGTGTTGAATTGATGAATTGTGCAGATGAATCTTGAATGTCACTAATAAAGGAGAGTAAACAGAATCAGATCAACCAATATTTAACTAAATTTCTAAAACAGGTCCAAGGTGAATCTTGTGAACCTTCAAGTGGAGAGTGAACACAGACAGAGCAAAACAAAGAATTATAATTTCTAAAAATGGATGAACAACTAAGAAACAAACAAACACTTGTAAAAGTGTGAATCCTGTCCGGTCTCTTGCAATCAATATAAATAAAATATGCAATCAAATAAATGAGTTTGTGCTGCTGAAATTCACAGATGGCGCACAGAAGAAAGTCAAATGTTGTGCATTTTCAGTCACTGTGATCCAAACCATAGTTTATCAAGAAATCCTGAATCTGTGCTCCATCATGCCTAAACATATTGATGGAAATGAGATGTTAATTGACACACTTACATTTAAGAAATGAACTAAGGATTTTGAGTACAGGCTTTTGCAAGAAATCCAATGTATTGTGCTGTTTGCACACATTATTTAAAAAATTCACTTACTGATTTTGCAAATATTAAAGATGATTAGAGAAATGCTCCAGCTGAGAAAAACTGTAATGAACGCCTAACTTTCCTCTAGACTTTTTAGCAAAACTCGATTGGCTAAGCGGAGCTGTCAATCATTTTATCTCCGCCCCTTGTTTAAATAAGGGGGCGTGGCTGCTGCTCCTCATTCGACTACAACTCAACATGGCGTCGCAGCGCATCGACGGAGCGAAAACGATGGAAAACCCGAGCGCAACTTCATCCCATCCCGGTTTCAGCAACGAGAAATACTCGTTACTCGTGGTAGTCGGGGAGCACACCGCTGCCGGCTCTGTCGAGTACTTAGTTTCGGAGATTGAACGAGGTAAAGTTGTTTTTTTCTCTTGATAAATCTTTGCAGTGCTTCCTCCGGGTTTTTTGGGGCTGATCCGATTTACCACTGAAGAGTTAACAGCTCACTTTTGAACAAGAACAGCTCCCTTTTTCACTTATTATACTCTCAAACATGCCTTAACAAGAATTTTGAGGTTACTGTCTGAATCCTAAATGGGTCTTAATTTCTGTTTAGTGCACTAAAGGCGAAGCACACTATGTAGTGCACATACCCTGGGCCCTAGTAAGTCTGGAGCAGGAGTCATGATGCATTAGTTTTTTAGGGTACCTAAAATTTGTGATTCAACCAATGCCCTCTTTGGACTTTTGCATTTCACAAAAGAAATCAAACTTCCAGAGCTGTTTGTGAATGTCTATGCATATTATGAATGCATATATAAAGGTTTTTGGGAAGCCATTCACATTTTTGATGATTCATCCTGTACTAGTCTTGTGTCCATCCAATTAAACGCTCTGTTGAACATGTAAGTCCCGCCCACTTTTGTCCTGGTGGTGTTGTGGGTTTACATTACATTGTATGCCGTCCAAAGCGACTTCTCATTCATACTGTTGAGGGTTAAGGGTCTTGTTTAAGGCTTCTGCTGTGGCTGCATAGTGTGGCAGGGATTTGAACTTAAAACCATCTGATCAGAAGTCCACCCACTGAGACTCCACCTTCTCAAACTGATTTGGAATTCAGTTCTGATACGCTGATAAATGCGTCTCCATCAGCATGAGTCAATGATAGATTTATCTACCACTTTCATCACCTCCATCAATGCTGATTTATGTATGAATGGAAAAAGTTTATTTCTCTATTATTATCTTCAACTTTCAATGTTCAGGTTCCTCATTAATGAGCATTTTTTTGAACCCTGGCCCTAATTTTCAATTTTATAGGCTGAGGATGCTGAGGAAAAGAAATAGGGTTATATAACGGCAAACCAAGTGAATCTACCAGTCTTCATCTAATTAACCGCTTTGAGGATGTGGGGGTGATATTTTTACTTTCACTCACAGGGGTTTATATCTGTGTGCCTCCTCAAAGTGATTGAGAATTCTGTTGGTGCTTCTCGGTCATTATAATGTTTTTTTTCCCTACTTCTCATAGATGTTAAAATTTGTGTGTTCATTTTTTGTCACCTTGAACCTTCTGATCAGTAACCCATCCTTAACCACTGAGCTACCACTCCCCTGAACAGGGTTTGTCAGCCAACTGATGAAGATGAATAGAATAGCCTTTATTTGTCACACATACAGTACAGCCCAGTGAAATTCTTTTCTTCACATATAGAGGATAGGGGGCAGGGTCATGAAACAGACCCCTGGGTTTAGGGTGATATGAGAGCGTAAACCGCTGACCTTAATCAGTAATCACTTAACCGCTAAGCTACTATTCCCCTGAAGAACTACAAGAGATCAGGCATCGGGAACTTCTTAAATCGGTTATATCCTTTTTAGGCGTAAATGATTCTAATTCATTGTATATGAAGAACTAAACTTTGTTTGTCTTCCTGGTTCCTCTTCAATGAGCACTTCTTGAAAACCTGGGCCTAATTTTTCATATTCTTATTTTTAAGGATGCTGGAAAAAAAAATATATTGGACAAATTACAGACCAAGTGCCTCTACACACACAGGCTGTAAATGCAGTGCACCCATTTCCCGTCGCAGTTCTTTTGGGAAACTGCTGAGTCGACGTGTCTCCTGCATGACCGCACAGGTCTGATAATGAACAGCAGAAGTGCTGAAGCTGAGCCACTTGAAAATAATTATAACCATTTGGTTGAACGCAACCGTCATACATAATATTCAAACCACAGCGACCCTCAGCACGATGGAAAGGCGAAGAAGAAAAGGGATGGAATGGGAAAGAGGAATAGATGTGGAGTAAGAATAGGAACAGGAAGAGAGACATGGGAGAGGGTGAGGTGACAGAAAAGACAGCAGAGAACAAGAATGGGAGAGAAGAAGGTAGGGAGAGTTAGATAGTTGGAGGAGAGAGATGTGAGATTAAAGCTGTTGCTATAAATACTGCAGTTGGCCTGCGTCACACTGCCTGGTCTGAAGGAGAGCGAACACGACTTTGTCCTCCATGTTTTATTGAAGCTCCGCCTCCTACAGGATTGTTGGAGAGGCGAGTACCACATTCAGGCAGGTTGAATTAGAACTCGAAAATATTCCCTCAAATGGTCATGAGGAGTGAGTTTGCAGGGTTTTTTTCCCAGAGCAATTTAACGTCATTGTTCTTTAGACACATCATTGTGGCCTAACGAGCTCAGAGTGCTCCATTACAGCAGGGGGCGCTAATTGAAATGAGTTGCTTGACAATGCCTTTTTTTTAACGAACAACCACATCCTTTGGTGTAAAGTGTGTGTATGACAAGGAATCAAATTCTCCACATGGCGTCAGTTTGTGTGTATACACATTGTATCGCCTACGTAGTTATGTTATATTGTTTACGCAAAAATCTTAATATTGTTTTTGCAGAAAATTCATATTGTTTGCTTAGTTAATTCATATTGTTTACGGAGAAGCACAATACTGTTTGCTCCTAGACGTCGTATTGTTTATGCAGAAATGTAACGTTAACGCGGGAACTCCATATTGTTTACAAAGTGTCGTTGTATTATTTGTGAGGAGACGATTTATTGTTTACACACCGACAACGTATTGTTTACGTGAAGACGTATTGTTTGGCCAGAGACATTGGATCGTTTGCGTGGGAACGTCGCGATGTTTGGGCGGGAACGCCGCGCTGTTTGGGCGGGAACGTCGCGCTGTTTGGGAGGGAACGTTGAGCTGTTTGCGCGGGAACGTCGCGCTGTTTGGCCGGGAACGTCGCGCTGTTTGGGCGGGAACGTCGCGCTTTTTGCGTGGGAACTACGCGTTTTTTAGGCGGGAACAATGCTTTTTTGGGGACAGAAAGACACATTTTGGTGAAGTTGTCGTATTAATACATCATATGAATGTACGTAATTGCTCACATAGATGACGTAGCTAATTCACATTGCATATGCAGTTGTTACTGTTAATACCGTTTCAGCATATCACTCACGCAGACCTAGTGGTCATAGTTATATTATGCCGTTTATACCGTTTTTGTTTTGTTTGTTTGAGTTCTTAGTATAATCGTTTACATTAATTTCTTCTGTAATAAACTCGTGTTATTGGTGATAGCCAGCTATCATGCGTCATCTCCATATAAAGAGTGTGAAGGCGTTAAGCTGCAGCAGGCAGGCGATTCGGCTTCCTCATTGTGCTTCGTTTATTAGTTTAAAGTCCAGCAGCATGTAAAGAGGAAGCAGAGTGTGTGTTAGTACGGGTGTGTATCACTGCTCTGTCATGTCTTCAGATTGTTTTATGCCGCCTCTCTTGTCATACCTTCCTCCATTCTCTGATTCTCTGACTTTATCTCTAAAGAACCGTGTGACTGACAGTGAAGACACACATCCTCTTTATGTGTGTATCTTTTTTGTTTTACGTACTGACCACCATTTCCTCCTTTTCCTGGTCAGAAGACACCATTGCACAGATCGCACACAGAACTGCTCACACGTGACAGCAAGTGCAGAGCAGGACTGTGTTGTTTTTTTTTTGTTTGTTTGTTTTTTTTGGGTTTTTTTTTTTTATAACCACTTTCCTAAAAGAAAATTACAGGATTCCTGCTTTCATCATGCTTCACTCTTTAAAGGCTGAGTGAGGTTTTAAGCAGCGCATTCAAAAAAAAAAGGATGGAAGTGAACTGGCTCTTTGCGATTTGCTTTGTGAAAATGTTTGTGCATGAATATCTGCACTCTCGCTCTGGTTTCAGCAGCAGTTGCTGTCAGTGTTTAATTGAATCCTTTCACTTCTCTGCCTTCATCCTCCGTGGAATGTTTGTTTTTTTTCCGTTCGCCTGGATACTGTTTATTTTTCAACTTTTCCTTCTTTCCTGTTTGGGTGTTTGCTGTGTGTTTTTGAAATGATTCAGATCTGCTTACTGCATTAGGGATCTGAATGTTGGCCTGCTCTATTCATCTACCTTTTGTAAAAAAATATTGTGAAATGAGATCCTGTTTCTTTCTTTTTTTTTTGGTCAAGTCAGACAGTAAAGTAAAAAAAAAAAAAAAAGGCGCATGCTTCTGTGCTTTAGTTCACATAAAGGAGCCGTGCCTTCTTTACTCTGTCTTAGTATACTCTACCTCAATAAATCAATGATTCGTGCCCTCTGTACTTTCTCTGTAAAGGAGGCGTGGCCTCTGTACTTCCGCCTCAGTAAAGGAAACGGGGCCTCTGTACTTCCGCCTCAGTAAAGGAGACGTGACTTCTGTACTTCCGCCTCAGTAAAGGAAACGTGACTTCTGTACTTCCGCCTCAGTAAAGGAAACGGGGCCTCTGTACTTCCGCCTCAGTAAAGGAAACGGGGCCTCTGTGCTTCCGCCTCAGTAAAGGAGACGTGACTTCTGTACTTCCGCCTCAGTAAAGGAAACGTGACTTCTGTACTTCCGCTTCAGTAAAGGAAACGGGGCCTCTGGACTTCTGCCTCAGTAAAAGAGACGTGGCCCCTGGATTTCCTTCTCGGTAGAGGAGGCGTGGCATCTGGGTTTCCGTCTTGGTAAAGGAGACTTGACCTCTGTACTTCTGTCTCAGTAAAGGAGGCGTGACCTCTGGTCTGTACTTCCACCTCAGTAAAGGAGGAGTGACTTCTGTACTTTAGTCTTAGTAAAATTCCGCTTCTGAACTACTTCTTCAGTAAGGGAAGTGTGTCTTCTGTACTTCAACCACAGTCAAAATGGTCCTGGCTCCTGTAGTTCAGTTATAACCAGGTTGGCCTGGCCTCTGTATATGACATTTGCTATAAGACACACAGAGGCCAGTGGCCAGTAGACTGTTCTAGTTATGGAGGCATAAACTTGTTTAGAGGAGACATGATCTCTTCCTTTTGTAATGAATGGAGGTGTCCTCTTTATGCTTCAGAGCCCAAGAATAAGAATACCTGGTCTTTCGGCCTGTCAGTATTAATAAATAGAGGTGTGGGAATTGTGCTTGTTAATTCCAATACAGGAAGCATGTCCTATGTAGCTATCAGTTAGTAGTCGTGTCCCTTTTTTATATGAGATTTATATACATGGATGATGAGTTTTATTCAAAAAATTGCTTCAGGATGGGACATTTTCTGATATTTCTTTCACAGTTTAATAAAAGTTGATAAGTTCAGCTTTTATCTTAGTTTGAAGATCTTTGGTAAATATATTCTGCAGGTTTGCCTTCATGCAGCTTTTGTTGAAAACTGGAAACGTTTTGTTTCTCTTCTCTGGTGAATTACTGGTCGTCCAGCCACAGCCCAGTCGAGTGTGTGTCTAGACACGAATTTAGGTCCAGACTGAAGTTTCTTCTTCTTTTTAGCATTGCTGTGGTGGAAATCAGCAGAAGAACAGAAAGTGGTTGTTGTCTCTAAGCTCGGAGGCAGCATATGACCTCATCAGGAAGTGAATAAATAGAAAACCTGTCACTTTGTCAGTGTGTTTTTACCAGACACGTCCTTGCTAAATACTTTCAGTCGACCTCGGATGGCTGTTACATCATCTACCCTGTGCACTTTTCTTTTTCCACATTTCTGATGAAGCTTACAGGTATTAAAAAACTGATGAGGTCATGTCTGTGTTTGTCCAATGTAGAACTGTACATTCACACATTAGGGAACTGTTTGCCAAAGATTTGGCACAAATAGCATTGAAAATGTATTTAATTGTGAACTAGCGCTGTGTGTATGTGTGTGTGTGTCTGTGTGTGCTTCCTATATTTTGGAATAGAACTCGTATTGCCTTTCAGGTAAACTTTTATTGCACATCACTGTTGCTTTATGGAAGATTGATTTTAATTGAATTTGATTACAATTTTTATAACTGCGACTCTGACAGTAATGCTGCGTTATAAGCATTCCTACATTTCGTAACACCTTATTAAGGGCTGCACACTTAAGAAACCCAGTTAAGACTCCAAACCTCTACACTACCACCACAACTGTGCCACCTACATCATCTGGAGCAGTTCAAAATTGATATTTGTCTAATAACATGGCAAAAACATTAAAAATATAAATAAAATACAACCTGCTCACCCGAGATGCAGACTCATAATTTGCACCGCTCCTCAGAGACTGTAAGCCAGTGGTACCGCTCGTATTTACTGGTCTGGAAGGGGTGAACAAACCCTTTCCTGGCCTGAGACAAGCTAGTTGGCTTCAGGGTTGGCCGACCTCCTCACAATGTCTAGCTTTTCTTGAAAATGTATGTGTGTCTAAGACCAAATCAATTTCTTTTCCCCCATAGGCATAAAAAAAAGTGTACCTCGTGTGTTTTGCCAGTCGAACTTGGCTGTAACAGTTTCCCTCTGACCAACCAATCAGAGGACGGGGAAATGCTGACACTATTCTGGGCCAGCTAGCTGCCCTGTGAGGCGAATATGAAATCTAATTGGTTAAAGAAACAGACCTGTTGCAAAATGTCCAGAGTTTAGCAGGTGGTGCGTCAGTAAAAATAGTCTGTGGGGAAACGCAGTGCTCCGTGTGTAGTTAAATGGACTGACCGAAAGATTATTTGCCTCGATGCTTTTTTGAATTCAAATTACTTGTTACTCGAGGAATCGTTTCAGCTCTAGACTGCACAACATAAATCTTTCTTTAAAAAGCATGTAAAACCTTTAATAACATGATGTTGGCGTTAATGACAGCAAGTTTCAGTCAGTCTCATGAGCTAGTCACCTACAGTGATTGTCCTACAATCTTCAATCTTCTTACAATCAGAGGTGTTGAGTGCTTGTTGGCTGCGTTTCCTTTACTCTCCAGTCCAACTCATCTTAAACCATCTCAACTGAGTTAACAGTACGTCGTCAACCTGTCCAACCCAAGAACTCAAAATTGATTGTAATGTAATGCATTTCAACTATGTTTACATAATAATTTTATTTTAATAGGTTAAATGACAATCCTCAAAACACAGTCTCAAATCATAATTAAGCAGTAGCGGCTGCTGAGTATCAATTTAGGTGGGGCAGATTCTGAGTCGTATCACAGGCAATATGACTAAACTATATTTGACTGCTAGTAGCCCAAGTTTTACATTCCAATGTGGCGGAATTGAAATAAAAATTCACCGCTTTTCCTCCTTTCTGGCGGCTCCATCCTCAGCGTTCTCCTACTGATATACCCCATGTCTCTCCTCTGAACATGTCCACACCATCTTAATCTCGCCTCCCTCACCTTGTCTCCAAAATGTCCCACGTGCGCTGCCCCTCTAATAAACACATTTCGACTCCTGTCCATTGTCGTTACTCCCAACGAAAACCTCAACATCTTCAGCTCTGCTACCTCCAGCTCCACCTGCTTTGACTTTTACTCAATGCTACAGTCTCTAAACCATACAACATCGCAGGTCTCACCACAGTTCTATAAACTAAGCTTTTTCCTGATGACCGTGTAATAAAGGGAACTCATCTTCATTTGGGTGGCAACTAATGGCCATTCGTTATAGTTCCATCGTTGTTAAAATGTACTGTTCAGTGATGGACACTTAAATACAGAACTCTTCATGCAAATTGTGGTCCTAAGCCAATGAAGCAGACTGTTGATATTAATTACAGTTCAAATCCATTCTCGTAGTTGACGAGTTGTTCAGAAACGTCACCAATCTTCAGGCTGTTCTTGAGGAACCATCCTCAGCTGCTTTGAGTGGTCTTCAGTTGGAGAGAACTCCATCCGGAGGTAGGATGTCGAGATGAATCAGTCGGATCCGAAAAGAAGAAAGAGACAGGAACACTGGTCAGTAGTACAAAGAGCATGAGAGGAAGAGAAGGTTAGTAGAGGGGTTTCAGGGAGGGAGATATGTAATCAGGATGCAAGTAGTGACTCAGGAAGGTCTAGCACAGACAACTCGAGAACTGATATTGAGTGAACGCATTGTGTCCTCATAAATATGGATACGATTTCCGTCATTTTGCTTAGATATTACAACCTCCTGGTTTGTTGAACAATAATCATTCATATGGTAAAAACAGGGTGTGATACCTGGTATGATTTCTCTGAACATTTTGTTGCTTCACTTCTGTTTGATTGAATATGATGCTGAGGATGAAATAAACATGTTTACTGCAGAAAAACATTTGACTATGTATATTTGATTAAAGCACAGCAAAGCTGTTTTTCCGAATTACACGTTGATGCGATGATGGGAATGAATTATAAATATTTTCTTCCCCTCGTGGTGAACAGATTCCCAGTCTCACACAAAGTGTTTTAAGAGCAGATCGGTGGTTATAATGACGCTCTTTGTGCTTTTGAGACCCTCTGGTTGTCTCATTGATACAGCTCCTGCTTTATTCAGAGGAGAAATGTTTACTGTGGAGGATAAAAGCCTGTTGATACTGCCGCTTGCTCCACCCGCTACACCGCCGGTGTAATTACTCTGCACTCTGAGGTCACACTGACAATTACATTTCATTATCCCATGCTGAGAGCCAAAGGCCACGGTCTGGCAGGATATAGAGACGTCCAACACACAGCGTCCTGGAGCTAATTTTATCCAGTTGAAGGATTGTACCTTTTTCCTACAGAAAAAAAAAAAATCCCCCCCAAGAGATTTTTTTTGTGCAAATTCTGGAATATCTTCATTATCACTATTCATCAATGAAACAGATTTAATTTAGTTTCTCAGACGTTACTCTTAATTTTTTGAATTCTGTGTAATTGGAGACGATTCAGCGACACATATGTTCATGTTTAATAAATATTCTTCAGAAGCTACACTATATAATATATATTATAACAAAAGTTTGTGGACACCTTGAACATCTCATTCCACATTTAATTCCCATTTGCTGTTAAAGTATCCTCCACTCTTTTGGAAAAAGGTTCCACTAGATCTTGGTGTGTGTTTGTGGAGATTTGTGTGAGATTCATTCAGCCACAAGGGTGTTGCTGATGTAGGTGAGGTGAGGAGACCTGGTGTGCAGTCAGGATTCCAATTAATCTCGAAGGTGCTCAATAGGCTTGAGGTCAGGGCTCTATAGAAGGCCACTTAAGAACTTCCACACCAACCCATGTGAATCATCTTCATGGAGCTGGCTTTGTGCACAGGAGTACAGTCATGCTGGAACAGGTTTGGGTCAAACTTTGTGGTAACAGTTTGTGGAAGAACCACATATGATGTAAAAAAGTCAAGTGGTTCATTACTTTTGTCTATACTGTGTAAGTGTTTATCACATGTAAAACCCTCTGAATCATTTATTAAAACCCATCAACAGCTGGGAGTTATTGTTGCCACCCCACATCCTCACCCATTAATATGAAGCCCCTAAAGCTTTTAGCAGCCATCCTTCTGCTCCGTTCGGGAAACTTCGGTTCTATATTTGGTGTTTCTGCATGCGACTGCTGCAGTCTCTGGGAACGTGAACTCTGAGCATGAATAATTGACCCCAGTAGGCTTAATGCGCTCTAACAAATCTGTCACTGTCATTTCTCTGCTCTGGATGTAGGTATCCGCTCCTGGGACGTTGACCTGTCCTCCTGCAATTTAGATGAGCAGCTCAAACTCTTCGTCTCCAGACACTCTGCATTCTTCTCCGAGGAGCTCAAAGGTATGAGCTGAAACGTGTAACAAGCTTTGCTTATTTTCATGTAGAAGTACACAGTTATCACTTAAAAACAAAAAAACTCTGCCTTTCCCCCCCATGTTTGAGTCAGACATCATATGAAACTGTAAATATTTGGATGCTTTAATATTATGACTCTGAAGCTCCGCCCAATTTTTCATAATTTGTATTAGTAACATTTTTAGCCTGGTCCTTTCTCAAGGTGAACGCAGAATGTCTTGAGTTTCATTTTAATCCGAACTAAAATATATTTGTGTGTTTGACTTTGATAAGGTTAGACATGTTATCATTGTTTCATTGGTGAGCTGATTTATTTATTTATTTTGTAATTTTTTATTTTTTAACGATTTGCCTTATGATGGTCAAAAATGGTGTCATGTTAAAGAGAAAATATGCAGATGAGTCATATTTCGAGATAATTCTAATGATGATTAATGTTACCCTGCACCACTCAGACATGTTTATATGGCACAGTAGAAACCTGTGTATGTGTGTGTGTGTGTGTGTATACAGGGTTTTACAGTAACCACCAGGCTTTTGGAGGAGATTATGATGTTAGAAACTAGAAATATTTACATGCACACATTGTTATTTGTTTCTGGAGACTTAATTGTAGAAGAGGAGACAATGAAAGCTATCATAACAACAACAAACAAGCATTGGATTTTCCAGGCGATTACATCAACATGCTGTATCTTCACACACACCAGTACATTAGACAAGTGATCTGTCAAAGTATTATATCCATAATGTTTTGCACCACTGTTCTTTGCTTCGGAAGTCTAAACAACAATCGTGATTGTTTTCTTATTTATGTGAATATATTTGGACATTCCATTCAACATTTAGACCCCATTTTCGGGTATAATAACCTCCATTTTTCTGGGACGTTCCACTAGATTTCGAAGTGTATTTGTGCTTATACCACCACAAGGGTGTTAGTAAAGTCAGGACCTGATGTGGGCAAGCTGAGGAGGCATATAGGTGCAGTCGGCATTCCAATTCATCCCAAAATGTATAATAGGGTTTTGTCGGAGCTCTATAACAGGTCACTCGAGATGTTTCATACTTACATGGATCTGGCTTTATCAAATAGCTTTACAGGTACGAACTCACTAGGACTTGAGCACAAGGAATGTATTGCAGCCGTTTCGCAAGCCTGAAGATTTAATTCAAGCCAGGGCACAATGATGATTGTGACTCCTCTTTATGAAAAATCAGAACAAACTGTTGTGTTGTTTGTATCAAACATACAAAGATTTGAGGCCATAATTATAGCATTTGACAGTAGATGTTGAAATGGTTATTTCCTTTACTAGCCGCAAGGAAAATTATTATTTTTTACACTGTTCTTTAGTCATCACTCAAAGTTGATGCAATGCCTACATTTTAGATAGTAGAGTATTCTGCTTCCCTGCTGGTTTAGTAATAGATGATGCATCAAAATACCAAGTTGCATTTTCTGTATTATTTAGTTACACACTTGTAATAACCTGTGCTTAAAAAAAAAAAACCTGTGGAAAATTGTGTTCAATACTTAAAAAAAATAATAATAATAATTAAAATAAACAAAAGAAAAATCGTTTTAGGTTTTAGGACAAAAATCTTTAACCTCCATCCATTCATCCATCCATCGGCATAAAAGTAAACGATGTAATGCATCGATTAAAAAAAAAAAAGATACCAGTTGCCATTTGTATCGCAATTTGTATCGCAATCGCAATTTTACTTCCAGGTTTTTTTAACATATTTGCATCGGTAAAAGCCGATTCATTTATATATAATTATTATTTAGCATGTACGTAAATTTATGATTCGCTGTTTGTCTAAACCAAAGAAATATAAGTGAACTATCTGTATTATATTAAATTGCATAGCATTTTCGAATCAAAATCGTGTGTGTGTAATATATATATATATATATACACACACACACACACGTCAACTCAGAGATGTGTCTTGTGACCAAATTGGTCCTGCTATGTATATTATAGTCCTATCACCCAACCCTTAGGGAAAAAAATGGGTGTAGTGGATTGAAAGATTGGGATCTATGGGATGTGGTTTGAAAGATAAGAATGGACATGGAGAAAAGAAAGGAAGTAAAGATATGAGCAGCTGATGGTGCAGCTGTACTTCCCCACCTTTAAATCACCATCTAATGCTGGATTTTAAACACATGGCACCTGACTCAAATTCTCTAAGATGATGAAATGACTGTTTATCAGCTACTTCAGCTTCTAAAGGAAAGAGAATGTTACAGAGAATAAACGCATACACATACGAAATGAAACCCTGGTATAATATCTGCCTCTACTGATCTGAACAACTGCCTGTCCCAGTTAGACCTGGCATTTTTTGTGTTTCACTGGTTACTTTTTTTTATACACCGATGGTGCTGGAGGAAGAGAGTCATGCCTGTATATTGTGTCAGGTTTCAGGCAGAAATGTCCTGTACGGATCATTTCCTATGTTTTGATTGCAGGGTCTGGTAGCAAAACTTAGAAATGAGACTCACCATGATCACACTACACTTCTCATTTCATTGACTCCCATTCCCATGTGTACAGCTGAGACCGGAAACACACACACACACACACACACACACACACACACACACACATACACAGTACAACAAAGTGAGAATTCGTATCACATTAACACGAGTGACCGATAGTTAAATATATATCTCAGCGTATGACCTCTTCAGAAATGACAAGATGATGGAACACTAATTTTGGCGATTCGCAGCATCCGGTTTTATACAACATTAATATAAAATGAAATCATCATAAAAAAACCTGCTACTTGTTTGAACAAATTGTATACGAACAAATTTTATAATTTAGCATTGTCATATCATTGTCATACCTCTGAAAATATCTCGAAACATTTCACATGCTAAAAGTCTTGTGTGACAGTAGCTTAAAAAAATAACGAATAAACAGCTGCTTTCTTCTCTGCTGCTGGAACATCAGCTTTATCAATTACCTATTTTTCAACCAGAGCAATGACACAGAGGAGAGGTTCGCTTTCCTTGCTGTCTGGGATGCATCAAGACCCCTTTGTATTCACACTGCAAATGAAATGTGGTCAAATACCTCCCAACTTTAAGTGGTTTAAGAGGGTCAATACATCTCTTGGGACATACATCTAGTTCTCACCTGTACTTTCCACCTAAGATCAGATTACTTGGGTCACATGATTACTCATTTACAGTCAGCATTACTCATGCAGGCGGAACGTTCACATTTACGGTATTTGACAGACACCCTTATAATGATCTCATTTGCTACCAGTGGTGCTAACTGGTGCTATTCCAACCACGTGTGTTACCACACGTCTACGAAGTAAAAACAAGGAGCACACGTGAAATTCTGTATGAAACTGGTCAAATCTTCCACAAGCTTCTTGAACATCACTGAAAGACAACGAGAGGGGAATACCCTCAACAATACACACGATCTCACTTCCACCCACCCTACCCGCCAGACACCGTTTTGTCACCGTTGCAGCGAAATCAGATGAATCGCAGAAGGTTCTTTACACTCTTCCGAAAAGAGGACCTCTAGGACATATTCCAGAAGTGGCAGGAACGCTGGGAACGCTGTATTGCTTTGCAAGGGGACTATTTTGATGGTGATGGCATGTAAACTTAAAGTATTTTCTTGTAAACAGAGCTCGTGTCAACACTTTTTAAAACCATTTCATACAACTAGTAGTTTTGAGTTGAGGGCCTTGCTTAAGGGCCCAGCAGCGGCAGCCTGGCAGTGCCAGGATTTGAACTGATCTTCCACTATAAACTTTTGACCACTGAGGCGCCACTTCCCCACATCCATTCTCTTAATCACAAGGAGTTTGCTTGCATTCTAACGTAACTGACACTGGAAACTCCTTCCATTAAATATAACCATATAATTATACATATAATATTTACACTGGTTATTTTAATCCATTTTGGTAGAGATGTGGTATAGAATATTGGGATGAGGATTGAGCAAGATTTAAAGGCAGTGTGGTATAAATGTAAAAAAAACAAAGCCTTTCTTGATGAAAGGACCTCAAGCGATTTCTGGTTAAGGCATCGACGCATAGAAATGTGAAATAGTTTTAAAAAGATGACGTGCATTAAATCATGTGTTTCACCATCCATGGAGAAATGAAATCATTTAGTTTGCATAGTTAGCAGGCTGCAGGGAAACTGCTGCTCTTCTCTCACCTGATTGTGAAATGTTGCAACACTTTGTCATACAGATCTTTTCACAGACACTGTGTGTGTGTGTGTGTGTGTGTGTGTGTGTGTGTGTGTGTGTGTGTTATTTGGGACTAAACTCATATGACTGCCTTGAAAGTGTAAAAGAACAGGGTTCTTCTAACTAACAGCTGAGCGTATCATAAAATCAGCTGATTGAATTCGTCCTCTGTGGTTAGACGTGACATTTAATGTAGGGCTGTGTCTCAAATGGAGTATTATCAGGAATGGGCAAATGATACATTTGTCAGCTAAAGTTATAGCTAATGTAGTGTTACCACGACATCTGTAGAATATAAACGCCTGAAAATGGGAATGATTGAACCCAGAATGCTGCTTTAAACCAGGCAGAAGCCACAGATAGCATTCTGGACAAGAAACACACCAGTTTCCAGTTTATAGCGAACCCTCTTTAGTCAGCTAGCTGCATTACAGGCTAATTTCAGAGAACAAAAAATAGTGTATGGCTTGTATAACTTATGTTCCCTACTTTATCTCTCAAATTGCTTAAGTAGTTTAAATTAGTTATCTTTTTACTTTGGTTAAATGCTGATAAAAGGAAACAAACCAAGTTAGTTGTGGCTTGTCAATCGATTGTGGCTTTACATCTTAATGCCTTTTTCCGTACAACTTAAGTTTCAGTGTTTTTCTGGGGGTTTTTTTTGTTTTTTTATGATTGGATTTATAGGTAAGTTCAGGTAAAACTTTTTTATATACTATAAAATATTTATTTGGATGTTTTATCTTTGATTATGTAAAAAATGTATTAAAGATGGAAGAATAAAATAAGTTTTGACACAAGTATTCCATAGATGGCTTATTCCATTAATTCGAGCTTCTTCAGTCTGTTAACCTTGTAACCTTCTCAGACACACAGTGTATCCTGGATGTGTGTTGAGTTTGGGCAGTGTGTGTGTGTGTGTGTCCTGTCCTACTCACTTCCATTCAGGAGGCTGAGTAACGGACGAACAGCTGCTAAGGAATGCATAACGTCAGACATTGCTTTCTCTATACTACACACACACACACACACACACACACACACACACACACACACACCATCACCATCTGTTTTCCTCTGTCTTTCATTTACACACTTTCCTACGAACCTGCACACACATTCTCGCATTATTGATGGCCAGACTGAACTAAGACCAAGCACATTCCAGCATGAGAGATTTCCATTTAGCCACTCCCACAAAACTCCAAATGACATCTAGCTATGTCCCGCTGTCCTAGAGCACAGTATGAGCAATAGACCGAACATGTGCAGTTGTCTTGGGAAAGCATGTGTGCCCATGCCTGACCATGCCTGTTTGGGTGGTGATGCATGATTTGGCCAATAGCAAATTGTGAAGAATATTTGTTTATATGTTTATTTTTCATATAATTAATCCGAATGAACGAAACAGATTCTCTATAAGGTCAAGGCCAAGCAAAGTGCATAAATGGTACACCATTGCATTTAGGCAAAGTGCATGTATGATGATGACTGAGGTAAAAGGAATCTGAGCTTCGTACGGTGTATGAAACCAGGGGAAGGAATCTTCTGTCTCCTCAGATCTTGGGGTTGAACTTGTCTCAGAGTTTTTAATGTTTCTAATCTAATATTGTATCGAATTACTGTCAGACCCTGTCGGAAAATTCCGAAAGGTTTTATCGATTGAAATATTAAGCGGACGGCAAAATATGCTCAGTCAGAGCGGAGTCGTGAGTGTGAAGGCATCACAGCATAAGCAGTGTACACACTGGTGCACTACACACGGCTAATCAAAATTCCCTAATATGGGCTTTTAATTGTTTATTCATTCATTCTGGCAGTACTTCGTTATTTGTGTGTGTTTGTGTAAGTGTCAGCGTGTCCTGTTACACTTTAGAGCTTGGTTGCTCCTGTAAAAACGTTCTGGGCCGCTTCATAAAAACAACCCGTGACTGTGTCTTTCCTTCATTACATCCAATAATAACGAGACATACAATATTCTATAATGCTTTTATAGGAAATTATTGGCACAAATAAATTCTACTCCTATCCAAGCTATCACCTCCACATCCGGTGTCCACAAACTCTTATTCATAAAGTAATGACACTATATAATTGCTCCTGAGAAACCGAAATAGAAAACCATTTTACTCATTTGTAAAATAACCGAGCAAAAAAACAAGACCTGACAAATCGGAATACAGTGGAACCCGGTTATCTCGCCCTCGGTTACCTCGACAATCCTATTAGGTCGACGTTTTTGAAGTGGAACTGCCAAATTCTCGGTTATGTCGAACCCTAATATCTCGAGCACAATGGGGGGGAATTTGCCATTTAACGTCAGTTATCTCGGTGCAGCTGCAGAAGAACTCGCGGGAGTGGCGGAAAAAAGACTTACAGCTGCTACAGGTGTTGTATTGTATACTGGTAAATCTCTGCTGTTAGTTAGTGCACAAATG
This sequence comes from Silurus asotus, assembly GCA_024362625.1. Lineage (NCBI taxonomy): Eukaryota > Metazoa > Chordata > Actinopteri > Siluriformes > Siluridae > Silurus > Silurus asotus. Next base: position 5,934,406 of record MU575040.1, on the reverse strand, counting down.
CCTTTTGTTGTTAAGTTTTGCGATGAACGGGAGGCGAAAGCCACGCTTGGCGGCGCGGAATGTGGGATGAGCAACAGGATAGAATGAACACCGGCAGGATCGGGGGGAATCCGCGGTGCGCTTTGGGAAGAAAAGAGCAGCCGGTGAGAGAGTGCCGGTGGGAAGACACGTACCGGGAAACACATGAGCGATAACAACGACCGCCGTGAACCAACATATACCAACAATAACGGACAGTAAGAGTGTGGAAGTTTAAATAGGAGCTGGTGATGATGATAAACAAGCACCATATGTGCGCGATTGTAGCCGAGAGCTTTAGAGAAAGCGGCTGAGAAAACAGCTGCCATGCTGAAGGGGGCCGAAGGGGGCGTGGCAGGTGGATTCATGACAGATAAACATGTACTGTATGTATTTTTATAGCATGGCTTCATCAAACAAATCGCAGCAACGCTGTTGTGTAAAAAAAACCTTAAACACGTGCATGCACATTCTAATTTATTAACGCACATCATGTACATAAAGAAATTTCAAGCACCTTAATATATTGCCGCTATTTTGATTTTCATTTATCTCGATCATCGGTTACCTCGATGCTTTTTGCCGACCCACTACGACATCGACATAACCGGGTTCCACTGTAATATCATGGTATTATATATGTACATTAACCATAATTAATTCATATTTAATATATATGCCTTTTAGTAATTTTGTACTTTGCCCCTTGAAGATTAAATCTTGTTTCAGTTTGGATGATAGTAAATCTGCTACCATTGTTTTCGTCAGCACAGAGTGAAGCATCCTGAGACCGAAATCGCCCTGATCAGCAGAAACAGTGTGAGAATCTACCATGGGTACAGATAACATCCTACAGATATGGGTTCATTTGATCCCACACTGTAATAAAGCTGACTTGTCCTGTAAAAAGAAAACAATTGTTTGAATAATCATCACACACACACACTTATTCCCAATAGCAGGTTTAGTGCCGAACCTTAACTCACTTATTACTGTAATATGAAAAATGTTTACATTTCCAACCACCTTTCACATTTATAAGATACATAAGTTTTTATTTACACAAATTTTACAGGTTGAAAACAAAGTTATGTACAGAATTGTAACTTTCCGTTTTTTAACGGTACAATATAATATTTGTCCATTTTACAACTTTGGAATTTTTCTTTTCTTTTTCATAATTTTAAATGCGATAAAAACAATTTACATACAATTGTAACATTTAATTTACATTATTTTAAATAATTATAATATAACAAATACTGTATCTTCACCACATAAGGAGAAGGTGACTGGTATTGTATATTATAATAGCTGGGACAAGAGATGGATGGATTGATTGATAGAGATGTAGATAATTCATTAATAATTCAACCGTGATGATGCTCATAATTAATAGGACTTAATTATATTTGCATTGTTTTTAGTAGGTGGGACATGGAGCAGGCTGGCTGTAGTTTAGATCGAATGACATTATAAATTAAACAGTTGTATAAGAAAATTAATTCCTATCTTAAATACATGCCACGTTTCTGATTCACACCGATGTAAAAGCAACATGTGTGTGTAGAGGAAGGAAGAAACTCCTTCCTATCATGTGTGCTGCCATGTTCAAGGTTACATTCAGCAGTTCGGCAGTTCAAGGTCACTTTTTGTTCACACAGCAAACAGCAAAGTGACGGGTGACTGTTTATTTTTTAAGGACAGGACTCTGGGGGCAGGCAAATTGAAAGGACTTTATTTTTTAAAAAAAAACAATTTTTGGCATAATTATTTTGGATGACTAATCATAAATGATTTTTTTACGCTTTTGACCGGTTCTGCGAAGTCTGGGCTATAAGTAAGGTCACAAAAGAAAATGATCTTGGAATAAGCTCATAAATATAAACCTTCCCATCATGAGCCATCTTGAGGTTGCGCCAGCTCCAGTCGTGTCCCACCTCATGAAGATTATGGACCTTCAAATAAGTAGATGCCGAACCCGCAAACATCCCGTTGGTGTTGGATCTATGATGATCTAAAATGTTGAACTATTTTGCTTAGTAACTCCTGGTTCCACAACATCAACTGACTGTATAAGACTGTAGAAAGGACATTACTCACAATCTCACACTTCAGTGTTTTATAATGTTTTCTACGATTTATAATCTCACACTTGATATCACCCAAATGAGGCTGGGTCCCCTTTTTTGAGTCTGGTTTCTCTCAAGGTTTTTTCCTCATAACGTCTAAGGGAGTTTTTTCTTTTCCAAACACAAGGTCGAAGCTGCTTTTCTAGAGAATTCCACAGAGCTGGTGTAAAAAAAAACAGCATGTAAATGAAGAGAAACATCAGTATTTCTTGCTTGGTTATTGAAGAGCATGGTTGACCTTGTTGTTTTGACCTTTTAGAATTTTGCCTCTCAGTAACAAAGACATTATTAAGGGAATTTCTTTTTCCTTTTTTTTTTTTCTTTTTTCTTTTTTTTTTTTTTTTTACAACTTTTTACTTGCATCTGTTTCAACGCTGGGAAATGTGTGAAATTCTTTTAGTATGTAAAGCTCTAGTGTTGTTCTTTGGGGTTACAAAATTACAATCTAAACAAAATCATGGTCCTCCACAAAGGGGTTATTCAGGACACAGCTTGGTTTAGTTGCAAGCTCCAGCAATTTAAACATGGTCTACCCCTACCCCACCCCAACCCAGACATAAAACACACTATATGGAAAAGAAATTGTGGACACCTGTGGTTCTTGAACATCCCTTTCCACAATACACTCTTCTGAGGTGATGTTTCATTTTGGAGTGTGCTTGTGAACATCTGTGGTCATTCAGCCTTGAGGGTGTAACGTCCGATACTGATGTAGGTGAGGTGAGGAGACCTGGGCTGCAGTCAGAATTCACATTCATTCCAAAGGTGTTTAATAAGGTTGAGGTCAGAACTCGATAGTAGGAAATCTTCCACTCTATCCCATGTAAAGCAGATCTTCATGGAGCTGGTTATGTGCACAGGGACATTTTCATGCTGGAACAGGTTTGGGTCTCCTAGTTTGAGTGAGGGGGGAAAAAAAATATTATTCTAAGTATCTAAAGACGTGTGCCTCCAAATTAGTGGAAAGACCAAATTTAAATGGAAAAGTCAGGTGTATTGGTACATTTGTCCATATACTGTATATATGTCATGCTCTGTTGTTCTTAAATAGTTTTTTATTCAGTAATGAATTTAATTTAGATTAATCAATGCCTCCCTCCACTCTTTCTCCATCTAGGCCAGAGGACACTGCAGCACAGTGGAGATGTTCTGGAGACCCAGGTGGTTGTGAACCCATCACACAGTTTGGTGTGTTTAGAGGTCAGTCAGCCCTAATATGTGTGTGTGTAATGTGTTCAATTATTGTACAAATTTCTTAACTAAATCCAGGTGAACAATGTGAGATTATGGCCATGGTTTGGTTGTCTGAAACAAATGTTGAAAATCTTGCAAGATCTTTATAATCCAAGGCTAAACTAGTCTTTGATCTCTGGTTTGACATGTTCATGGCCAGCCGATTGTTGGCTTTGCAATCATATTTTTCCTCCCATTAAATTCTGGCAGCGTCAAAAGATTTGAGACTCTTTCCCGCCGTTTGACTTTTCCTACGACGTCAAACCAAGAACCAATAGGAGCGCCGAACCCGAGGTTGCAATTGGCGCGACAACTTCAAACCACCTCAGGGAAAATGGCAAAACGAGTCAAGTGGACAGTACATTAAGAAGAGAAACTAATTTAGTTATGGAGGGAACAGGAGTGTTTTGTTTTTTTTTTATGAAGGATTGTCATGAACAAAATGAACACCACGGATTGTTTTTGTTTGCTGCAAACTACCATTAGCGAGAGAACATGGTTCTGAATGTGTCACAGATTTTAATCTTTTAATTGGGTGCTTCAGTTTTTGACTGTCCTACAGTCTGTCATTATTATAAATGAGATCATACAGTGTGACACGGGGATCATGTTCATAAAGTCTGATGAGCAACAAAGTATTTTAAAAGTCCCACGGTCTACTTTACATAAAATCTATACATTTGATGATCTCCTTGATGCATTCTGTTGAAGAATAAACATACTTTTTCCATTTTTATTCCTTCAGTAATGATTTTGTGGAGGTCTGAGAAAAATAATCAGATGTTGCTCTGTCTAATTTCTGACAGGAAAAAAATTGAAAAATAAATCAGGCTTGAACAAAAATTTAGTATTTGGTAATTAACATGCGGTGACACTTCTTATTTTAATTACACTGTTGTGGAAGGTCCCCAATTTGCCCTAATTTTGTTAGAAACTAATCTAATCTAGATTTCTGTTTGAAAAAAAATCTAATTTGGATCAGTTTATTATGAATTGTGGCAAAAAATAGACAGTATCGCTTTGGGCAATATTTTGTAAAGTTACATTCATTGAAATGTGCAAAATTTGATAAATTAATTATTAGTAAATGCTCAGCGCCATACAAGCGGTTTGTAACATACACAAAAAAATTAAAAAAAAGTTTTAGTAAATAAAAATATCTTCGCCTTGGCATCTGATTGCAGATCACCTTGTGCAATGATACTTTTTAACATACACAGTGGAAAATGCAGGTTAATTTTGCTCAGATTGTTGGATGTGCTGTAGTGTCAGAATGTCCTGCACAGTTACATCATTATCAAAACGGAGAGCTTGTAGAATAAATATTCAATCTTGTGGTTAAAATGAAGTCATTGCACAAACGTGTCCATTCAGGAAATTCTCTTTTCAATGCTTTACACAGTGGAAAAGTCATAATTTGATTTGGGGGGTTTTTCCGGTTGCAACAAAATAGTCAAATATTCATAATTGAATATTTTTTGCTGTAACATATCATCTGGTGAACTGTTAATTTATGTTTTCTGGTTTCGTTTTGTATTTCCCAGGTCCGTCGGCTTATTACTGACGTGTCTCGCCACAAGCTGCTGATTCTGGCCGGACAGTGTGTGGAAGATTCTGGCGACCTTGTGTTACAAACGGGTTGCTTTTCCCTTAATGACTTTATCCAGATATTTGCTCATGAGGAGGTGAGGAACTGGTATAGTAATATATATAGTAATACCTCTCTGATTATGGTGTGAAAATCGCTTCATGAAATCTTAAATTTGTTTTTATTCTAATGCAGATTGGTGAGATGTTGAGCTCGGCTGACCCTACACACAAAGCAAGCCTTACACTGAGTTGCCCCTTATCTGGTTCATGGAAAAGCTCCATGTTGGAGAAGCACAATTTGCAAGACTTTATCGAAATCAAGACCAACCCACCATCAGTGCTGCCTGAAATGGAAGGCCTGCAGGAGTTTACAGAGTACCTTTCTGAGTCTCTCGAACCTCGATTAGCTTTCGAGCTCCTTGAGCCTCCTAGCACGGTCGGCTTTCTAAAACTGTCCCGTCCCTGCTGCTATGTGTTTCCTGGTGGTAGAGGAGACTCCGCCTTCTTTGCTGTGAACGGTTTTAATGTCTTGGTCAATGGTGGGTCAAATTCACGCTCCTGTTTCTGGAAACTGGTGAGACATTTGGACAGGGTGGACTCAATACTTCTGACACACATTGGTGCAGATAACTTGCCGGGTATGAACAGCTTCCTTCGGAGAAAAACGGTAGAGCAGGAAGAAGAGGATTCAGCTGGTTCCCAGAGCAATGAAGACTGGCAGAGGAACTTAATATCTCCAGAAATCGGGGTTGCGTTCCTTAATGCCCCTGAAAGACTTAAGACACTTCAAGGTGATCCGAAGGTCTTGCGCGGCTGTGATCAGGTTTCACTTACACTACAGTATCTAGAACGTTTATCAATTTCTCCAGAATCCCTCAGTCGTCCTAACAGTCCAAATATTGACCCGCTGATCCTTTTTCAGAAGATGGGTGTCGGCCGTTTGGAACTGTATGTTCTTAATCCAGTCAAAGGAAGTAAAGAACTAGAAACTTTTATGCAAAAATGGCCCAACTGTGTATCTGGTGTAAAGGGTTCAGAAATTCCTTTACCCTGCCTGGTTTCTATATGTGCACTGTTGGTATGGCATCCTGCTAACCCTCAAGAAAAAATTGTTCGTGTTCTTTTCCCTGGTTGCACACCGCAGGCGAAAATATTTGAAGGGTTGGAAAGGTTGAAACATCTAGACTTTCTTAAGCACCCAGTGGTGAGTTTACATGATCTCGACTCATTGAAATCTGACAAGCAACCAAAGCGTACAGAGAGCAAAGAAAGCCTTAAGTCTCTCACCAAAGATTCGAGACCCGTGAGTGCCTTACTCGTCAAAGACAAAGTGAGCAGAGTTGACGTGAAAAAACAAGACACTAAAGTTAAACCCAAATCTATAAGCGAAACCGGACTAAAAGAGAGTAAAGAAGTCGAGGAAAAAGCGAAGCCAAAAGACGATGCGAAACAAAGACTCTCTAAGCCATTGGTTAAAAAGGAGCCTGTTAAAGAGGAGAAAAAAGAAGTGAAGAAGAAAGAGGAACGGCCCTCGACCAGCCTTTCGACACATCCTCCCAAGAAAGATGAAAATCTTGACAAAAAGAAGGAGTTGATAAAAAAAGACTTGGGACCCAAAACTAAAAAAGATGTTAAACCTGAAGTAAAGAAGGAGATTAAGAAGGAGGCTAAACCAGAGGAGAAGAAAATGACAACTAAGCCAGCTGTCAAGGACGCCAAAAAAGCATCTGGAAGCGCATCTATCGAGATGAGGAAGCCAGCCAGCAAGAAAGATTCGGCAATCAGTAAAAAGGACAGTTTACCAAAAGGAATGAAGCCGAAACCAGAGAATAACGAAGCGCACATTGGGAAAACAAACTCCGACCAAAACTTGTCTGAGGTTATAAGTGCAGACGTTGAGAAGTTGAAATCTGAACATCGAGTATTGGATGAGGAAGGGAATTGTTTGGGTTCTGCCGCAGAAGGCACCGAGCAAACTGAGAAAGATGAACATCAGTTAAACGGAGCCCAAAGTGGAACAGACTTTTCAGACACTCCAGAGAAATTTCGATGTACAGAGACATTATCTGCCTCACATTCTGCTCTGGGCTCTCCTTCACCACTTGCAAAGATTCCAAAAAATGAGAAGAGTGTCAATTTTGATCTCACACCAATGGAGCACGGGTTAATTGATGGAGTTCTTGAAACTGTCTCTCCAGCAAACAGTGCAGCACGGGTACCATTTTGCCAGTCACCTAAATATAATGATCAAGACACTGGTCCTGAGGATATTCATGAGCCAGTTAGTTCAAAGAGTCTCCCAGTTGCCAACTCCACCTCTTTTAAGGACAACATCCCAGATGTCTCATCCACAATCACATCCCTACCTGCTGAGGAAGGTTCTCCACACTCAACTGAGCTGGATAATTCTTTATCAGTTTCTTTCGATCAAGTATTACCTCCTGTTGGACAATCAGAAGACTGCATATACACCAGTGGACACGATTCAAAAGCATCTATGTCATTACCTTTAAGGACATTACATAATGATGACCGAAACTGTAATGGTTCCGAGAAACCTCTCTCTGGCCCACAGTCTCTTTTCCCCGATATACCACCTCACGATGTTGACCTTTGTTTGGTGTCACCTTGTGAATTCGAGCATCACAAATCTCCAGACAACCAAACAGGGTTACCTAGCTCAGGTCCTCCCAACTTCTCACCTGAGAGTGACCAGTCTGAAAAGTCACCAAAATCACTTTTGCAGTGCAACAATAACAGCATCTGTAACTCTTCACAAGGCCAAGTGACAACACTGACCTCTGTCAGTGACTCCTTTCCTACTGTCTCAGACTCCGATGTCCCGCCAGCTACCGGAGAATGTCCTTCAATTAGTGATGACTTGGATTCTGATGAGGAGTCTGCTGACCTTTTCCCACCCATTCATCCACATGATCATCCCAGCAGTCACTCATTTCACATAGATCCATCACATTCCTCTCCAGATCCCCCTCCAGCACCAATGAAGGACTTGCCTCCCCTCCCACCTCAACCTGGCGCCTGCATGGTTGACCCCGAAGCTGATCCCCAAGGCAAGTCCACAAAGAATGTAGCTGCAAAGGCCAAAAAACCTGCAACTTCTGGCACACAAAAGCTGGCAGCAGCAAATAATACAGCGCAAAGTAGCAAGACGAAGGCTGGTTCTCAGGCAACATCAAGTGGTACAATTAGGTATTCGTCAAGCTTGGATACAAAGTCTGCTTCACGGAGTACCATTGGTAACACAAGACCAGTGTCCGGAAGTGCAAAACCACAATCAGGTGTGTAGTTTACCATTTTAATTTACCAGTATAAACCTATAAATAGGCTTAGCTGAAAGTTCATACACGGAGATGTTCAGCACCCCAAACATATATACGTGGAATACTTTACATCCGACTTAAACCATTGAAGAACAGCTCCTAAAACCAGAGCCAGAAACAAAACATTTTCAAACCTAATAACACACCTAATACCTAATAACATAAACACAAACAATACACATTTATATGCAGCACAATATAAAACAAACATACACTTCAACTACACTGTATGGACAAAAGTATTGGGACAGTATTGCAATGTCCCTGTGCACAATCTAAGCTCCATATAGATTTGGTTTACATGGTTTGGAGAGGAAGATCTTGAGTGGCCTGCTATAGAGCTCAGATCTCAAACTTACTGAACACCTTTGGGCTGAATTGGAACTCTGACTGCACCCCAAACCTCCTCATGTCACCCACATCAGTACCTGACATTACTAAAGCGCTTGTGGCTGATGAACACAAATGTCCACAAACACACTCCAAAATCTAATGAAACATCTTTCCAGAATAATAATAATAATAGTAATTTTAAGAGCAAATTGGGACTAGACGTTGAATGCGATGTTTAAAAAGCACATACCATTCTTAGGACCAGGTTATGCTGGAAAAAGAAAAAAACTAATCATGGAATTGATTTATTAAAGACCTAATAAACTCAAAACATAATCGCATAACTCCTTTCTTTGCAGGACCAATGGGTAACAAGTCAATTTCTGCATCAGTTTATCTGGACCTTGCATACCTACCCTCTGGCTATGCAGCTTCTACAGTCGGTGTGGATTTTTTCCGCCGCGTTCGCTCATCCTGCTATGTAATAAGCGGGGAAGAATCGTACAAGGACTCGGTCATGAGGCCCATCCTTGAATCTCTGTTAGAAGGCAAAGCAGCCTGGCCCAACATACAGGTTGGTTTATGATTTAACTTGTCTTTAGCATGTTTCTGTAGATTTAGTTATAAACCTTTTATGGACCCCATTTGCAGTTTTTGTTGGTTAATGCCAGCCTGCATTTATTAGCATGGTTGCGGTTGGTATTATGAGAAACAGAAACTATTAACCCTCTTTGGGTAACTAAAACAATTTATTTAGACTTACAGTTTTTCTCAGTTTACATTTACGCCCAGTGGTCCCCCCCTCAGATCATCAAATAATCAACCAATAATCAACTCTGAAAAAGCTCAAAGGTGAATCTCGGGAACCTTCAGTTTGGTGAGCAAATACAGACAAAGCTAAAAGTATTACAGTTTCTAAAAATGGATGAACAACTAGGAACAAACGAACAGTATAGTAAAAGTGTGAATCCCGTCCGGTTTCGACATATCAATAAAATCAGTCGATATAAATCAAATATGTAATCAAATACAGCCCACCCCCGACAATTCGCCGGTTCGGAACTCATGGCTCGGAAAATTTGCGGATTCTTATTTGAAAACTAACCAACAGAAAGTTGCGGATCATCCTAAAATTCGCGGGAATCCGTAGCGGGACCGAACCTTAGAAAAAAACTATTTAAACTGTTTTCACTAACAAATTTCATAACAAATGTTAAAACTTTTTATTGTATTAAAGTGACATAATGTCTAGATGAATTCACTAAGGTACCATAGGGGCTGCGGGGTTCCGTCCAAAATTCTAAGATTTTCGGGGGGGTCTTAGAACGGTACCCCCCATGAGTTCGGGGGAACCACTGTTAAAATCCAAATCTGCCATACAGAAGAAATTTAGCCTTTTCAATCATTGTATATCCAAACCGTAATTAACATCAGGAAACACCGAAACCGTGTGCCGTCATACAGACGACACGACTGAACATTTAGAAGATCTTGTTTGTGAACAATGAAAAATGGACTTGTCATTCTCATGGCAATGATTTGCTCATTGACACATATTACTTTCAAGAGATGAACTAAGGATTTTAAGTTGTACAAATTGTTTTGAGAAAAGCACTTACTGGTCTGCAAAGGATGAATCAAGAAACGCTCCAAAGCCACTGAGAAAAACTGCAACATGATTGATATTGAGATACATGTTATGTTTTGAGTTGTCCAGTTTATTGAGTCTTATTGATGCTTCTCTTTTTTCAGGTCACACTGATCCCCACTTTTGATTCGCTAACAATGCACGACTGGTACCAAGAGACGCACGAAAGGCAAAAAGAGCTAGCGATAACGGTGTTGGGAAGCAACAGTACCGTGGCCATGCAGGATGAAACGTTCCCTGCTTGCAAAGTGGAATTTTGAATCTGAAGTGGGGAAAAAGTAATAACTCCTGTTTGAGTGATTCGAGCACTTAGGCCAAGAGAGAAATTTCGGTTCAGAGCTTGGGAGCGTTTGTGTAACAGCTCAGTTAACCTTTAAGGAAAAGCTTTAAGCGTTAGCTAAAAAAGAAAATACTGTGAATCTCCATTAATGAAGATTTACAGGAAGTAATAGAATATTATAATTGTGTGAACACATTTTTTTCTTTTTGTATTGGTAAAATATTGGTTTTACCAGTTCCCAAGCTGTATAGACTTTATAGATCCTGATAAGATCGAGTTTCTTTTATCCCATTCCTACAGTCTGTTGTTGTCTGTTGCTTGGTTGCACAGTTTGGATTTTTAGCACAAACAGGGAAACACAAAACACAGAGGACTTTGTGATGGACAGAAAAGAGGTTCGACGGTCATCATCCCGGTCCCACAGGGTTCTTTTTATTGTCTCTAAATCGCAAAAGTGTCGCTTTGGTTGTTCGTATATAATCAAGCACATCCCTGGTTTTCCTTCTGTAGATCCGAGATCACGACTGCATGTCCGAACAGTTTGATGTCAGTATTTGTTTCATTTTCACGCTTGCAGTTGATGGTGATCCTGCACCACTCACAAGCACAAGTGTTTTCTAACTAATTGTTTACTGCAGCCGTTGGATTTACTCTGCGTTCGACTGAAGCTTAAAAAAAATAATGGAAAAAACAAAGAACCCATCCCCCAAAACTTGGATTTTCAACTTGGAAATTTGGGTTTGGTCTCCTCAACTCTACGGCAATGCTTAAACAAATAAAAGATTTCTTATAGCTAGATTTATTGCTGTAGCTGGCTAGATTGTTGTTTACAAAATACATATAAAACAAAATTACGCATTTATTCCTTTAGTGACTTAAATGCTTCTGAGGACAGACTTCTAATTTTTCAAGTTAAGTTGAACGCAGCATTAGTGTAGTCCAGGGCTACATTTGATCTAGTGACGGTACACCGTGTGTCAATGGGTTTTTTGTTTGTTGGTGTGTTCAGTTGTTGTTGTTGTTGTTGTTGTTTTTTTACACAATCATGTATATTCCTAATTTTACGATTGAGAAACATTTGGCGTGTTTTGATGAATGGTAAATGAGACACTAACCCAATGTATTTGGTTCCTGGATCAAATTTTTTTTTTCTTCATGAATAAAATGCACCAGATGAACACATCTTCTGCTCGAGACATGCTGTGAGGTTTGATTGAACTGCAAAGATCTGTGAGATGGTAAGTGCCATGGCATGGATGATGGTATTAGTATGATCATTGACCCTTTCCAAGCTGATCTGTTTGAACAGAATGTACAGATGTCGAGGAGACCTGAACGCATGGGCCAGTGCACCACAATCAGCAGGTTACCATGGAAATAGAAAATGGGTCATTATACAGTAAATGTTCTTTCACACCAGGGTTTATTTGAAGGGTTACACGTAACGATTCAGGGTATATTTTATCCATAATTCAGAAAAAAACAATTGACTAGGAATAAATTGCCTTAAAAATACATTACCACAATTTTGCAGTTGATCCAAAACTCATTTTGGGAATTGAACTCATTCCTTTAATCAGCGGAGGATTTTTTGTTCCTGCATTGAGGAGATGGAGCATGTTGTAAAAGAACGCCGTTATGTCTCTCTGATTAAGTGATGGTTACTGGAGAAGTGTGGATGTGGTTTTGTTGAGCATTTTCATTTGTGTACTTTTTTTTTCCAGCGTTAGTTTCTTCCACAAGCCTTAAACACTATCATATCCAAGTTGGCTAAACAAATCATATGCTTCAGATGCATGATTTGCATACTTGCAAACCCGGGTTATGTGTGAGTGAAAATCCATTTGCATTAAAACAGTCTGCACTATTTCAACTTTTGTGCTCTTCTTTCTTATGTATATATATATATGTGTGTGTGTGTGTGTGTGTGTTTATATGTGTATGTATGTGCGTATGTAATTTATAATGATGTGTCAGGAACATAGGAGAGCTGTGCATAAAGAAAGTGCATGAAAGTCCCAGACGGTGTGTTTCACCTGTCTGTCTAAAAGTCTGTGCTGGCCAACTGGTCCTCATCTTCACTCAGATCTTCAAAAGATCACTGGAGCTGTTTGTAGTTCCCTGTTGCTTCAAACGCTCCACTAACAACTCAGTCCCCAAAAAACCCCAAATCACTGGTCTTGATGAATATATTCTGTGATCGTAAAGTCGTTGGAAAGACTGGTCCTGGCCTACCTGAATGACATCACTGGACCTTTGCTGGATCATCTTCAGTTTGCCTACAGAGCAAACAGGTCTGCAGATGATCAGCATGGGACTGCATTATATTCAGCAACATCTTGATAGATCAGGGACCATCATTCCTGACCCAGATCTCTGTGCCTACCCCAATCTATCAGTGGATCATAATCATCTTGACAGACAAGCAACAGATATTGAGGCTGGGCAAACTCACATCCAGGTCTCTTACTATTAGCACTGGTGCTCTCCAGAGTTGCGTTCTCTCTGCACTGCTCTGCTCTCTGTACACTAATGACTGCCCCTCTATAAAAAAAAAAAAACCTCTGTCAAGTCAGAAATGTGCTGATGACACTACAGTCATTGGCCTCATCCAGGATGGAGACGAGTCTGTCTACAGACAGGAGGTTAAAGATCTGGCTGTCTGCACAACGACCTCGAGCTCAACATGCTCAAAACAGTGGAGAAGATTTTGGACTTCTAGAGAAAATCCCCCCACACACACTCACCATTATAAACAGCACCTTAACAAGTTTCTGGGTGCCACAATCTCTCTGGACCTGAAGTGTAATATAATATAAAATAATATTGACTCTATTGCTAAAAATAGCAATATCTGTGCCCAACCTCCAAGATGATCTCTCCTCCGGAGTCTCATAATGTGATTCATTCATTTTTTACTTGTGTGTGTATGTAGATGTGTTGGGGGAGCTGTTTATTGAAAATATCGCATTTTATTTTATTTCTGATCAAAAAAACGAAATAAACTAAATGACTTAATTTAGTATAATAAAATAAACAAAGTTAAAAAAAATATATAAAAATGTAATGTCCTGATCTGTAAAACTACAGAATTCAAAGAGGGTTTATTTTCATATTCACATGACTGACTGTTGTAAATGGTTTAGTTGGATAAAGAACAGAGATCCAGCTGTTGAATGAACAGCTTTAATCCAGACACACTTTACTGATGTTGGACTTCAAAAAGCATTCAATTACTTAGATGGTTTTAGCACAAATTGTGGTTTGAAGTATTGGCGCCCTCTGCTGGACAAAACTAGATTTAGCGGTGAGCGTTTTGTGCCTTTCTCCTTTTTGAGTCCACATCTTTATATTAAATTCGTGCCCATAACTTTGTAAGTAATGTTCGGTTCGAACAGTGTTTCACAGCCACCTGGTCCCAGATACCCCCGGTGTTATACTGTTTCCCTGCTTGAACAAACTTTCAATCATTCAGAAAGTGTTTGTTGATTAGTTTTAAAGCTGACTGAACTAATAAAGTGGACAGAACTCTATAGTGTTGTGAGAAATATACATTAATAAGGGATTAAGGTATTATTTGTGTAGCCTTTTATGCACTACTGCTTTAAACACCATTGAATACTCAATGTACTAAAAGCGATGGTTGAAGACCTACCTCTCCCTGAAACACTTAAATTAGCACTTTCCCAGTTTGCTTTGTAGAATTCAAGAGTTATGTTTATATTAAGTTTGTAATCTTGTGTACCAGTGTAGATTTATTCATTGCTAGAGACTTAAAGCACTTTTGTAAGTCGCTCTGGACAAGGGCGACTGCTAAATGCCGTAAATGTAAATGTACAACACACTACAAATCAAGCCTCTTGGGAGGTTTCCTACATCTCACAGGGTAACGTCTCCCTGCAAACCCTGGTGCGGTTCAGGTGTAACTGAAATCGTCAAATCTGGTTTATCATTGTGCGGCTCAGAATCGTTCATGGTAACCGAGGTAAGAGGGGCAGTCTCAACAGCATCATTGACCTTGCCAGATGAATCAGGAACAGATAACAGTGAGGATTTTGCCTGATGATCCACCAGCTGATCTGTATGACGTCCCCATGTGTTGTCACCAACCATTACTGTGTACATCAAGGGACTAGTTCTGGTGGTGATGGTACCTGGCTGCCATTTTTCCAGTCTGTAGTCACGTGCTAAGACTGCTTGACCTCCTTGGAAGTTTCTTGCTTGTCTATCGTTCATGTTTGTTTTCCACATCTCGTCAAACATCAGGTTTGATGAGATCCAAGCGAGATCTTAAATTCCTCTTCAAGAACATCATCGCTGGTGTTTGACCAGTCGTGGAGTGGGTTGCATTTCTGTACATGAAAAGGAAGTTGTCTGTTTTGTTTTGGAGCGAGATGGTGTCATTGTCCATTGCATTTATTGCTTTCTTGAAGGTTTGTACAAACCTTTCTGCCAAGCCATTAGTGGCAGGATGGTATGGTGCGGAAGTAATGTGCTTGACTCCGTTCAGCTTCATGAATTTTTAAAACTCAAATAAACTGTCGTCCATTATCCGTGCATATCTGTTCTGGCAGCCCGTTCCTGGAGAATATTGCTCTTAGCACAGAAACAATCTTTTCAGATGTGGTCGTCTTCATTAGAAAAACTTCAGGCCACTAAGAATGCGCGTCCACAGCGATCAAGAACATGGAGTGCTTGAATGGCCCAGCAAAGTCGACATGCACTCTTTTCCACGGTGTTGACGGCCGTTCCCAGGGATGCAAAGGAACTAATGGTGGAGAGTTCTGGGTCCTTTGACATCTTGGACAAGCCTTCGCCAGAGCCTCAATCTGCTTGCTGATTCCTGGCCACCATATATAACTGCGAGCAAGGTTTTTCATTTTTACAGTGCCCAAATGTCCTTCATGCAGTGTCTCCAACATCTTACTGCGCAATTTGGAGGGAATGACGACTCGTAAGCCACACGTTAGAGTTCCTTGACACACAGAAAGCTGTTCTTTCCTTGCTGTGAATGCCAGATACAGTGAGTTCCCTTGTGTCGGCCACCCACGTACTGTAATATCTTAGACAATGTGGGGTCATTTCGGGTTTCTCTCTGAATAGTAGCATTTGTCACAGGAAACGGAGGATTTAAAACACGTCAGCTGGATCCATCGCCTTTGAATCTTCTGTCAACTTCACTGGAAGACGCAGCAAGCCATCTGCGTTATTGTGTAGTTTGGTGCCTCTGTACTCGATATCATATTGGTGAGCACGCAAGAAGATTGACTAACGCTGCAGCTGTGCTGAGGCCATCGTTGGGACACCCTTCCGAGTGTTGGAGATCGAGACCAAGGGCTGATGATCTGTGATCAGGGTAAACCGTTGACAATACAGATAATAGTGGAATTTATTTACACCCCACACGAGACTAAGAGCTTCACAGTCTATTTGTGCATAGTTACGTTCCGCTGTCGTTAGTGATCTAGATGCGATGGCTATTTTTTCTAGTGCCATCTGGAAACTTGTGTGACAGCACTGCGCCAATTACTTATGGTGATGCATCACATGACAGTCTGATAGGCATAGATGGATTAAAGTGTGTCAGCACTATATCAGAAGTTATGAGCCTTTTGGTCTTTTGGAAAGCTTTTTACAGCCGTCTGACCATTTCCACTGTAAACTTGTTTCAAAGGATGTAGAACAGTGGAGAGGTTTGGAAGAAATTTGTGGTAATAGTCCACAAGTCCGAGATATCACTGGAGTTAAGACATGTTTTGTGGGTGTGGTGCATTTAGCACAGCTTCAGTTTTGTCTTGTGACTTGTGTAGACCATCTTTGTCTATCACATGACCACAGTAAGAAATCCAAGACTTAAAGAACTCACATTTTTCTTTGTTGGCTCTTAGTCCACACAATCTCATCAGCACCTGTTGCAAGTTTTGGAGGTGATCTGTATCATCCTTCCTCGTAACAATGATATCGTCCAGGTAACACTGCGTTCCTGGGATACCCTGCAACACCTGGTCCATTGCTCTCTGCCACAAAGCAGGGGCAGAGGCAATTCCAAAAACAAGACGGTTGTACTGATGGAGCCCTTTATGTGTGTGGATGGTCAAGAATTTCTTGGATTTCTCATTCATCTCCATTTGGAGGTAAGCTTGAGCCAGGTCAACTCTCCACCGGACAAGGATGCAAAAATGTCTTCAATGCGTGGCAGGTGATACAGTACTGCATGAAGCGCTGGAATAATGGTCACTTTAAAATCCCTGCAAATACACACATCTCCTGCTTTCCCTTTTTGCTCACTGGAACAATGGGTGTTGCCCATTTACTTCATTCAACCTTTGTCAGAATTTCCATTTTTTCAAATTATCCTGTTCTGTTTTCTTTCTAATTTCAGTGACAGTTTATTTGTTGCACATTCCATTGTTTTTTGATGCATCTTTTGCTGCAGTCTCCTTGGATATTGCTATGTTCAGTGCACGATTGAGTGTCAAGTCTTTTTCTGTCAACAGTCTTTTTTGTGTGCTTTCATTGTGCATTCCACACACAAGCCTGTCTCTTAATGCATCTGCCAGTCCAGCTTCAAATTGACAATGTTCTGACTATCGACGTAGCTCAGCTATTTATATATTCAGAAATTATATTCAGAAATAGTATACAACTACTAATACAGCACTACATGAGTCACCACTAGAGGGCAGGCTTTTCCCAGAATGCTGATACCCAATAGTACATACATTACAGCACATGTGTATAATACAGCACGAGTTAGTCCAATATAGATTGGCGCTATGGGATGGTGTTAAGAATCATTGTGGCTGCCAGGAAAAACTATTTTGGAGACTGATACTCCTGGTTTTGATCTGCCTGCCATGGAGTATGGAGTCTGAACAGACTTTATGCAGGGTTATGGGGTCCCCCTCTACATTTCTCCCAGCTTGGTTCCTCACATGGAGGGCAGGTTGGTCACGAAAGTGATACCTGCTTTCTCATGCAAACATATTGTAAGCTCACAGATATTCACAACTGACTAGTGTCAGAGAGAAAAAATGACCAGTTTCAAGGTAAATGCATTTAATTTGCACTGTTTAAAAATGAGATTTTGGAATGTTGTGGATTCCAAGTGTTTGTTGATACTATATTGTATCAACAACAGATTTCTTCTTCTAGACATCCGTATTTTAGGATCTCAGGAGCAAACTTAATTACTCTCCAATCCCACAATTTTTTATTGGGGGCGTGGTTAAGTCACTTCATGTGAAGTCACATGGGTTTTGAGTTTCAATTTCGTTTCATCAGTCGATCTGTGAGTTTCGAGTTTAAACTATTTCCGTACTGGATCCGAGTTTTATACATTTATAACCATTTCTTTTGTTTAACTCTATTGCAGCTCGAGCATTTCCTAAATACTGTTGATAAACTTAAGAGTTTATCATGGAAGCTGGTTCATTCAACTGTCCAGAGACAAGTTTTACCTTTGGTCTGTCAGGTATGATTTCATTGTACACACAGTGCATTTAAAAAATGTATATATTATTATTATTATTATTATTATTATTATTATTATTATTATTATTATTATTATTATTATACACTCAATATCCTATAATGACAAACATGAAAACAGAATTCTGGAAATGTCTCTTCTTCTTCTTCTTTTGGCTGCTCCCATTAGATCCGTCTCCATACCCCCCTGTCCTTTACATCTGCCTCTTTCACCCCAACTACCTGCATGTCTTCCTTCACCACATTCATAAACCTCCTCCCTGGTTTTCCACTTTTCCTCCTTCCTGGTGGCTCCATCCTCAGCATTCTACCTACCGATATACCCCATGTCCCTCCTCTGAACATGTCCAAACCATTCCAATTGGGCTTCTCTCACTTTGTCCCCAAAACGTCCTACATGGGCTGTCCCTCTAATAAACTCATTTCTAATCCTGTCCATCGTCGTCACTCCTAACGAAAATCTCAACACCTTCAGCTCTGCTACCTCCAGCTCCACCTCCTGTCTTTTACTCAATGCCACTGTCTCTACACCATACTTTACAACATCTCAGGTCTCTACAACATCTCAGGTCTCACCACAGTCCTATAAACTTTCCCTTTTACTCCCGTAGATACCCTTCTATCACAATTCTGGAAATGTCTGTTAAATATCTGAATAAAAGAAGATAAGAAATAAGCTCAGGTGCCTCCCATTTCTCTTGATCGTTGCTGAGATGTTTTTACACCTTGATTAGGGTCTACCTGTTGAAATCAGTGTATTGATTGGAAATGATTTGGAAAGACACACACCACTCTATAGAAGGCCTCACAGCTGACAATGCATATCAAAGCAAAAACCAAGCCATGAGGTCATTGGAACTGCATGCAGAGTTCAGAGACTTAATTGGTGCAAAACTGTCAAATAGAAGAAGTGTGGCATCAACAGGACTCTTCCAAGACCCCAATGGCTGACTGAGCTCTGTAGATCCTGGGTGGATATCGGACAAAGTTCCAGAAGGACATCCCTCACTGCAGCCCTCCACTGATCTGGGCTTTATGGCAGAGTGGCTAGACGGAAATCTCTCCTCAGTGCAAAACCCATGAAGTGGGCGCTTCCAGTTTCCCAACATGCACATGAAGGACTCTCAGACCGTGTGGAACAAGATTCTTAGGTCTGATGAAACCAAGATTGAACTGTTTGGCCACAATTATAAACATTATATCTGGAAAAAAAATTAGGCACCATTCATCACCTGCCCAAAACCAAATCCAAATAGTGGATTATGGTGGATTGATTTTGCTTTGTGTTTACATATTTAGGTTTAATATATTCATAATAAATTATATTTGAATTATTTTGTCCACCCCAGTGTGAAATCTTAAATGGCATGTTCATCTTTTAACCTGTTTTGTGTGTACATTGATACTTATCAATAAACAGATCCTACAAAAGTAAAGAAGGACAACGAGAAGAACAGAAGTATTTTCAATGTTGTAAAGCCAGCAGATGAAAGTCCTCCAAAAGAAAATAAAGGCAGGAAGGGGCCTGTAGGTAAGAAATTTACTGATTAAACACAAATTATTTGAAAAAATCATATTATAATTATGATCCCATTATTTTGGTTTCCTCTCTGGCAGTCTTAATGTTTCTAAAGAATTTTTGACGTAAGTTGTAAAAAAAAAAAAAAAAAAACACATCCTGTGTTTTATTGCTCTTTTACCACAACAATTTGCCACTGATTACACTTGGGGGAAAAAAAACCCATCGTACATTGTACTGTTTATAATTGTTAAAATTCATGAAATGGACAAGAAGTAATTTAGAATTTGCTCTAACTTACTGTACATAATAACAGCAATAAACAGAGAAAAAAAAGCTGCATGACAGAAAACAGAAACTAACATGATTCATGATTTATTTACTAAATGTCTAAACGTCTTATTAGCAGCACCACGCCCTTAACACTTACCCGCCTTTGTTGGTGTATGTCAGTGTAATTATAAATATTAAGAGGTAACAAATAAAAAAAACTAGTAATTGTTTTCAAAATACTGTCCTTCACTTTATCTTTAATTTAAAGTTGATTATTTCCTGTAACACCATGTCCTGCAGGACATTGCATATCATTGTTTGTCCCTTACATATTGTATTACCTACTTGATTTACAGATATATTTCCGAATTTACATCTACTCGAGACTCCATGGAGATCAGTGAACTGGACCTCAGAGTCAGTATTCCAGCAACTCTACTATGTACTTGTGTAAAATACAGTATCTGCATTCTCAGAGTGTTTATATCTTATTGTGTGCTGTATCCAAAGATCCAGAGAGGAACTGATGGAGAAGGTTGAGTCATACAAACCGGCCGGTGGGGCTGTGTCCCAGGCCAGAGTCCTGTTTCTGGGTCCCGTTGGTGCAGGAAAGTCCAGTTTCATTAGTTCTGTGCAGTCAATCTTTTCGGGGCGTGTCCTTAACCGGGCCATGGTGGGTTCTTCGTCTGCAAGCTTTACAAAAAAGGTAAAGGAGACAAGAAAGAAAGAGACATGGACATGTGCTTGTTGAATCGAGTTCAGGAATTGGCTGTACAACAGGTTGGGGGTATATTAGATGTCAAAAAGAGAGGATTATATAAAAACCTGAGGATATATGTAAGATGCTACAAATTAGACAATACTACACAGACAATGAAAAGAAAAGAATGATTGTAAATAAGAATAAAATATTTTTTCTAAAACAAATAAATGACATAAGTAAGAAGGCAATAAACACATACGGCTAATTATACCATAATGGTTATGAGGACAGGCTACATATCATAATTAATATATATCAGAAGCTTTATCTCTAACCATTACAAAGCACTGATGCTGGAAATCCATTCATTAGATTCTACATGTTCACAAGTATATTGGATGCATAAAAATGATTATAATGTAATGTCCTGTGACGCAGCTCCAGTCCTTTCAGATCAGACGAAGTGGAGAAATACCACTCACCACATCACTGGTCCTGTGTGATATTATGGGGATTGGAGAAGGACTCTCGCCTGGATTGAGCCTTTATGATGCGCTGTGTGTTATCAAAGGACATGTGATAGAGGGACATCAGGTACATATTTTATAACCTGTATAGAATGATGATGATGTGCACTGGGGAGTGATGTTATACAGTAATAAGGGATGCTTTAATAGATAATAGATCATGTAAAAAAAAATGTCACACATAGATAAGCATTATTTCAAAGTGACAGGAGGCATGCTGTCTTATGGAGGCAGGCATTTGTGCGTGTAAGTCTTACAGAAGGAAGCATGGACTCTGAGTAAGCCTGAAGGATGACTGTTTTTTGTGTGTTTAAACAGACAAGGCCTTGGTGTGTCTTTCGGATTAAAGGAGATGTTCCTCCTAGTTATGGAGGCGTTGCCTTTGTGTGTATCATTCCTTCATAAATAGGCGTAGCCTCTGAGCGTGTCAGTACTACTGAAGGAGTCGTTTTTTTTATAAGTTTCATTTTCAGTGAAACAGATGTGGCCTTGGTGTGTGTATCAGTTTGATTAAGGAAGATGGGCCCTCTGTTTTTATAAGTCCTAGATATGGAGGCATGGCCTTAGTGTGTATCAGTTCAACAAAAATAGGCGTGGCCTATCGTGTTTCAATTTTTGTGTCCTTTATGTTTGAAATCAGGATGAAATGTATGTCTAAAGGCTGTGAGTCATTAGTACTACAGTGAGGGTACGATGCTTTCTGACGAGGCAGTGACACCCCCCTGAAAAAAAAGAGAGAAATCTAGCAATAATGCTTACAGTCTTTTTTTTTTTATTGCTCACAGTTCAGTGGAGAAGAGCCGGTCAGATCTGACAAGACGGAGTTCATAAAGGAGCCGAGCCTCAAAGACAAGATTCACTGCGTGGTGTTTGTAGTGGATGCGTCCAAAATCAACAGCTATGCGAAAGGACTGAGCAGCACATTCCAGCAGCTCAGAGAAAAAATCAGCAGCCTGGGTGAGGCTCATTTCATATACCAGCTAGAGGTCGACCGATATTACAGATACCGATAGCTAGATTGGATCGTACTTGCCGATAACCAATTAAACAATCGATAGTTTTTAAAATGGATACTAAATTAAAAAAAAAAAACATAACACTCTGTGTAAACTAGAACTGAACATTATTATGGACATAAAAAATTCAAAAGTACTGGATCATGAAACTGTGCTAAAGAAAATAAATATGTTAATTAAGCAATATAATTACATAATTAATCATTTATAGAGCGCACTCAGGGGTATCCCATCTCGTAAAGACTGGAAAAATAAACAGTATGGATTGTTCCACTACCAGTGCCGATTAATCGGCAAAACCGATTAATCGATTGACCTCTAATAAAAGCAAATGTTTTTAAAAAATTCTAATGTTTTTCAGAAATTTTAGATATTACAGTTTTTCTCTGTTGCTTCGGAGCGTTTCTCAGATCAGAAATGAAATTCTCAAAACTCCTTGTTCAACCTCCACATCATTTAGTCATTTGTGCTCATCATAAGAACATTTCTTGTTGCTTTGATCAAATTGTGAATGCTTTAGTACATTCATTTAATCTAATTGTGTACAAGTGTCTGCTTTTTTTTTACATTTTTAGTTGTTTATGTTCATGTTGATCAAAATATATTATACTGGTTTCACCTGAATAGTTTTAAACCTAAACCAAAACCTCTCAGCATCAGTTGCATAAGTCATTGAATGCAAAATAGTTAAACCACTTCTCATTTAAAATTTCTATTACCTTTTTTTTTTATTTTATTTTTTTTATGTTACATTGATGAATTGTGCAGATGAATCTTGAATGTCACTAATGAAGGTGAGTGAACAGCATCAGATCAACCAATAATCAACTAGTTCTTTGAAATAATTTTAAGGTGAATCTCATGAACTTTCAATTTGGTGAGCAAATACAGACGGAGCAAAACAAAGAATTACACTTTTCTGAAAATGGATGAACCAGGAAACAAACGAACAGTACAGTAAAAGTGTAAATCCTGCCTGGCCTCTTGCAATCAAATAATTTAATTTGTGCTGCTAAAATTCATAGATGCCAAACAGAAAGCATTTTTTTAGTCACTGTGATCCAAACCATAGTTTATCAAGAATCCTAAAACTGTGCTCCATCATAGTGACCACATGACTAAACATTTTGACTATTTTGTTTGTGAACTATGACAAAAGGACTTTTTATTCTGATAGAAATGAGATGTTCAATCACACAAATACTTACTTTTGAGAGATGAACTACGGATTTTAAGAAAAGTACAGGCTTTTGCAAGAAATTCAATGTTTTGTGCTGTTTGTACAAATTGTTTAGAGAATTCACTTACTGGTTTGCAAATATTAAGGATGATTAAAGAAATTCTACAAAGCAGCTGAGAAGAAACTGTAATAATAACAAAGAATCCAGACGTCGAAGCAGCTTTACAAAATTTAAGAGTTATGTTAAACAATGTGTATTTATCCCTGATTAGCAAGCCATGGCGATTGTGGCAAGGAGAAACAATGCTAGGAAGCTGGGGTCAAACATGATACCTCACCCCTGGAGTACAGTAGGTTAAGGGCCCAAAAGTGGCACCTTGGCGGTACCAGGGTTTAAGCCCCTCCGACCTTTTGATCATTAATTCAGAACCTTAACCACTGAGCTACCACTTCACCCAAAAAAAGATCACAGAGGGAACAGCTATGTATAGCTTTTATAACAGAGTGATAATAAGAAGCAGAAACATATCAGTTGCTGATCAGTTACTTCAGGCAAAACACTGTGGTAAAAGTGGAATAAAGCATAAAGAGACATGCTTTATTAGGAAACTATCTTCAGTGAGGTAACTCCACTTTCCACAATACACCACCCTGCTGCTGATTATTTACTTCTAAAACGGTGTGTTTCAGACTTACTTACAGTAAATTGTTATATACACACACACAAATATATATATATTTACGCAAACAGTAACTCTGTGTTTATTGCAGGTGTGCACCAGGTGGCACTGCTGACTCACGTAGATGAAGTGTGCACCGAGACGTCTCGAGACATCAGCCAGGTGTACAGGAGCTGCCAAGTTCAGCAGCTGGTATGTGCACAATCATAGCATGTGTGTGTGTGTGTGTGTGTGTGTGTGTGTGTGTGTGTATTTTGGTATACAGGGAGTGCAGAATTATTAGGCAAATGAGTATTTTGACCACATCATCCTCGTTATGCATGTTGTCTTACTCCAAGCTGTATAGGCTGGAAAGCCTACTACCAATTAAGCATATTAGGTGATGTGCATCTCTGTAATGAGAAGGGGTGTGGTCTAATGACATCAACACCCTATATCAGGTGTGCATAATTATTAGGCAACTTCCTTTCCTTTGGCAAAATGGGTCAAAAGAAGGACTTGACAGGCTCAGAAAAGTAAAAAATAGTGAGATATATTGCAGAGGGATGCAGCAGTCTTAAAATAGCCAAGCTTCTGAAGCGTGATCATCGAACAATCAAGCGTTTCATTCAAAATAGTCAACAGGGTCGCAAGAAGCGTGTGGAAAAACCAAGGCGCAAAATAACTGCCCGTGAACTGAGAAAAGTCAAGCGTGCAGCTGCCAAGATGCCACTTGCCACCAGTTTGGCCATATTTCAGAGCTGCAACATCACTGGAGTGCCCAAAAGCACAAGGTGTGCAATACTCAGAGACATGGCCAAGGTAAGAAAGGCAGAAAGTCGACCACCACTGAACAAGACACACAAGCTGAAACGTCAAGACTGGGCCAAGAAATATCTCAAGACTGATTTTTCTAAGGTTTTATGGACTGATAAAAGGAGAGTGAGTCTTGATGGGCCAGATGGATGGGCCCGTGGCTGGATTGGTAAAGGGCAGAGAGCTCCAGTCCGACTCAGACGCCAGCAAGGTGGAGGTGGAGTAC
Organism: Silurus asotus; assembly: GCA_024362625.1. Lineage (NCBI taxonomy): Eukaryota > Metazoa > Chordata > Actinopteri > Siluriformes > Siluridae > Silurus > Silurus asotus. The sequence continues at coordinate 5,909,421 of MU575040.1, read as the reverse complement.
TGGTTTGGGCTGGTATCATCAAAGATGAGCTTGTGGGGCCTTTTCGGGTTGAGGATGGAGTCAAGCTGAACTCCCAGTCCTACTGCCAGTTTCTGGAAGACACCTTCTTTAAGCAGTGGTACAGGAAGAAGTCTGCATCCTTCAAGAAAAACATGATTTTCATGCAGGACAATGCTCCATCACACACGTCCAAGTACTCCACAGCGTGGCTGGCAAGAAAGGGTATAAAAGAAGAAAATCTAATGATATGGCCTCCTTGTTCACCTGATCTGAACCCCATTGAGAACCTGTGGTCCATCATCAAATGTGCGATTTACAAGGAGGGAAAACAGTACACCTCTCTGAACAGTGTCTGGGAGGCTGTGGTTGCTGCTGCACGCAATGTTGATGGTGAACAGATCAAAACACTGACAGAATCCATGGATGGCAGGCTTTTGAGTGTCCTTGCAAAGAAAGGTGGCTATATTGGTCACTGATTTGTTTTTGTTTGGTTTTTGAATGTCAGAAATGTATATTTGTGAATGTTGAGATGTTATATTGTTTTCACTGGTAAAAATAAATAATTGAAATGGGTATAAATTTGTTTTTTGTTAAGTTGCCTAATAATTATGCACAGTAATAGTCACCTGCACACACAGATATCCCCCTAAAATAGCTAAAACTAAAAACTACTTTCAAAAATATTCAGCTTTGATATTAATGAGTTTTTTGTGTTCATTGAGAACATGGTTGTTGTTCAAATTAAATCCTCAAATAAAATTAATCCTCAAAAATACAACTTGCCTAATAATTCTGCACTCCCTGTATATATATCAGCGTCCATGCTTTGTGCTGTAATGTTCAGATGGTGAAGGCCGGAGCGCTGCTTGGAATGGCCTTATCCTACATCATACCTGTGAGAAACTACTCCTCCCAGCTGGATCTCGATGACAACATGGACATCTTACTGCTCAGTGCTGTCGATCACATCCTGCGGTACACTGATCTGTACTTCCAGGACACTGCTGTGGAATCTAAAGTTATCAGCTAGAAATGTAGAACCGATGCGCTGATACGCCGCTTATGTCTTGTTTTCTGATTTCTTGGGGGGTTTGACTGAGGTAAGAGTATCCAGTCAGTGGCAACTGCTACAATTTTGATATTTTTTTTTTCAGTAATTAATTTTGTGTAATGTACTTTTACAGTTTTTCTCATTTGCTTTGGAGAATTCCTTCATATTATCCTTAATATTTTTTCTAAAACAATTTGTTTAGTGAAATCCTTAGTTAATTTTTCAAAAGTACGTATTTGTGTCAATAAAAATCACAGGCATCAGAATGAAAAGTCCTTTTCTTATTGATCACGAACAAGATCGTCAAAATGTTTAGTCGTGTTGTCAGTATGATGGTGTTCAGTTTCAGTATTTCCTGATGTAAACTATAGTTTGCATTGCGATAATTGAAAAGGCACAAAGTTTAATTTCTTCTGAATTCCATTTATGAATTTCAGCAGCACAAACATATTTATTTGATTACATATCTACCTTTCTTCTCTCCATCATATCAGCTATCTCTCTTCCTTCACCAGTCATAGTACCAACATTTAAAGTACCAACCCGAACCTCCACTCTCCTCCACTTCTCCTTTTCCTGCTGTCTTTGTGGTCTTCTTCCTCCTCTCCTTCTCCTAATTCGGCCAACAGTAGCCCAATTTTCACCGGTACCCTGTTGGCTAACGATGCCTGTGGCGATTGTTGGTAACCCGGGCCTCGACCGATCCAGTGTGAAATTCTCTTTCGTGATCCGAATATTTGATTTGGTACATGATTTATGCTGGATGCCCTTCCTAACCCAACCCTCCCCATTTATCTGGGCTTGGGACCGGCACTAAGAGTGCACTGGCTTGTGCAACCCTAATGGCTGGTTTAGAGAAGTTCAGGGTTAAGGGCCTATAAAAATGAAAATAAAAATGAAACTAGTCAATCACACAGCAATCCACCAATCAGGATCGAGCGTGTTTGCTCTGTGCTAAACTTGTTTTAAGTGTGTTTGGTGGTATGTATTTAACACGAACATACAGTTCAGTGTCATTTCTGACTCCCTGGAAGAAACACCCAGTGTGTCTACATGGTTTGTGTACTTTGTCTGCCACTACACAGCAGTGACGGCTTGGTTGTGTCAGGATTTGAACTTGTGACTTTCCGGTTAACAAATTAGTTGCAATAAATGAGGTCAGTGTTAATAAATATATGTAGAGACGGTAAAAAGCAAAAAAAATATATATGTAGACTTCATAAATTTTGCGTTGGCCGGGAATCGAACCCGGGTCAACTGCTTGGAAGGCAGCTATGCTAACCACTATACCACCAACGCCTTGTGACAGACCCCTCGCGGCACACATCATAAAGCAAAGTAACAAATCTGATCGCACGCCTCCACATCGAATGATTTCCACGTCATCACGCACACCCACCCTAAATCGTGCGATTTCACGCCGAGACGTCATGGCGCACCGCTCGTGGGTTCGATATTTTTTTTTCCTAGCCAAGATGGCGGCGGTGTGAGTGTGGAACTGAATGGGCGACGCGGATTGTAAAACTGGACAAAAATTAATGAAAATAATGTACGCCTCGTTTTTAGGGGAGCCTCGTTTATTAACGTATTCCCGTTAAAATCCCGTCGAGACTCGATTTTTTCCAACCAACTAGGATGTTTATATCATGACACAGAGCAAAAAGAAGAAACGGGTGAATCGCAGTCTGCTGCTGGCCAAGAAAATCATCATCAAGGATGGCGGAACGGTGAGTTCATTAAATAATATACAAATAAAACAATCTTTAGACACACAGGGTGCTGTGTTTTAATAATACATGTTTGGTTTCACTGTTAAAGAATGAGTACAGGTTGAAGAATCAATGCTGTCATCTTGAGTAAGTTAGTAATGGCAACTTCCTGTGGTTTGGCCAGGCAGCATCTTCCACCTGTACCTGAAATCCATTCAGATAAACGATAAAATGTCACCTGGGGATGATTATTATATATTTTTGAATATACTGTCACCATAGTGATCATATTACTGTTATTACAGCTACTGGGTAGCAAAAAGTATTATTGCATTGCAAAATATTGCATTGCATCACACATTATCAGACACGACGTGTTTGTGCCCTATTTAAAATAAAAACATTAAAATGTTCAACACTCTTAAATACTCAAACCATCCTGTCCGACATCTACAACTATTTTCCCTCATTCTGATGAATATGAACTGCCCCGTATTTGTATGAGATTCTGTCATGTGCTGCTGCTGCTTCATGATTGGCTGATTGGAGAAGTTTAAGTACAGGTGTTTCTATTAAAGTGGCCTGTGTGTGTGTGTGTGTGTGTGTGTGTGTGAACAGTCAGTGACAGCTGTGCATTTCACACACAGGCTTTCAGCGGTGTCCTACCTGGATTAATCCACCTCTTAATACAATCATTATGAAACCACAGCTTTAGAAACCATCCGTATTATACAGAAAAATGAGCAGAGAGGAGTAAGGGCCTTGATCAAGGGCCTGACTGTCAAGCTTAGGAGTGATAGATAGATAGATAGATAGACTGCAAGTCAGACAGACAGAAAAAGATAGATAGATAGAAAGATAGAAAGATAGATAAATATAGACTGCAAGTCAGACAGATAGATAGATAGATAGATAGATAGATAGATAGATTGGCTGCAAGTCAGACAGACAAAAAAAAATAGATAGATAGTCACGTAGACGGACAGAGGGACGGACATAGATTAGATAGATAGATAGATAGATAGATAGATAGATAGATAGATATAGACTGCAAGTCAGTTAGATAGATAGATAGATAGATAGATAGATAGATAGATAGTCACGTAGTCACGTAGACGGACAGAGGGACGGACATAGATAGATAGATAGATAGATAGATAGATAGATAGATAGATAGATAGACAGATAGATAGGCTGCAAGTCAGACAGACAGATGGATGAATGGATGGATAGATGGGTGGATGGAGAGCTGGATAGATTAATAGATTGTATAGAAATTTTAATGAAATCGACACTACTGGTATAATTTAATACGTATTCATGGACACAAATATATTAAACCGTAAATCAGTGAGTCTTCTATAGTTTAGCAGAGAAGGCCTTGCTAACCCTGATGGCCCACCACTAAAAACAGTAATGTACAGTACATCAGTATCAGAACCAAAAAGGTTGGAACGTCATATTGTAATTTAATTTATGATAGATCCTGATATCACTATTTCCCACTGATGTAAACAAGCACAGATATAATTTATGATGTTCGGTACAGGTGCCGGTAAACTCGAGCGTGACACTGATGCATGAATTGTGATGTTAAGCGTCATTTTTTTCATCATCAACAACTTCCTGCTATTTGGCACCTACTAAAACTCAGCAGCATGAACTAGGACAGGAAAAAGAAATTTACTTGAAATGAAAGTGATGATGATGTGATCATGAAATGAACATCCTCGGTTGTCAAGGCATTTTATTTTTTTGTTTTCATGATGGTGCAGCAAATACAGTAAAAAACAAAAGAGGGCTTAAAGTTTGTTAGTGTTTTATTGCTCTTATACCATAGCAACATTTCCAGTGATGACAAATTGGTACTAGTTACATTGCACCAGATATAAATAGCCATTACCGTCACCATTCTCTCACTCATTTACTCATTTAGTCACTTTTTCTTTACCACTTTAAATGAATAAGGCAACAGCAGCTTGTGTTACAGAGGTCCATAGTACAGGAGAAAGCTGTTGTAATAGGTAACATTTGACTGGTTTTCAAAAGCAAGTCTTACTTAGTTGGTTGTAATGTTTCCAATTTGATACAGGGTTTCCACAGGGTCTTAAAAATAATAAAATATAAAAATTTAAGGCCTTTAAATGTCTGAAATTCGATGTTGTTGGTCTTACGTAATATTAAACACGTCTTAATTTATTCCGATGTCCACGTAACGCTACATCTACCGCTCATTAAAATGCTTTTTAATGCAAAATGTTTTTGTTTGTTAGTTTTCGTGGTGTAGTAGTTCTTTCGTTCGCTAGTACAAATCTAATTTATTATGACTACATATGAGAGCAGCATGTAACAGCCATTCAGTTTTCTGTTACTCACGTGACTCTTAGACGTAAAGCGGATTTTAGTTTAGCTATGGGAAAATGCAGGTTTAACGATTCTCGGCTTGATAAAAAATTATTTAAAGTTAAGGCCATTTACTAACGTTTGTCTGTGTGTTATTGATGTCGTGATATGGGTGTTAAGTTTCGTTCTTAGTGGTATAGAAAGTTTTAAATTTGACTTTGTAAAACCCGCAGAAACCCTGTAGTAGCAACAAATCAAAGGATAACATTTTTGAAAAAGAAAAAGTGCTCACTTAGTTGTATATAGTTATTTTATGAACACCCCCCCCCC
>MU575040.1:5870058-5903977 GCA_024362625.1 Silurus asotus | reverse complement strand
CCCCCCCCCAATCTTATACTGGTAATAATTTGAGTATAATTAAACACTCAAAACACATTAAGTAATTGTACATGTCATTATACGCAGTTTGAAATGCGCTATACAATTTTACTGAAATGAGTTTAAAATTAAACATAAAGTAGAAAGAAAAAATGTGAATGACGAGCCCTGGTTCCTTTTTTTCTGCTTTACTACTGAAACAAAAAAGAGGAAAAACGTCTTTTGATTGTTTCTAAACATACAAAAGAGGAATATGACCGGGTTTTATTGTTTTAATTATACGGTCTAGTAGACAAAATCTCACAATTACTCACAAGGAAGATGCCTTAAATAAAGTTCACAATATGACTTTCCAATCGGACATCGTAACCTTGAAGTGGATTTTATTGAGGTCTGTTCTTAGGAAGAAATGTCCAGAGATATGCAACATGCAGATCTACTAGAATCGTGTTGTCGTGAGGTTTTTCTGGGTTATTCTGGTAATGAGTATCCGAAGATCAGAGGTGGCAAAAGTGCACACATCCTTTATTCATGTAGATACTCATGTTTTTAAAGACTCTGGTAAAAGTTTTTCCTCACATCATATTAGTATTTTAGTATAAAAGAATAAAAAAAAAATTTATTTAATGAATGTATCCAGGCTGAAAATCCATCATATAGAACACAAGCAGAGTAAAGATGATGATGATCAGGTGATTAGGAATGTCTCTGTTCTCACTCATGTTTACATCACTGACTCCCTCTGTCTCGTCCACGTTAAACCCAGACTTCTTGTTGCCGCCCGTCTTGCTCGGTGTTAGCTTTGTAGGCTAGCCGACGTCTGTGGTGCCAGAAAATCATACACGAATTGTAGATTAAAAAAGCCACACAATGACAAGAAATCGGTTGATGGGCTGAAAACGGTGCGCACTGAGAGGGAAAACTATAGTTTGTCGCCAAATTAGATTCAAACTAAAGTAATGAGTCTGTTTTAAAAATGTAAGAAGTAGAAAGTACAGATATTTGTGTCAAAAATTTAATGAGTGAAAGTAAAAAGTTGACTAAAAAATAAATAGTGAAGTTAAGTACTAATACAAGATTAAGTACAGGAACCAAGTATTTGCACTTTATTACTTCCCACCTCTGTCGATGATTGTGTACATGATATTAAGTTGTAGGAAGATTACATATGCTGGACTTGTTTGCTGTCTCTCAGTTGTTGCTTCTGAATAGGATGCAGTGATCATATGATCTTTTCAGAGTGAAGCTCAGGTTCTCTCATCGCCAGTCTTCTATGTTTGGTTATTTAGTATTTAGTGTTATGTGTAATCGTGCTTGTATTAGTTCATGGTTAGGTCAGTCTGGCATTGCCGTGTAGTTTAGTAGTAGTGTAGTGTTGTTGGTTTGCTCCAAACCAGACACCGATTTCTCGTATGTTTTCGCATATATATCGTTGATCAGTTATTTTAGGGTCCCTGGTGGTCTAGTGGTTAGGATGCGGCGCTCTCATCACTGTGGCCCTGACCGGGAATCGACCCCAGCCATTAGGGTTACACAAGCCAGTGCACTCTTAGTGCCGGTCCCAAGCCCGGATAGATGGGGAGGGTTGCGTTAGGAAGGGCATCCAGCGTAAAAACATGTGCCAAATCAAACATGCGGATGATCCGCTGTGGCGACCCCTGATGGGAGAAGCCGAAATAAAGAAGAAGATTGTTGATCAGTTATTTTACATCCGGTTTGTTCAAAAGTCCCACAAAATCCAAATAACTCCAACAATAAGCTGTCAAGACACTGTAAATGAGGCCAGCTTACGGTTGGAGGTAGTAAAATTTTGCATCAAAAACATTGCAACAACCATTTCATCCTATCGTTTTAATTTTAATTTCATAAGAGAATGAACACACTTGCGTTTCTGCGTTTTTATGCATGACAATCTGCGGCGGTTTGTAATAGTGATTTTTACTGGCTGTAACCTTGCTATTTAATCATGAAAAGTTTTCGCAAGTCTCCCGATGGACTTTTATCAGTCACTAAATTGTAGGAAAAGAGCCATAGGTTAAACCATGAAGTGTGAATGTTTCACAATGGCAGGAGAGATATTGTGTAAAAGATTATTTATTTCAGCATGCTTATTTTATTCCATTTTTCGAATATTTCCCTGGATCCAAATCCGTCATCGGTTTATTTTTACTGGTGCTTTTGTCATGAACTCCAGCTGTTTTGTTGTTTGCACATTGTTTAATATTACTACAAGACAGAAAGTGATTAAAGATGTCTCTAAATCTGAATACAAAATATAATTCTATTATATTCTATTATGATTTTTTGTTTGTTTTTTTAAACCTATACAGCATCTGTCAGACATCCTTATCTAAAGCGAATTGCAATTATGTTATTTATATAATTGAGCAGATGAGGTCTAAGGGATTTGGTCAAGGTCCTGGTCCTCAACTCTTAAACCTAGTGTGCCTGTCAAACTTTGGAATCACAGTGTCTTCTGTTGTTCTTGAGAGACACATGCATTGTCCTTTTGTTTATATGTAACAAATTTGGTCATTTAACAGTAATGTGACCAAACAAAATTATAAATGTAACAGATGTTCCACTTTATTTTCAATAAAAAAATCCTCCTTTGGTATGAATATCAGTTTTATATACTCTTCACATCTGGGTGGTTCGTTTCTCCAAACTTTCAGCTGATATTCTTTACAATGCCTCTTGTGAAACTTGTCAAAGGAGTTCTTCACTAGTTGGAGATTTGTTTCTTTTGGTCAAGTTCATCCCAGCGCAAGCCATTCCATGATCGATAACACTCCAGTCGACTGCTTGCTTTCTAAATAATGATTACAGAACTTTGACATATGCATCGTCTTGTCTTTTTGTATGGCGAAGCCGGTTCCAATAAACCGCAGTCCAGAAGATGGAATTGCATAGTGTTGAAGTATGGAATAGTAGCAATGTTGGTTCCTTTAACCTAGAATAAAGTCTTCAACATTTTCTGCTCCAGATCAACCCCTTACCATCTCCGTATTTGATTGTGGGTGTGAGGCAGACAGCTAACATCTTCTCTTCTGCTCTCCGTCGTACACAAGTTCTTCTATTAGAGCCAAAGAATGTCAAACTTGGACTCATCTGTCTAGAGAACTGTCTAATTCTTGTGTAGAACATAAATGTGTCTCAAAAAAACCACTAAGTTTAGGTCTTTCCAAGCTTTTGACAGACACTGGTTTTTATGAAATGCTTTTTTTTGTTTCAGACACACGCCTGTAAATTCTTCACCGTGTCCCTGATAATGTCATGTTGTCTCGTTGATAAGTACAAGTTTCTGAGCGTCACGAATTCTGAATCACCTCCCGAGCATTTACATTTGATTTCCTTCTTTTTGTCTTGCAAAACTCTCACCTCCTATATTTTATGCAGACACAAAAACAGAACTATACGCAGCTATAACAGAACTATATGCAGCTATAACAGAGCTATATGCAGCTATATAACAGAGCTATATGCAGCTATAACAGAGCTATACGCAGCTATAACAGAGCTATAAGCAGCTATAACAGAGCTATATGCAGCTATAACAGAGCTAATGTTGTCTCGTTGATAAGTACAAGTTTCTGAGCGTCACGAATTCTGAATCACCTCCCGAGCATTTACATTTGATTTCCTTCTTTTTGTCTTGCAAAACTCTCCCCTCCTATATTTTATGCAGACACAAAAACAGAACTATACGCAGCTATAACAGAACTATATGCAGCTATAACAGAGCTATATGCAGCTATAACAGAGCTATAAGCAGCTATAACAGAACTATAAGCAGCTATAACAGAACTATGCCAAAAGTATGTTTAAGCCCAAAGGCCACATAACATTTATAGACTGGGGTTGTGAGTTAAAAATCCAACACGTTTACAGTACAGTCTCGCCACTGCACACAGATCCAGAGTCTGCCTGTAGGAACTGCACGCTGTCATTCCATGCTGTACAAACGTTATTTTACAGACTTTCTGAAACAATGTGATGTTTTCTGTAGACACAGCAGACTTGTGGCATGCTAGAGTTTGTTTCATTTTCACATAGGGTTGCCTTGGAGATTATCTTCACTTCTGGTGAATCCGATAGAAGAGGTGGGAAGTAACGAAGTACGAATACTTCGTTCCTATACTTAAGTAGATTTTTATGGTATCAGTATTTTACTTCACAGACAGACACGGACAACTTTTTTCTTTTACTCATTACATTTTTACACAATATTTACTTTCTAATTTTGACATTCTCAAAACAGACTTCCTGTCATGGCGCAGCTTTTTTATATCCACTGGTGAATCGTTTCCTGGCTTTCACACTCCACATACGTAGGCTAGTTTATGAAGCTTACAATCAGCAGGGCAGAAGGTGACAAGAAGTATGTGGTTAACATGGATGGAGACGGAGGGAGGGAGTCAGCGATATAAACATGACAGAGAACAGAGACATTCCTGATCATCATCATCTATTCTATGCTTGTGCTACATATCAGTGGTCCCCAACCCCCCCCCGGGCCGCAGACTGGCACCAGTCTGTGGGCCAATCGGTACCGGGCAGAATACATAACTTACAATATTTTTGTTTGATTTATTATCTGATTCTGAACGATGTTTTATTTTGGAAAATGACCGGATTCTCTCCGCCACATTTGTCTATGACTCACTCTTGATGCATGTCATGATGCCTCGGTCACATGTCTTACCTCCATCCGCTACCTTCTTAAAGGGGCTGCTCCGGAAGCTAACACATAATACATTACCGCTAAATTCAAACCCAAAACAACACGGTGGATTCACGTTTATTATTATATTTAGAAAATACCAGTTTTTATGCTGGTCGTATAATTTTATTTTGTTGTATTTATCTGCCACATCTTAAAGGCCGGTCCGTAATGTCTGACATTAAACCGGTCCGTGGCGCAAAAACATTTGGGGATCGCTGGTCTATATGATGGATGTTCAACCTGGATGTATTTATTAAGTAACAAAATTTTAAATTTCTTTTGTGTTAATATATTGTATGTGTATTTTGAATGTACCGTATCATTGGTTATGCATCGAAATGCAAATTGCATTTCTAGTGCATTCTAATATAATGTTGTTTCTCTATTAACAGCCAGAAAAAATCCATAATAATGTATTTATTTGTGTTAAAAATGTGTGCAATCATTTATAGTGAGGTTTTTTTATAGTAGGTTTACGTCAGAGTTCTAGAAAAAGTTGCACATGTCAGTGGTAAAGCGGGACATTTAAGCTTTCAGAGATTTTCAGAAGAGTTTTCGCTTTGTGTTCTACACTTTATGAAAATGGGGGGGAGCTGGTGAATGAATGATTTCAGCTATCATTAAGGACAGAAACTGTTTCTTGGCCAGTATGCAACATTGTTGTGTAACTCTAAATAGAGAAAAAAATATCCAGTTTGATCCTTTGATCAATATAAATGTCATCATTGGTGAGTTGCTGTAATATAAAAGGAATAAAACATACCAGAACCTGATGTTATTTAAAATATATGGTGTATAAACTAACCAACATGTTGATTTTCCTGATCACAGCACATCCCAAATGGGTTTATTTCATACTACATAACCGTTTATGTATGTATATGTGTCTCGTCACAGCCGCAGGGTTTTGGGTCCCCAAGTGTTTACCATGCTGTCATCGTCATATTCTTGGAGTTCTTCGCTTGGGGATTGTTGACTGCACCCACACTGGGGGTAAGTCATGATATTTTACTTATGCAGTGTATCGTAGTGGCTACAATTTATTTATTTTTTCCATGTCGGGTGTACAATAAAAAATAAATAAAGTTGGCAAAAATCTTCCTTTTTAGCTGTTATGAAAAACCCCCCTCAAAAAATCTGACTTTTCTGAACATTGCAGAAACTGGCTTTTTATTGTGCAGTGTCTTCAGTGTTTACCTCCAGAGTCTAGCGGGTGGTGCGTCAGTAATAATGGTCCGTGGGGAAACACAGTGCTCTCTGTGTGTAGTTAAATGGACTAAATGGCAAATAATTTACCAAGTTGATTATTTTTTTTTTTTTTATTATTTTTATTTATTTATTTATTTTTACAATCTGCCACTACAGAGCACCGAACAACATATTTATTTATTTATTTATTTATTTATTTATTTATTTATTCTCCTGTTAGGTTTTTGTGCTTAAATGTAATTATTTCAAAGGTTTTTTTTTATATTATCATATTCATTATGGACTCACAGTGTTGTTTTTGATTGTCCACATGATATTTTACTTATGCAGTGTATCGTAGTGGCTACAATTTATTTATTTTTTCCATGTCGGGTGTACAATAAAAAATAAATAAAGTTGGCAAAAATCTTCCTTTTTAGCTGTTATGAAAAACCCCCCTCAAAAAATCTGACTTTTCTGAACATTGCAGAAACTGGCTTTTTATTGTGCAGTGTCTTCAGTGTTTACCTCCAGAGTCTAGCGGGTGGTGCGTCAGTAAATATGGTCCGTGGGGAAACACAATGCTCTCTGTGTGTAGTTAAATGGACTAAATGGCAAATAATTTACCAAGTTGATTATTCTGTATTCGAATTACTCGAGTTACTTGAGGAATCGCTTTAACACTAGAAGGGATTTTTGATGCCCATTCCTGAAAAAACTGTACACAAAACCAGAGTAAAGAAAAAGGTTAAGAAAATCACTCTGGATCCCTCAGATCCTAGACATATGCTTTTTTATTTGGCACTACAGAGCACCGAACAACATATTGATTTAGGTTTTTGTGCTTAAATTTAATTGTTTCAAAGGTTTTTTTTTATATTATCATATTCATTATGGACTCACAGTGTTGTTTTTGATTGTCCAGGTTCTTCACGAAACATTTCCAAAGCACACGTTTTTGATGAATGGCCTCATACAGGGAGTTAAGGTGTGGTATAGATTTTGTTTTGTGTTTTGTAGATTCCCAAAAAAAAAATATGACTGGAATTGTAAACGTTTGATTTTTGATTGCCAACAGGGTCTGTTGTCGTTTCTGAGCGCCCCTTTAATCGGCGCTCTGTCTGACGTCTGGGGCAGGAAGTCGTTTCTCCTTCTGACCGTTTTCTTCACGTGTGCTCCCATCCCTCTGATGAAGATTAGCCCATGGTATGTCACCACTGCTATTTCCACACACACTTCCCACACTTCCCAGGACTGTTTCGGTGGCCTGTATCAGTTCCTCGACTTCAGTGTAGACAAGTGTATTTAGATGTTATCTAGCTGAGTAAAAAAAAAAGGCAGGTGAAGCTGTTTAGAAGTGCACTTGATGACTTGGGTATTTAGGTAGTGTTACCTCAAGGTTCACCTCAAGTCCAAATTACAGTAATTATACGATGACATCTTGGATATTCACCACCAAGCTGTTTATCTCTTTGAACTAGGAAATCAGTCATTAAGTTAAATTACGCTCCTGACGTCCTCTTTTAAGGTATTTGCTCACAACATGTCATTACACAAAGTATTGTTTTTCCCGTTTCCAAAACATTTTGCTATCCCAACCTGACCATTATGATTTTAGTTTGTAAAAGTTTACCTTTATAGATTATAATTCAGGCATGATGTCTTTATTAGCTATCAAGCCATATAATCTATATGATCTGTAGAAAACGAATATCATGTATTTTCATCTACCGTATTTTCCGAAATATGAACCGGTACTGTTTTTCCACGCTTTGAATCGCGCAGCTTAAACAACGAAGCAGCTAATATATGGGTTTTTCCCGGTTTCACAAACTTTAAGCCAAAAAACTGAGCCCCATAGCATTAGACCAATGAAATTGCGGAACGGGTTCAGGTGAACCAATGAAATTCTTGATATTAAATCAGATGCGGTCCCACTGAATCGGGCCGCACCACATCATAAATATGGATGATGTTCCTCTGACGTTTGACCTGCCGCTCACTCGGACTGTCTACAGGAAATGCGAATCATTCGTTACGCTGAAAACAACCGGGCATAAAAACACACTTCACCTGTGTTTAGAGCTGCATGTCATCAGGAGAAAAGCTTCACCGATGGTGATTTTTAAACGCACGCCGATGCCAAAAGAAAAACTCTTGAGAGAAATAGTTGTGAAAGGAAGGAGGAAGACAGTGAACAATGACTTTCTTGGTAGGCTACTGTTTAGATACAAGCCGTGTAACAGACAATGTCTTTTGTTAAAGCCTGTGTAAAGTTTATTAGTTTCAGTGTAGACACCTGCAGCTTATAGACAGGTGCGGCTTATAGACAGGTGCTTTATGTTTATGTTCAAAATAAAAATCTTTGTAAAATTTTGTGGGTGCGGCTTATATTTGGGTGTGCTTAATAGTCCGGAAATTACGGTGTATAAATGTAAAAAAATATGCAAAATTCTCAAATCATCTTGTGGGAAAGGTGTTTAATAATTTCACAGGACAATATTAAATCACTATAGTTCTACACTGCAGTCATTGAATCGGACCTGTGCACATCCATCACCATCTGATTTGGAGCAGCAACAAAACCAGACAGGAACAGACTGCAGCAAACAGTTAAAACAGCAGAAAAAAACATTGAGAGAGCTCTGACCTCAACCTTCTTGAAAACCTTTGATGAATAAATGAATTGGAACTCTGTCTGTACCCCAGGCCTCCTCACCTCACCTACAGAATCTGACTTTACTAAGACCCTTGTGGCTGAATGAACACAAGCACACACCTAAATCTAGTGGAAGATCATCCCAGAAGATTACCATAAAAGCAAATGAGGAATTAATGTAAAATGTGGTGTTCAAAAAGCCCATACAAATCTTACGGTCAGGTGTCCACAAGCGTCAATCTATGTGCAAATTTATTCTGCGAATGTGTGATTCAGTTAGAAGATGTGGATTTAATTGCAATTTTGTAGTGCTGAAAGTGTGTCCTTCTCTTCCAGGTGGTATTTTGCTGTTATTTCGGTGTCGGGAGTCTTTGCTGTGACATTCTCTGTGGTTTTTGCGTATGTGGCTGATATCACACAGGAGCATGAACGCAGTATGGCATATGGCCTGGTGGGTAAAATTATTCGTACAATAGCGATGAATGAAGCTAAGCTTTTTTTGTTTGTTACACCAGACTGCACTTATTGATACTAAATAAAATAAAAAAATGGAAAACAGCTATTTATGCAGAAATCTCACTTGATGTTATTTCAATGGTTCCCGTTAGGTTTCGGCCACTTTTGCGGCGAGCCTGGTGACCAGCCCAGCCATCGGTGCCTACCTCAGCCGAGCGTACGGAGACAGTCTGGTGGTGGTTCTAGCATCAGCGATCGCCATGCTGGACATCTGCTTCATTCTAGTGGCTGTTCCTGAATCACTACCAGAGAAAATGAGACCGGCGTCATGGGGAGCACCGATCTCCTGGGAACAGGCTGATCCCTTTGCCGTGAGTGGGATTTATCCCGTGGAAATGTTAATAGAACATTGGAGGAACAACAACTGTGTGCAGAGTAGGGCTGCTCTATCGAATATGTTAGTAATCGACTATTCTAACGACTGTTCAATCAATTAGAGTATTTTTCTTTATTAGAGAGCGATACTAAATAGAAGAGAGAAAATTAGACATTAAATAAACATTAATTTGTTTTTCTTTTTAAGACACAATTTTATTTTTATTGCTGAAATTGCATACAAGAACCCAACTGAACCCATTAAGCGCATTTAATAGCCATATTGCATTAAAATACAAATACAGAGCTTCGCAGTGGCCGTGCAGAGCATGGGTTATGGGAAAATATTCGTTTATAGGAATAATTACTCTCACTCGTGTATTTATTTATTAAATCACACACAGTATGGTGATTTTCTTGTCTCCGGAAAAGCTGCCTGGAATGGTCCAAGCTAAAAAAAAAAAACAATTGTTTATCGCCGGCTTTAAAAACATGCTCCGCTACCTGCTCTACACGCCACTGCCCAGGTTTTGACTGTATATAAATAAAAATATAAAAATCTGTTTTAAATGACTTTAAAATCAGTAGTCGCACTGTAGTGGGTCTTCTTTATGTTCTTTAGTGTGAAATGATCCCAAACTTTGGAAACTTTCTGCCATTTTCTTTGGACTGAATCTTCTCCTCGCCCCTCCTTGTTTTCTCTCCGTTCCTCCATTTTTCATCCTGTAGCATCTTTTGTGTTCCCCGTCCAGAGCGCTAAAGTGTTTAGCGGGTGATGCATCAGTAATAATGGTCCGTGGGAAACGCGGTTCTCTGTGTGTAGTTAAATGGACTATACGGAGCATAGTTTAAACCAGGTTCTAAACGAAGCTTTGTTTGGTCCATTTAACGAAACACGGAGCACTGGGGGGAGATTCAGGCTGAAGAAAACGCTGATGAATTATTGTAATTGAATTACTCATGGTAGTGATGGAATCGCTTCAGCCTTAGTGAAGAGCATCGTGACTGATCTACATGAATAGATCACTTGTAGGACATTGCAAATGGGTGGATGGGTGGTTTGATAAAAGCCAGATGAATTAATTATTGGTTTCATGGGCAGATAAAAACTGATTTAAAAAAACTGCATGTTGTGTTCACTTGTGTTATCTTCTACTAATATTTAAATTAGTCTGATGATCTAAAACATTCAAGTGTGACAAACACGCAAAAAATAATAAATCCGGAAGGGGGCAAACACTTTTTCACACCACTGTATATAGATTGTGGATGCTTGGTCAAAAAGACAGACAGACTAATGGATTGATGAATCCATGTGCATGACGGTGAACAGATAGAATTGTAGTAAATGAGATTATACATACAGTGTGATAGCGTCAGTGTTAAAATGAGAGTATAAATTTATCCTGCAGTGTTGCACCACACACCTTTAAAAATAACTCTAACGCTCGATAATGGGACCAGTGATGCAATCAGTATTCAAGATCCTAAAATATCTCACTCACACACACAAAAACACACTGAACATCCAACTGTTCTTCGTGTGTCGCAATCAGCCTGTTACAGCTGTCAGTGAGAGCAGAGTGTGTTCAGTACAGAGGCTGTGTAATTGTTCTCTGTATAAAAGGAGATCAGAAATGGAGGCAGGTTCAGGACGCGACTCTCACCCTCTGATCTACAGACGCGACAACATGTTAGGAATTAAACACCGATACAGTTGTGTTGTGAGGTGGTAAAGTGGAGTAACTTTTACTGTTACTCCAGAGCTTCTGTTATAGAAAATAATCAACACCTTCTGACCAATTTAAGAACTGGTATAATATTGTATATGTTTTTCCTGTATTTTTAAACCAGCATCATTTGCAGTGATGTGTAGTAAAAGTAGTGTATTCTTTTTCCTCTGGGGATGCTGCTCTGATGGCGCATACTCAAGAAGTACTGCAGAATAATGTGTTTTGTCAAATGCAAACCAGGATGTCAAGTACATACTTGTCTTTCTCTCTTTCTCTCTGTCTCGTTAGTCCCTGAAGAAGGTGGGTCAAGACTCCACAGTGCTCCTCATCTGTATTACAGTATTCCTGTCGTACCTTCCGGAGGCTGGCCAGTACTCCAGCTTCTTTCTCTACCTGCGACAGGTCTGTTTAAACCATTTTGCTGTTTCATGTCGTATACAGTGTGTTTGTATACAGTATAAAACAGTTTTGTGTATTTTTTTTTAAGACACATGCATGTTCCTTTTGTTTATATGTAAAAACTAGGTGATTGACCAAAGAAATATATAAATGTACAGATATTGCACTTTTTTTTTTCCCTATTCCAAAAACCGCTTTACACACACTTGCCATCCGGACAGCTTATCGTCTTATTGTATGGTGACGTCGGTTCCAATGAGCCACAGTCCAGACGGAATTGCTTGGTGTTGAAATTTGGAACGGTGGCCATGTTGATTCAGTTTATCTTTCACCCAGAATATTTCTCCAACCTTCCCTGCTTCAATGCAACCCCAAACCATTACGCTTCCACCTCCATGTTTGACTGAGGGGATGAGGCGGTTTGATAACATCATCTCTCTTCTCTTCTTTTTATGTTCTTCTGTTAGAGACAAAAATGTCCAATTCGGACTCTACAGAACTTTTTTCCACAGATTATACAGCTTTGTGACTGATTATACAGTTTGTTGCATAGAAACAAATGGGAACATGGACGTGTCTCAAAAACCTTCTTTATGTATTTATTATAGGTCTAGAAACACAGCGACTTTCATGAATTTTTATAAATATATAATTTAGGTAGGCTGGTATTTTGTCGATTGTTTTTCCATTTAGAGCTCTTTATTCCTCTTATAATACTACAATTACCCACTGATTATAATTTTTGTTAATTAAATAATGACTAGAATTGAATTTTTTTGTGGAGTCCACATTAAATGTACTTTTTTTTGTGGTTAAATTACTTTTTCTAAAGTTTACAAATTAAAAATGATGATGTTAACATTAGTGTTCGAATGATAAATGATTTATTCATTAATGAATTCCATTATTTATTTATTTTGAATACAGATAATGGGCTTTTCATCTGAAAGTGTTGCTGCTTTTATAGCTGTACTAGGATTACTTTCAATTGTTGCACAGGTTTGTCTTTTAATTCTTAATATTTTTTTTATTTGACATGCTTTTTGAGGATTTAGATTTATAAAAGCGTGTTTTTATTTATTTATTTATTTTCTCCTCTTCAGACTGTAGTGTTAAGTTTACTAATGCGTTCCATCGGGAACAAGAACACGATCCTGCTGGGTTTGGGATTCCAGATCCTCCAGCTGGCGTGGTACGGGTTCGGTTCCGAGCCGTGGTGAGTGTGAAGGCGAGGGCTTGTGGTCATGTGACTTTTTAGAGGTGATTTTTAAGAGGTGTGATGACTATGTTCTTGTCTCGTTAGGATGATGTGGGCTGCAGGTGCTGTAGCGGCCATGTCCAGCATCACTTTCCCAGCTGTAAGTGCACTAGTGTCCCGCACGGCAGACCCGGACCAGCAAGGTGAAACTCTTTCTCTTAGGTTTATAGTATAGCAAAATCAGTATATTTAAATAGCAGGGTTTCAATAGTCTTTTTTGACTGTAAAAAGTCTAAAATAATTTTAAAGGTGTCTTTAATTTTCCGATTTCTGTGTAACACAGACTCATTGAAATGCTCATGCAGCACTTTAGAATGTTTTTTTGTTTGTTAGATTCCTTTGCGTTCTTTTCTGTAGTTCTTTCTATCGCTAGTCCAAATATATGTCAATGTATTGCAAATACAAACGAGACCAAACATGCAACAGCCAATCAGATTTCTGTTATTGGCCTGAATCTCTTTTAGATTGGGGTGAAATAGATTAGATTTTTGCAGGTTTGGCTAATTGTGTTTATTTGTGTTCTGTAACTGTGATTTTGTAAACAGGTCTTAAATATCTTGTGTGGCGTGTCTGCTGGACCCCTGAACACACTCTTACTCTGGAAGAGTGGTATGGGGAAGTGTAGCTCATTGGGTAAATGATTGCTGATCGAAAGCTTGTGAGGTCAAATTCCAGCACCACCAAGCTGCCACTTGAGCAAAACCCCAAACCTCAAAATTGTATAAAAATCACAAAGAAATATGTAAGTGGCATTGGTTTTTGGATCTGAAGGTCATGGTTTCAAATCCAGGTAGCTCATTGGATAAGACGTTGGACTTCAGATTGGAAGGTCATGGGTTCATATCCCAGCACCACCAAGCTGCCACTGCTGGGCTCTTGACCAAGACCCTTAACTTTTAATTGCTCAGTTGTAACTGTAAATATTGGGAAATAGCATGAATGAAAAAATGTATTTAAATCCCAGCCACACCAAGCTGCCTCTCCTGGGCCCCTGAGCAAGGCCCTTAACCCCATAGCTGCTTAGTAGTATGAATGAGATAAAATGTCTCGAGATATGGGCATCTACCAAATGGCATTAATGCAAATGTAAACGAAATGGGCGCATTAAAAAAAAGTGATTTGCAGCAGAATTGCTAATCTAATCAACACCCCCTGACCAATCAGAATCCATTATCCAATGTGTGTATGTGTGTGTGTATACACAGGTGTGGGCCAGGGAATGATAACGGGAATCCGTGGTCTGTGTAACGGACTCGGCCCGGCTCTTTATGGCTTCATCTTCTACATTTTTCACGTGGAGCTGGACGAGGTTCCTGACGGAGGGGAAGATGTCGAGCGTCACACTCAGCTTCACCAGCAGGTGGCCACTCCACACGTTTTAGGCACTCCATGTCATCGAAAACTAATCTCCATTCACACACTTTACCAGTTGATGCCTTTTCTTTTATAATCTTTTAAATCTTTGCAATCGCAAAAAAATGAACAGAACCAATTCTTATTCCTCAAAATCAAACATAATTGTTTTTTAAATAAAATGGGCGGAGCCAGGTAACTGTCACCTTTCTGTTGACAAGGGTTATAAGGCCTGAAAGATATAGACTAAAGCCAAGTAATAAGCACATCATTTACGTAATATACTGGGATATTGTTATGATTTTACAGTTATATGATTACTCCTGGAACATTCCTAAAATGTCTGAAAGATATTCAACCCTATAAGTTTCTTTCCTCCCGTTATGCTGATTTTCTGACTCCCTCTCTTTCCAGAGTGCTATAATTCCCGGTCCTCCATTTCTTTTCGGAGCGTGCTCAGTGCTGCTGGCGCTCCTCGTGGCGTTATTCATCCCTGAACACACACCGCTGGGCAGCCGATCGGGCAGCTGGAAGAAACACGCTTCGGCTCACGGGCACCAGCACAGCGCTCAGCCTCCGGAGGCTAAAGAGCCTCTGCTGCAGGACACCAACGTGTGAAAGAAAAACCCTAAAACCAGAGACGTGACAAATTGCAATCTATATCAAACCCAGAGCTTTTTTAAAAAACAAAAAACAAACATGTATATTAAAAACAAAAAAACGTGTACACAGAGGAACATATATTTAATGACGGTTCTGTGCAGTGGCACCTTTGCAGTGGCTTGTATTTATTCATTTTATAGTTTTTGCCGATCTTTTCTGTTTTTGCGCTCTCAAAGTTGCATTCCCCTTTCGGACAGGGCTCACTCAGGGACACGAAGCTCGGCCAGGAGCGTTTCTGAACGCAGCATGCTAACACATACATGCCTCACGTTAATGGAAGAGCTCAGTTAAAAGAGGTCACACGTATCCAGCGTTTCTCTTCATGCGCATTCACACCTACTGTTCGGTATCTCGATTTGAAGTTCGATCGAGTCTTTTGGTTCTCCGATTTGGTTTGCACATAATGAAACAAACCGAATTAAAATAAATGCTGTCTGAAGTTTAAGATCTACTTCTAAAAATACATACGTATACGTACATACACACGTGTGTAACGTTTGCGAGTCCAAACACGCGTTGATGGGTTTTAGTTTCGAACGCAATACAGATTCAAAACCGTACTAATGTGAGATGGTGAGGTCAGTTTAGTATATGACTGCAGTTTTTCCACAAATTCCAGTCAATTTCCACATCTGTTTGGTTTCTTGGGGGAAAAGTATATTGGAGCATATTTTTTTTTGGTTGATTTGGTTGATCTCGCCATTACCAGAACAGAAAAGCGTGATGGTTGACGTAATGTGTACTCTGGGGTTTTCGGCTGACGTTGAATTCCACTGCATGATGGCTACATCATCCTTTTATCCACAACTCGAGCAACAAGATCTTCGTATCTGACCGACTGCATTGGGAAAATCGGGATGTCGTGTGTGTGTTCGATTTCCTTTAATGCCACGCCAAAAACTGATCAGCTGGTTTGACGCCTGTCGTTTTCCTTACGCCGCTTTTCCAGTTCGGCTTCAGTCAGTTCTACATCTCCAGCTCGGTTCATACCACTTCAGTTATTATTGGTGCCTTTGTTTATTCTTTTTTTGTTTTTTTGTTTCTGTAATAAGCGTGATAGACTCATTCTATGATGAGAACAGTTCACGCTTACATGCAGAGCTTTAGGAATGTCGTGGAACGGAACGGAATCGTATGCAGGAAGTAGTAGAGGAACTTCAGTGGCCTTGTGTACTTTTTCAGGGTTTTTTTTTTTTCTTCTTCTCATTTTGACCAAATAGAGGTTTTTATTGAATGATGGCAGGTGTGAATTAGCTGTGTTCTGGTTATTTATGATTTCCGCATGCTTTTCTATGTTTTCTCGTCATGTTTTGCTGCCTTTTATTATTAATTTTTAACATACAGTAAAACTGTAATCAGCTAAGCGTGTAAATATGACATGACGTACCTTTAAAACATTTCAATAAAAGTATTTTTGACATTCAAACATGGATTTGGGCTTTTACTTTTAATTCCTGTGTTTTGCTTTTCAGTCCCAGTGAAGGTGTGGCCTGTGTGTCACTCTCAGTGCAGGAGGTGTGGCCTGTGTGTCAGTCCCAGTGCAGGAGGTGTGGCCTGTGTGTGTCAGTCCCAGTGCAGAAGGTGTGGCCTGTGTGTGTCAGTCCCAGTGCAGGAGTTGTGGCCTGTGTGTTAGTTCCAGTGAAGGAGGTGGGGCCTGTGTGTGTCAGTCCCACTGAAGGAGGTGTGGCCTGTGTGTGTCAGTTCCACTGAAGGAGGTGTGGTCTGTGTGTCGGTCCTAATGATCATGGCTTCAGCATTTCATGCTTAATGAAGGTCCCAGTAAAGGTGTGGCCTGTGTGCCAGTCTCAGTGAAGGAGGTGTGGCCTGTGTGTGTCAGTCCCAGTGCAGGAGGTGTAGCCTGTGTGTCAGTCCCAGTGCAGGAGGTGTAGCCTGTGTGTCAGTCTCATGGAAGGAATTGTGGCCTGTGTGTGTCAGTCCCACTGAAGGAGGTGTGGCCTGTGTGTCAGTCCCAGTGCAGGAGGTGTGGCCTGTGTGTATCAGTCCCAGTGAAGGAGGTGGGGCCTGTGTGTGTCAGTCTCACGGAAGGAATTGTGGCCTGTGTGTCAGTCCCACTGAAGGAGGTGTGGCCTGTGTGTGTCAGTTCCACTGAATTTGGTGTGGTCTGTGTGTCAGTCCTAATAATCATAGCTTCAGCATTTCATGGTTAATGAAGAAGGTGTGGTCTCAGTCTGCCCCATTCCAGGAAAAGTCTTGTGTGTTATTACCAGTAAAGGAGGTGTGGTGTGAAGGTGTGACCTATGTGTCATTCAAAGTAAAGGAGGCTTGGCAACGACAGGCTAAGACATCTAAAGGAGTTTAGGAGTTGCTTGTGTGTAAGTCCCAATAAAGGAGGCGTGGCCCTTTGTGATTGAAGGATGGCTTTAGGTTTTCCTGCCTAAGGAAGGAGGCATGGTCTCTGTCTATCCCATTCAGCACAGTGGTGTGACACAGGCATGGCCCATTAAAGGAGGTGTGGCCTTTGTCCCTGTTAGGAAAGCTTGGCATATGGCTGAAATGCCCGATGGAGGAGGTGTGAATGCTGCTGCATGTGACTGAGGTGTGGCCTGTGTTAAATCCAGTGAAAGGCGAATGGCATCTGTCTGACACTCATTGAAAGAAATGGGGTCTTTTTCAGTTCCTGTAAGTGTTATGGCTTTTTTGACTGCAGTTAAAGGAGGTATGACCGCTGCTTTTCCCAATACCATTCAAAATATCAGTTGTTTACAAGCTCTTTTATAAAACCAGCTTCATCAGACAGTTGTAGAAATGGTTTTAAGAGAAATTATTTATTAATTCAAGTATCCAAGTACATCACTGTGTATATCCACAAACTGACCAGGAATCGCATGTAGGCTTTATATACAACTTCTATACAATCAAACAGAACACTCAAACTGATGTCTAATTTCCATTAGTCATGAGTTTTACGTGCACAATTACTGATCCTGTTTTGTTTGCTATGTCTCTCCACTCAATAGCACCATAGAAAATTTACCACCTGTAGACATTGCATTCAAAACCAAAACAATAATTCCTGTATGCACCAGCACTCCGCTGCATTGTTTATAAAAAAAGTGTTTAATAAATAATTTGAGAAGCATAATACACTTAAAATACATGACACACGGATGTGCAGAAGCTCCTGAGAGTTGGTGCTTCATACACTGGGGATGAGGGAGTGGAAGGTGGACATCATCCAGGGAAATATGCTGATGGTGCAGCAGGTTTTGGTCCAGCCATGTTTGAGGAGGGTTTAGTGATTTCTGGGAACAAATACAGAGCAAATATAGTTATATACAGTATCTAACAAAAGTGAGTACACCCCTCTCATTTCAGCAACCATTTTAGTGTATATTCTCAAGGGACAGTTTTATACAAAATTAAACCTGGATAGATTTAAGTCAATGTGCAGCTCCTTCCTATCCATCTATCTATCTATCACAGCACAGATTTACTGTCCTCTGAAAAAAAAAGGTCAAAATAATCGCAACAAAAGTGATGTACTTCAAAGTATTTCCGTTTAAACTTAAATGGTCCATCACACAATTAGCCTTTAATCAGTGTAGAGCGCGCTCTATGTTTTGAACTTGGGGGAGCCATAATTAAATAATAGAGCTTTGGATACTTAAGTACATTTGAAGGCAAATAACTTTTGTACTTTATATTTCACTGAGTGTATCTCTACTTCTACTCGTTCACCACTTGTTCATGTTTTTGTCTGCTTGACAGGGCCATAAAAATGTGTGTATCTTGTGATAGAGCAGTTACAATTTGGTGCTTTGAGTACAATTCTCTCATTCTAACCACTGGATGTTCAACATGGCACCTCATGGCAAAGAACTTTGAGGATTCG
This sequence comes from Silurus asotus, assembly GCA_024362625.1. Classification (NCBI taxonomy): domain Eukaryota; kingdom Metazoa; phylum Chordata; class Actinopteri; order Siluriformes; family Siluridae; genus Silurus; species Silurus asotus. The sequence goes on along the minus strand of MU575040.1, from coordinate 5,885,314 downwards.
AGAATTAGAATTGTTGCTCTTTACAAAGATGACCAGGCTGTAAGAAGATCAGGAACACCCTGAAACTGAGGTACAATACAGTGGCCAGGGTCATACAGAGGTTTTTCCAAGACGGGTTCTACTCCGAAGAGACCTCACAAGAGTCGATCAAAGAAGTTAAGTCCTCGTGCTGTGCGTCAGGTGCAGAAGCTGCTTCAAAAAAAAAGACGACGCATGAGTGCTGCCAGCATTGTTTTCGAGGTTAAGGAAGGTCCTCGTCAGTGCTCAGACCAAACAGCACACTGCAACAAGTTGATAAAAACAAGGAGCCTCTTCTGAAGCTGGCTCACAAGCAAACCTGCAAACAGTTTTCTGCAGACAAACAGTCCAAGAGAGCATGAATTACTGGAACCATGTCCTGTGGTCTGATGAGACTAAAGATAAAATTGTTTGGATCAGATGTTGTCCAGCATGTGAGGCAGCGCCCTGGTGAGGAGAACCAAGAAAATTGTGTCTTGCCTACAGTCAAGCTGTACTGGGCTGCTGCGGTTCATTAAGGGGAAACATGGATTCCAACATGTACTGTGACATTCTGAAGCAGAACATGATGCCCTCCATTTAAAAAACTGGGCCGAACAGCAGTTTTCTGACAATAACAACCTCAAACACACCACCAATATGACAACTGCCTTGTTAAAGAAGATAAAGGTGATTGAGTGGCTAAGTATGTCTCCAGACCTGGACCCTATTGAGCACCTGCAGGACATCCTCAAGTGGAAGGTGAGAAGTGCCACGTGTCTTAAGATCCAGCAGGGTGTACTCACATTTGTTGCCAGTTAGTTTGACCATAATGGCTGTATGTTGAGTTCTTTTTTTTTGTAGAGTATAGTAAATATATACTTCTATACAAGCTGCACATTTACTACTCTAAAATATTTCCAAGTTTCATTTCCATAGTATTGTCCCTTTAGAAGATAATACTGTAACAAGTTTTCTCAAATTTTTTTGTTCACCTTTGTTTAGGTGCATGCTGGGTACTAGGCCACGCAGGGGGATGCTCTCATCTCGTCTCTCAAAGTATTTTGAGTCCAACCCGAGCGTCTCGCCACTATAGACAGAGGAAAAACGGTATTAAAAACAGCATATGTATATAATAATATTAAGAGGACAAGATGGTGACAGAAACAGCAACAAACTGGTTCCAGAGTAAACGTTTTCTGAAACTGGTCACGCTAAATACCTCAAGTCTGTTGAATGCTGTAAATAACTGTGGACTGTTAATAAGAACACTATGGTACACACCACCAGAGGTGGAAAATATTCTTCTCAAATAAAAGTAGTTACTTCAAAGAAATTTTACTGCAGTCTATGTAAATTTATCGGTCTAAAACTCTACTTAAGTTAAAGTAATCTCCTCGAGTGCTCATTCGCTATGCTAATTAGCCTTTCAGAGTTTCCTTTGTAGCCGACCGGCGCTCAAAATCCCGTCAGCTTGGTGTGTCACAGGCTTCAAGATCTTATTATTCATTCTTAATCTTGCCTTACATATTTCATTGGTTAAATATAATGATGCTTTTGTAGAGAGAATGAGAATAACATTTAGAACTGTATTATTAGCGATCCTTCAATCAGCAGTAATTTAGGGTACAGGTCGGCACGGGGACCAAAACCTGCTTACAAGTGCACTGAATGTGTCTTGTGTTGTTGAATAAATGTTGAGCAATTTTGTGCACCACATCTTATTAATGGTTAGAAAACCGCACAAAAAATATCGGCATTGTACATCGGTTATGGTAATTTCTAAATCATTGGCCGGAGAGAAACCCAGATCAGATGACCTCTAATCTGTTATAATGTAATTTACGATTGAGAGAAATTGCTAATTCAGATTCAGAATTCAGACACTTGTCTGAATCGCACTGAATAACTTTCGGTTCGACAGCATTTCACTTTCACCTTCCGCGTCACACGTCTGTCTCGTTGGTTTAGCGCATTTGTTCTCCACCAATCAATTAATCAGTGCAGTAGTTTCTGGGGTGTAAAAAATTATAAAGTGCTTAAATCAATAATTACATTTAGATGCTGGTTTATCAAGACAGACTGAATAATAACATCAGTCTAAACTATTTGTTGTAAAAAAAAAAAAAAAAAATCTCTCTAATCTTCAGGCAATGTTTTAAGACTGTTATATCACACAGACTCAGCAACTCGGACATCAAGTAGAAGTTCGTTTCATCTCAGTGCCAGAACAGAAAAAAAAAATACTTGAAGTGGGTCTTCCTTGTAATCGGAGAGATGAAGGGACCAGTTGAGCACCAGAGGGTGTGTGATGCAGTGTGGGGGTGAGATAAGAGCCGTGATACAGAGAGGTACTGGTCCGTTTTTGGCTTTGTAGTAGAGGAATGTTGTTTTAAATCCGATGCGGGAAGCAAATGTCGCAGTATGGTTGTGTGGGAGGAGCTCGGAAGGTTGAAAACAAGTCGTACAGCCGCGAATGTCTGCATGTTTTGATCTCGTCTGTTCATCTGATGTTCTCAGAGTTTGTAGAGTTTACACTGGAATTAGAAGTATATCCAGATTCGTATTTATTGCAAAATATCATGGGTTGCAGGTACAAGGAATTTGTCATGTGCTGGGGCTATACAAATGGAAAAACTACAAGATAATAAAGTAGTAAATAAAAGACGTTATGGCATGGTATGTAAAGCGAGACAGTGAAATTGACTCCCAAATAAGTCCGAAGGTTCAGGGTTGAAGAATAGTAGTCCATGTTGGTATTATGAGATGACAGTGTGAGGTTTAACCAGCTGATTACAATTTGGAATTGATCCATACAAGTGTACAGTGTTTGATTAGTCTCAGAGTTTAAACTTGTGTTTATTTGTTTTTTGTAGGATATCTGTGCTTTAATTTTTTACGATGGTATCAGACACCAGAATGCTCTAGTTGCTGCTATAGTAGTTTTAAGTTTACATCTATAGCAGTTGACATTGCAGAATGTAGGGAAATATGTGTGTTTATCTCTGATGAGCAAACCTGGGGTGAATGTGGCAAGGAAAAACTCCTTTAGATGGTATGAGGACAAAACCATGGGAGGAACCAGATTTGAAAGTGGAACCCATCCTCATCTGAGTGATATCAAGAGTGTGATTATAAATGATAAAAACAATACAAAACACCAGAAAGAGATAAACAAGTTGAGCTGTTGAGTGTTTGATGAGTGATGTCATCTTTTTACATTCAGTGAAAGATCTTGAGCGACTCTTAAAATAGCTCAACATCCGAAATCATTACAGATCCAACACCAACTCCTCCATGCCAAAGTGTTGTAGTGAATGTGTGAAGAACTAATTCATGACTCACTTCTCCTTATTGGAAGACGACTGTAATGCTGTAGGGTTTTCGTTTCCATCCATCTTGGCCTTGGCACTCATCGGGTTGAAGTGGACCTGTCGGTGAGGAGCGAACACAAATGCATCGGTTTATACCGCTGAAAGTGTTGATTCGTTTTCTGCAGCAGCAAATTAAAGTATAGTATTAATAAACTTGTTCTTATAAGTCATCGTATCTATAGTTCATTTACTGCCTTCCACATACACACAATATTAAACCTGTGTAACCTGTGATTTGGCTAATCTCGGTGCACTGAGGTGCAGTCAGTGTTCTAATTTATTCCAAAGGTGCTCAATGGGGTTGAAGTCCGAGCTCTATAGCAGGCCACTTAAGATCTTCCACTACAACCCATGCAAAGGATATCTTCATGCAGTTGGCTTTGTACACAGGGGCACTGGAACAGGTTTTTGCCTCTTGGTTCAAGTGAAGGGAAAATGTAATCCTAACGCATCCACTGACATCAAATACAATTGCGTGCCTCGAATTTTACGGTAACAGTTTGGGGAAGAACCACACACTTTTTTTTTTTTGCCTTAGATAAATTTGTAATTACTTTGACTGACCAGACATAACTTAATGACCAGTGAGAGGTGAAGTGAAGAACACTGATGCACTTCATGTGGCTGTTATGTAGCTTTATGTTGTGTAATGCAGCTCTTTGTTGTTTTATGTAGCACCAGTGTTCTGGGAAAACGTCTCATTTCACTGTGCACTGCGTCAGCGTTCGGAATGACAAAAAAAAGCTTCTGGACTTTACTTGTTTAGGGCACATGGAAATTATTCAAGCAGTAACGCCAAGTACGGTAAACAAGCCTGGGTTTAGGGCTTTGATAAATACAATGGATAAGCGGTACAGCATGCCCCTCTGCATATATGTTCGCCAGGACTCCATACCGGAGCTACACAAGAAATGCTAACAGTGTTTTTCGCTGGTACACATGATATGTGGTCAAGTATCCTGCAGATTTTTAAAAAGAGATACAGGCAGATATTTGCTCTCCTTTATTTTTCTGCACTTTGTGTTTTATGTTACTGACTGGAGATCAATAAGATTTATATAGATTTTTTTTTATTTTTTTTTATTTAAGACTGTCTAGTAAAGTTTACAGACAGTGTTTAAAAAGTGCAATCCACAGGTTTACATATGTTTATTACAGTGACCTAAATACTGAGTGTGATAAAGGCACAGATTTGTTTTTAATATTTCTGCAATCTACACTTGCCACTTGCTTTATGGTATAATTATTACATGCTAACGAAGCTGACACTTCAACAAATATTTTCAATAAACTAAGGTAATTGTCGTTATTAAATAAAAATGTCTATCAATTTATACGTCACCTAATTTCGGTGTAACACAGAGATCTGGCCTACAGAAAAAATGTTGTTTAATCTATCTAATATTGCGTTGGTCATACTACACATGATTTATTGCTTGTCTTTTCTGAATAATATAGAACATAAAGAGCTTAAAAAAATAATTGGATTTCTTCTTCTTCTTCCGGCTGCTTCCGTTAGGAGTCGCCACAGCGGATCATCAGTCTCTATACGCCCCTGTCCTCTACATCTGATCGGCGTATAACTGACTGTGGTGCGAGAGCGTAAACACGTCAGGATGTCGTAGAAAAATAATCGTTAAAACCCTGTGACAGCATGATCTATTTCCCACAGTGACCTAGTGAATGAAGTGCATGCAAACTACAGAGTAAGTGTACTAATGACAGAAAGACTGAAAACAGATAGAAGGACAGAAAAGGGAAAAAAAATAGCCTGCCTTTGGTCCTGGGTTGGGATTGTGTAAAGTGAGGATGGAACGTGGTCCAGTGCTCAAACACGACAGAGGGAAGGAATGCTTGGAGTTTAACGTGGAGGTTACAGGATACGGCTGGCCCAGAGAGGAGAAAGTCTTACTATCAAGCTAGAGAAAGAAGAAAAAGGATACGTCAGGTAGCGCACACACACACACACACTCACACACACACACACACACACACACACACACAGAGAGAGAGAGAAAGAGAGATCTACAGCCACAAGGGACTTCATTTATAATGACCTGATTAATCAGATGAGCAGGAATCGGAGTGTGTGTGTGTGTTACCATGTTGTGAGAAGCAGGTGCAAGTCTCAGTCCAGGCTGCGGTGTTTCAAACACACCAACATTGTCCTGCTTCCTGCACAGCTGGTTTTCATTCAGCTGCTTATTCAGCCATGTTATCACTGCAGGTCAAGGACAGAAAAACACAAAAAAACAAAAACTAAGAAACTTACTTAGTCGTATCTGCATTTCGAGCCATGATTCAGCTACCAGTAAGTAATTTTCATTCAATATAATCTGTCTAGTTTTATAGTACAAATGGTGACTCAATTTCGGTGTGGATTTGACCCCAAAGACATGAGGGTGAACGTTTTGGAAGTGCTTTACATTGCTCAACTCTACATCATTGTAGTTGCTTGATATACCCAAAAGAGATTCTAAAGACACTATGTGGACACGGTACATGTGTTTGTATCAAAATTATTCCACACACGTGTGCCTAATGCAATCCTTTTCACGTTTACCAGGAAGTGGCTAGCGGCTAACGCTAGCGCTGTGGATTCTTTATCATTTTATGTCTAGCTTCAAAGAGAAAATCCTGACACGTTGCCCTTTATTATGCATTTATGTAAGAGTGGAAATAAAAAAAAAATTAAAAAAAAAGGGAGGGAAAACCCTCTCACAGCTACTTATGCAATTGGTCATGTGAAAATGTGCATTTTAAAATGTATCGATTACCATGACTTTAATTTGGAATTCAAAATAAATGCAGTACAATAATCCCCAGTTTATCGCGATGGTTACGTTCTGAAATAAACAAAGAAAAAAAAAAAAGTGATTACGTACGCCACCCCAAAAACGCTATCTTATGTATACAGTACTGTATTAACATTTTACTTCATTTAATAATGAATAATTATATTTTCATTAATAAATTTCATAATTTAAGCATAAAAGTCCATTGAAACAAAAGTTTTTTTGCTATCGTGCTATACGCGAGAGAGCGGGAAAATAAGCCAAAAACGAATTAGTTATGTGGAAAATGCAATTCTGCAATAAACCGGGCATGCGAGATTCAAACCGCGGTAAAGCAGTGGTTTACTCTATTTCCAAATTATCTGATAAAAGTTAAATTCAATTAATTTGAATTTCTATTGCGCTTATAACATTGGACATTCTCTCAAAGCAGCTTCACAGAGATAAAGTGGTTATCAAAGAATGTATACGTTTGTTTTGTAACTAGCAAGACAGTGGCGAATGTGGCAAGAATGTGGAATCTCCCTGAGACTCAAAAGGGAACGTCATCTGGGTGGCACCGAATGTCCATCATTGATGAGGTGTGCAGTGACGGGTGATTAAATGCAACCTGTGGTAATTTCACGGATCTTTATTCAAGTAATTAGTTCTTTAGGAATGTAATGTTGTAGTGACCTGTTTTAATTATTTCTCAGGATTTCTGTAATACAGCATTATCTACATGAAATCCAGACAAAAAATTAAAGTCTACCAAAAATAATTGTTTCGATTTAATTACTACTATTAAAGGAAGGAGCAAAACCTTGACACAGATACGCACCATTATCATTTGTTTTCAGCACTTCTCTGCTCTCGTCCAGTTTTTTTACGGTGGTCTCCAACTGTTCGTTTAACTTCAAGACCTAAAAACAAAAAACAACCTTTATTTTCTACATACATTAGATACAGGGAATTAATTTTATTCGCACATACCATTTTGAAAAAAAAAATAAAATAGGGGTAAAATGATTCCCAAAGTTACTCGATTACAAAAATTCTTTATTTAATTGACTCTCACACATGGAGCACTCGGGTTTCCCCACGGACCATTATTACTGACGCACAACCCGCAAAACTATGGGGCGGTCTGGACGGGTAACACCGAAGACGCTGCAGGATGAAAAATGGAGGAACGGAGAGAAAACAGCAAGGGGTGAGAAGAAGATTCAGTCCAAAAAAACACCAGAAGGTTTCCAAAATTTTAAGATAATTTTATATTTTTATTTATATACATTGTGGTCAAAACGTCACTGAGCAGTGGCCGTGTAAAGCAGGTAGTGGAGTATGGTTTTTTTTTTCTACGATCTAGTTTTTGGAAAAGTGAGCAATTTTTTCAGCTACAAGAAAACAACATGACGATACTGTGAGATTTAATAAATAAATACATGAGTGAAAATAATTATGAGTTGCAAAAAAAACCAAATAGTTTCCTATAACCTGCTCTACGACTTTTTGAACGCACTGTAATTGTATTTTGATGTAATATGGCAATTAAATGCACTAAATGGATTTAGTTTTCACTGATATTCAGCAATAAAAATTACAATTTTTCTGAAAAGGAAACAAATTACTAAAATAATTGATAACAGCAGCCCTAGTTAGAATGCTGAGCTCAGAGTAAAGGGTCAGCCATGATACAACGCCAATGGATCACACTGGGCTAAGGGCCTTATTCAAGGGCCCAAAAGTGGCAGCTTGGTGGTGCTGGGGTTTAAACCACCTGACCATCTAATCCATAATACAGAACCTAAATACACGAGTGAAAATAATTATGAGTTGCAAAAAAAAACCAAATAGTTTCCTATAACCTGCTCTACGACTTTTTGAACGCACTGTAATTGTATTTTGATGTAATATGGCAATTAAATGCACTAAATGGATTTAGTTTTCACTGATATTCAGCAATAAAAATTTAAATTTTATAAAATTTTTTATATATATATAATAAAATGAAGTTAGAGTTAAAACTGCATGATTCTTACTTAAAAGGATTAACCGCTCTTTATATCACTGTAGCAGAGCATAGGAGCTCAAAGTTAAGCTTGAAAATGAAGTTTTCAACTGCAGAAGCTTAAACCCTGTGCAAAATTAAATAGTATTTGGTATAAAAATAAAAAATAGATTTGCTTCCATGAGGACACTTCATACAGGCAAGTTCAAAATACTGGCACAAAATTGCAGAAATGTTTAATCTTCCATAAAGAGCAACTTCCAATTAGAGATGTAAAATTGTTTACCTCGTCCTCCTTGAGCTTCAGTCTGTGCTGCGTGTCCTGCAGCTCCCTCTGCTCCCGCTGCAGTCTTTCCGTCGTCTCCTGCAGCACTTTCTCCTGAGACACAGTCACCGTGTTCTTCACCTTGATCTTCCCCACCAGAGCCTTGAGGTCGCCCTGCAGCTTTTTAATGATGCCGTTCGCCTGAAGGACACACCCATGCCTCAGGTCAGTACTCCAAGCAAATTCCAAAACCGAATAATCGTCTCGGAGCATTCCACGACAAGCCCGGTTCTTCATGAGTTGCTTAAGAATTCCAAAATCGAATGGTAAACCAGTTTTGCATATACTATATGGACAAAAGCATTGGGACACCGGACTTTTCCAGCCATAAGTGGTTTTATTCCAAACTGTTACCACACAGCTGGAGGTTCTCAAACGTACAGAAACTAGAAGACCCAAGCCTGTGCCTTAAAAGATATGCTTTCTTTAAATTGGAGTAATGGACCTTAAGTGGAACGTTATAGAGCTCCGACATCAACGACAGACCTCTTCACCTTCCCTACAACAGTTCCTGAATTTACTAACAGCCTTGTGGCTGAATAAAGGGTTTCTGGAGGTTTCACAAAGTGTGAGTTAAGACTTTTTAAGACCATTAAAAATTATATTTAAGACACACATGCGTTGTTAGCAACTGGCCTTAACTAAACCCTAAATTTATTTATGTTTTCAAGCCAAGAATCTAAACGCTAAACTTGCATTTCCCCATAGTTGAAAAACAAAATTCGTTTCACGTCTGTGCTTCAATCAAAAGGAGATTCGTGCCAATAACAGAACGCTGATTGGCTGTTGCATATTGGTCTCATTTGTGGGTTAATTTGTGGGCTTTTATATGGACATTGTAAAATTAAGACTGGTTTAAAAATAAATAAATAAAGACTTTTTAAGGGCTAAAATTTGGATTTTAACATTTTAGACTTTAAGACCCCACAGAAACCCTGTGAATCTAAAAATCTCCACAAGCACACTCCAAAATCTAGTGTAACATCTTCCCAGAGAAGTGGAATTTATACCAGCAAATGGGAAACAAATGTGATCTTACGATCGGGTGTCTACAAACTTTTATCCATACAGTACTTTAAAAGTATAATCATTCAAAAACTGTAATACTGCAATGTGTATTGATTTAAATACCACCTACCTAACCACACTTTCTCCTGTTATTCAGTTACATCCTGCTAAAAACAAGCCTGCTGTTACTGTAGAAACCTCTGACTAACCTTTATAAGCTCCTCAGACAAGGACTTCACCGTCATCTCCAACTTTCCAATCTGTAGCTGTTTACTCCCAGATGTTTCTTCAACAGAGCACTAAGCAAAACAAAAAAAAAACAAAAAAAAGAAAGAAAGGAGTTAATAAGAAATGTTATGCCACAATAATAAATTCTGGACTGTGATTGGGTGAAAGGTGGTGATTTGTTTTCTGTAACAGCAGCTCCCACAGTGAAAGATGTATATACATTAAATGCTTTTATTCTAAAGCGTTCTGAAGTGAAAACTGAACCTTAACAACTAATTTTTAAAATTGTATTATGTGGTACGTTTTGGTTAAAGAAAGGAGAGGGTCAGTGTCAGTGATTTTTTTTAAACAGTGGAACATTTTCAGATCTTTCTGGGCCGAAGAACCACACTTCTTTTTTTTACTTTCATAGCTGCTACAACATAAGTGAGCACTTCTGTAGTCATTCTACAGGCTCCTGCGTGAACGTTTTTCAAACCGTGACGTGAAAAATAAAAACCCAAAGTGAATGAAATCTGATATTCCATCGCGTAAAATCTGCTATTTATCGTGACAATCATTTCAGATCTATATCTATATTATATGGACAAAGACATTGGGACACCTGATTTTTGTAGTCATATGTGGTTATTTCCCCAAACTGTGACCAAAATTGGAGACACACAACTCTATAGGATATTTTTGCTTGCAGCAGCATTAAAATTTCCCTTCACTTGAACCATGTTTTACATGGGTTGGTGTAGAAGATCTTCTGTGGCCTGCTTTAGAGCTCTGAACTCAACCCTATTGAACACTATTGGAATGAATTGGAATGCTGACAGCACCCCAGACCTCCTCACCTCACCTATATCAATATGTATGTACGAACACCCTGGTGGCTAAACGTAGCTCACAAATCTCCAAAACACAGTCCAAAATCTGGTGGAACATCTCAGTAGAGTGAAGGTTATTAGAACAGCAAACAAAATAGAGAATGGGATGTCAAAAAAAGCACATACGAATCATATGGTCCACAAACGTTTGTCCATGTAGATTAAATATGAAATGTCATTAAATAAAGAAAATGTATACATTAAAAAAATAAAATAAATAAATAAATAAAAAAGGGGAAAAAAAACCTTTTGCTGCTGCGTGGCCTCGAGCACCTCTTTAGTCCGGAGTATCAACTGATCTTTGTCTTTAATCTCCTGCTCGAGCACGGCTACTCGAGTCTGCAGCTGATTAACGAGTCGCTCTTTTTCATGACATTCTGTATCGAGGGTGCCGTTTTCCCTCCGGAGAGACGTCACCTGCTGCTTCGCCCTTTGAGACTCCTGCGGAAAAGAATTATACAAAAATAAATAAATAAGTAAGACAATGCAAAGCTGAGCAGCTACGACAATCCACAGGGTTTAATCTTGAAGGAATCTTACCTCCTCGAGGCCAAGCAGTTTGGCCTTCAGGTCCCGGATGGTGGAGTCGCTTTTGTACTTTTTCTCTGTGAGCTCCCTGTTGGAGGTCTCCAGTTCGGAGAGTCGGGTTTGAAGCTGATGCGTGCTGCGCTGATGAGTTGCCTCCAGCTCGCGCCTTAGCTGTTCATTCTGCTGCTGCAGCCTCGTCTGGATCTGTACAGGTACATAAACCATGAGGTTAAGTTCAGCCTAAATGTGGAAGTGTTCAAAAAGTACTGAATCTTATGGTCAGGTGTCCTTGTCCATATAGTGTATTTAGTCATCTTGAACAGATCTTTTAGTAGGTTTAGCATTTTTACAATTCAAACACTAACTGTAATAAAAAAAAATGCTTAGTATTAATACTTAATGATCTACAACAGAACACAAGTTCTGTATGTTCACCTCCAGGGCTTTTTCACGCTCTGTCGTGAGATCTTGCGTGTGTCTGCTGGACAACGTCGTCGTTTGTGAGGTCCATTCAGAGCGCAGTTTGTCCAGCTCTCGGCTCTTCTCTGATAGTGTCTAAAACAAAAACAAAGTTCTCTTCAGAAAATGCGATCGATTATAAATTCACACACACACACTTTTCATTTCTAGCTGCGTACCTGCTGTGTGTAGTTTAGCTGTCTAGTCAGATCCTCTTCGGTCTTCTTTAGAGTTTGCTGTAGTTGATCCTTTTCCTCCTGAGAACAGCATTTATATACAGTAAAACAATCTCATTATGCTGGCCATTCAAGATCTTTTACATGCTTCCAACCCATGTACATGCAATACATGCTGGCTTTGTGCACATTGTTATGCTGAAACAGGGTTAGGACTCATAGTTCAAATGAAGTAAATATAAATAAATAAAACCAAAAGATTTACGAAGAACTATAAATTAATACTTTGACGTAACAAGCAAACAAAACAGATTGCAAAATATCTCCAGATCATCTCCTCTACCTTCATGGTGGCCAAACAGGTTGCCAGATATTTCTTTATTTCCACATCTGAGCCTGGGAGTAGTTTAAGAGACAGGTGTGTGAGGTGCTTGAAGGCGTTGGTCTCCACGATGTTCAGATTAGCAGAACTGTGGTTTAGTGGGGATGACGGGGAGGAGAGCTGCAGTAAAAACCTTAGCCAGGGAGAGGAAAAAAAAAAAAAAAAAAAAGAATCACGACCAATCTTATGAGTCTGGAAGAACCTGGATGGTGAGAATATCGAGCAAATTTAAATGCTTTGAGTAACTACTGCACATTTATGGGGGAAAACGATGTTTTAATTGTTCACAGATCAGGCATGTCATTATGACCACCCACCTAATATTGGATTAACACTTCAGCAATTTAAGCTACAGTAGCTCGTCTGTTGGATCAGACCACACGGGCCTTCAGTTTTGATAAATGCTGACCACTGCATACAGGAAACAGCCCCCACAAGAGGTGCAGTTTTGGAGATGCTCTGACCCAGTCGTCTAGACATCACAATTTGGCCCTCAAATCCTTACTCTTACCCATATTCCCTTCTTCTAACACATCAACTTTGGGGACAAAATGTTCACTTGCTGCGTAATAAATAAATCCCACACACTAACAGGTGCCATGTTGAAGAGATAATCAACGTCATTCAATTCACTGATCATATTGGATACGTTATGTAATGTTATGTCATGATGTGGACTCTAGATGCACAAACATTCTATACAAAATGTGTAAAAGTTTATATTTCTGTAATGTGTGTCTCCAAAGTTAGTCAGTTATATACAACAGACGTATCATTGGGCTCTGCTCACCTCGGATTTTCTTTGCTCTGCTCGGAGATGCACTGTTCTAACAGGTCTATAAACTTCTGTGGGAATGCGGTGAAGTCTATCAGGAGACCCTGCTGCACTTTTAAGCTGTTTCGTTTTTTTTCAAAAAAAAGGAAAAGTGGGTTTATTTGTGTTACTCATCGCATTGCAAAGTTGTATGGCTGCGCAAAAAAAAAACTTTTTCTCGATGAATCGATGTACCTTTGGAAATCCTCCTCTGAAATAACAAGGTTGTATAGAAAGTAGAGATCGGCATCGTCCGTCAACCTTACGATCAAATCCTGAAAAATAACAATAACGTCAAGATTTCGGAAAATAATATACAGGAACAAATGTGTTTCATGAACATTCTACAACATTAAATGCAACAGAAAAAAAAGACTGTTAAAAATTACTGTTGTTTTTATTATAAATAAATAAATAATTATTAAATCATTGGAAAACTGCGGTGAGATCAGATGAATAAATCATGACAGGACATTGCAACACAACAAAAATACTTACCCGTCTGTGCATGGGGTTCGTAACGAGCTGCAGCTCAATACTGACTCTGATGACCGTCCGCCTACAGGGAACAAGTAAAACGATGAACAACACATCCGAGTTGTATAAAGAACGAAAAGAGCGCAGACAACAAGCTATAAAACATGATATATAAACAAGTCGAGGTTCAGATCCTGGAACATTTTTCAACCTACTGCTTTGAAAAACTAACAAACAAACAAACAAACAAACAAATAAAAACTAAATAATAAAAACAAATAAATGCATAAGGAGTACATTAAAAAAATTATTTATGACTAACATGTTTACATTTCCTTAAAATGGTTTGTGTATAAATAACAATAAAATAATTCATACAATACCTTTAATTCCCTGGCCACAATTTTACCAGAAATTTACATCTTTTTACTTTTACACACTGAGTTTTAATTCAAATCTGTTTGATTAGTGTTTCAGGCAAGTTAAAAACATTTATTTAATCAAACCTTTTATCAGTAGGTTTTTCCTCAGGTATTATTTACATTTATGGCATTTCATAACCTTGTGCTCCAGAACATCTGATAACATGCACATTATCAACTTGTGCTGTTAATATCATGAACAGCAGCTACGCTAATTTTTCTCCACTGCTTCTCTTTCTCTCCCCATCCCGAGGCATACTGAGATTTGGCCAGCTCCAGTCACGTCCCACCTCATGAAGATTATGGACCTTTTGAAAAAGTAGATGCTGAATTCGGAAACATCCCGTACTATCTTTAGACGTACCAGTGCCAATTAGATGTGTAGAGTTTTGACATTATACCTCCTGGAGTCTTTAAAGGCTCTGGCATGGAGAAGCTGATGCTGGATCTCTGATAATCACAAATGTTGAGCTTAGTAGCTCCTAGATTTATAACCATAATGACTGCATAAGACTGTAGAAATAACATTATTTATAATTTTATACTCCAGTACTCATGTTAGTTCTCACTCTCCAGTGTTCTGTATCGTTGAAAGATTTATGAACACACTCGTGATGTCACCCAAATGAAATCAAATTGACTTGACATTTCGGCAGATGCCCTTATCCAGAGCGACTTACATTTATGTCATTCACCCAACTGAGCACTTATGTAATTAAGGGCCTTGCTCAGGGGCCCAGAAATGGGAGCGTAATGTGGCTGGGATTTGAACTCACAACCTTTGGATACAAAGTCCAATGCCTTAATCACTAAGCTAAAAGAGTGTTTTGGTGAACTGGGATGTTTGTACGCTGATGTCCACCCACTCATTCCCAGAGATACTTTATGTCTGTGTTACTTTCTGGCTCTCCTATTAGTTATGCTACCATAGTAAGTCCACCCGAGTCTCTACCGATCACACTGTAAAGTGTCTTTAACTTGTATGTAACTATAGGAATATTTCATAATCCTTAGTTCTCTCTCTCAGTGTCAAGTTAAACATGAGGTACCAATGACCACTGATCCTGTCCCTACCTTCTCTTCACAACCGCCTGATTCATCCTGAAGAACTGCCTGAAGATCCATAAAATTACTGAGTAAATCTTGAACTTTTATGATAGACTATTTGATATTAATTGCAGTACAATCTATCATAACGTCTCAGGTCCACAGTTTGCATGAAGAATTCTGCATTTAATATATATATATATATATATATATATATAGCAGAGTTTTTGCGGATCACCTCTAAGCATTGCAATCAACATTCTCTTACAGCTGGACCACTTATCAGACAAGGTAATCTACATCTTGCCAAAGGAGGAGTGAAGCGGCAAAATATCAAGCATGTCCTGGTGATAAAAGATTTG
>MU575040.1:5837274-5861064 GCA_024362625.1 Silurus asotus | reverse complement strand
AGTCACCTGAAATGGTCTTCCAACAGTCTTGAAGGAGTTCCCCGAGAGATGCTTGGCACTTGTTGGCCCTTTTGCCTTCACTCTGCGGTCCAGCTCACCCCTAAACCATCTCAATTGGGTTCAGGTCCGGTGACCGTGGCATTCCAGGTCATCTGGCGCAGCACCCCATCACTCTCCTTCTTGGTCAAATAGCCCTTGATGCCTTCAGTGTGACTCTACAATTTTCATAGTCATGAAAATAAAGTAATCTCTTTGAATGAGAAGGTGTGTCCAAACTTTTGGTCTGTACTGTATATATATTGTTACTGTACTGTAATTTATTTTTTATAAAACATATAATAATGTAAAATCCATTATAATTTGTTGTATACAGTAAATACATTATATAGACAAAAGTATGGTGTTTCTTCCCCAAACTTTTACCACAAAGTTGGAGGCACACAAGTGCATAGGGTGTCACTGTATGCAGTAGCATTAAACTTGCTCTTTGCCTAAACTAGGAGACCCAAGCCTGTTCCAGCATGACAATGCCCCTGTGCACAAAGCCAGCTCTATGAAGATAAGCTTCGACTGAGGTTGGGTTGAAGTGAAAGATCTTGAGTGGCCTGCTACAGAGTTCTGACCTCGTCCATACTGAATACCTTTGGTATGAATTGAAACACTGAGAGCACTCCAGACCTCCTCACCTCACCTACATCAGTATATGACTTTACTAACACCCTTGTGGATGAATAAACACAAATCTCCACAAACACACTCCAAAATCTAGTGGAACATCATCCCAGAAGAGTGGAGGATATTATAACAGTAAATGGGGACTAAATGTGGAATGAGATGGAGAGCATATATGAATCTGGTGTGGCCATAATAATGGTCAGGTGTCCACAAACATAGACATTGTTGCGGAAGTGGCTGTTTTTATTAAGTGAGAAAAATGTTTCAGTAATATTTCACAACATTAAATGTATCAGTGGTTTAGTACTCCTCTTCAGCAGTCATTGTGTTTAATTCTTCACTGAGCTAATATATCTGTCCTAACAGACAGAACTCAATGAGAAGAAAACATTGTGTACATTTACTTTGTACTGAATCATTCCTTCAGAATGGATTTTTAAAGTTTTTGGCATTGTTATGGAACTGAAATAGTATCAGTACTGTTAGTGGGTTGCAGGGTGTGTGAGCAGGCAGCATAACAATGCTGCAAAGATCCGGATGAAACTGTAGTATGCTGAAACTTATTTGTGATTCCAGGTCTCAGAGGTTCAGATTTCTGAGGACTAATAAAACAATGAAACAGCAGCAGCAGAGTACGTGGCCTGAGGCTGATCCTCCTTCCACATCGTCCTCCTCTGTGTGCAGATACATTACACTGTACTGCATCTTGGTGTTCCTCCTCATCTGTGCTTTTGTGGGTGTCATGATAGGTGAGTGCCACAATAGGTATTGACCTGCATGCACGTATATGCTGGAAATGTCAGGTGCTGCTTTAAATATAATGAAATACTAAAAATAGTAAATTACTGAAACTTAGAAATTAAAACCTCAGTATAGTTTACTAGTATACTTTAGTATACATTTTAATGTACAACTCCGCCTTCAGAGTTAAGCCACTCCCACCAGGCTATGTCTGACCAGTTTTGCTAACATAGTGTCAATTTTAGATGCACATACTTAGGCCCAGCTAGGCCAAATTAAAGGTCACCATGGTTTAACTTTATTCCTTTATGACCCCGAGTTTAGGCATCTTTGTTATAGACTAAGTTGCTTAATCATTGAATTGTGGTTGTCAAACTATCCACACTATACCATATATGTAAGAAGTAGAAAAAAGGGCAAAAAATGGCATTTGGAAAAACATTTGGAAAAATAAGTACCAGCTTTAATTTTTTTGTCTAGCTCATCTTGTAATGAATATTACAGACGTTAGTAGGTGATAAACTGTTCTGTTGATCCCGTTCAGTGTACGCGGTGCAGAAGGAGCATTACTTCATGGACACGGTGGAGTTAAAAGGCCTACAATACAAAGCCGACCTCAAGGATAAAATGTCTGCATTTTTTTTAATCCTGACAGCCACTTTGGAAACAAAGGTAGGAGCAGCACAAAGAAAAAGGTAAAGTTCTTATTTAATCTGTTTGTTTTGAATTTTGAAATAAAATTCATGTACCATGGATTTAACCTTACAGATGTTCTATCAGGTTTCTGAGGGGTTTAGTGATATGTAAATGGCACGGCTGTGTAAGGAATAAAACACTCAGGCGCATGCTGGTAAAGGAATTTAATAATGATTTTAGTTTCACCACCCAAAAATGCCAGCTTTAATTTTTTGCTTGACAGATTAAAAGTTTTATCTGTTTATAGTTACATTTAATGTTGTGGAACATCTGTGAAACAAAACAAAATCACTTGCTGTATAGGAGCTATAAAAAAAGCCCTACCCTCTGCAACCTCTCTTTTTTATTTTATTTTTTTATATGAATGAGACAAAAAATGCAGCTCTTCACAATACTGAGAAACAAAGTGCAAACTTCTTCCTCCTAAAGATTAAAAATAAAAAATGGATCAACAGCTTCTGGTCGATCAGAATCCAGCGTTTAAAGTCGCTGCTTCCAATCAATGTTGTGTTTATGTTGAGTTTTCTGGTCTTCCATTATAAATACACAGTTTCAGGATCATTTGCAATATTTATTCGTGTTAAGATTTGCACACAGTTAATTCGAAATGATAAAATATTTTTTTTTATATTTATTTGTTAATGTTTTAAGTAACTAAAACGTATGCAAAAGTACATCAACAAAAGAACAAATAAAATATTTTTATGTTTTAATGTTAATTATTTTTCCAATTATGGTTTTGTGCCTCCTTTTTATAAGTAAAAATTTTCGACATTGCTAACTAGCTTTTTTCTCTCGTTGTGTTTTTTTTTTGTGCATTTTTCCATCGTATTGGCAATATGCCGGCGACCATTCCCATGGTTTGGCGTACGATTGTTCTATTTCACGATGACAATAGCTGTACGAAAAAATATAATTTTCAGGTGGCATTTTCATTTTCGTACGATACGTTGAGATGTCGTACTCTCGCCAGCGGTCGACAGAGTTCCGTTACCTCGGTGTTAAAGTGTGGATTTTTTCGCCGTTTTTGGTGTTTCAAAGCTCAATTTTAGTTTTTATATCCACATCACCAGATTACTATTAACAAATTACAGCACACTAGAACATACAGATACCATTCTTTAAGACTCCTGGGTAGGCTAGGCCATGTCTCAACTTACAATATTTTTAAGTTACGATATGGTCATGTGAACACGTCTCCATCGTAACTCGGGGACTACCTGTATATAACAGAGCAAGGTATTTTTAAGCATTTTATTAAAAATACGTTTTCTTTAGATTGAAATGTAGTTGCTGTCATATTAAGTATAATGTAATAGTGCTAAAATTAGAAAATGCCATAAAACAAGCACATTTTGAGAATTTTTTATTAAAACTTACAATTTTATTTTATTACATCTATTGTACCATCAGCCCTGAATACTTTTCCTCTTTCCCTACAGATGCACGATATTTTCATGGCCTCATCGATTGCATCCCATTTTGTCTCCTGCCATATCGTTGCATACGGGTAAGTGTGATCGACAATTTATACTTCAAAAACCTACTAACAATAGACATTTGGGAAGCGTCCTTTATCCTGCATGCGTCTGCGATTTTTTTGCAGGAACATCAGTGATAACGTGATGGCGACGATTCGTTTGGTCTTCAGAGTGGCCGAATTTCAAGTACAGTTTACAGACTACAGTGAGAATTTCTTCCAGGAGCAGATACACTACAGCTTTCAGGCTTTGGTCACTCCAAACCCGCTGATTGTTCCTGAGTTTGGCAAAATTCAAAACATCGTACCTCTGGGTAAAAGCAAGTTCTGGAACAATTAACCTTTATACATCTGCTTCTGTTAAGTTTCTCTGCAAATGACTACAATCCTTTATTCATTAAAGAGTGACAGCGTATTTTTTTTGCATGTTACATATAGCACATATATTGTAAATAAGTTCGTTTCCTGTTTTTTTTTCCTCTATGGATGAAGTCAGAAAAATGAGTTATATTTTTACAACGCTACAAAGCAATGACACTGGAAACTCCTTCCATTTAATGTAAAATTTCTTTACAGAATCCTGCAGCCACTGTATATACACATTTTTGTAGCAGTTTATTCAATTTAACTTAGTAAGGCACTGAATGTACATTATTGTCTTGGCTTAAGGGAGTGTAGGAACTATAACAATGTAGTTGTTGTAGGTTGTTTGGACAAAAATAGTAGGACAAGGGGTTAGAGTGGTTATTGCTTTTAATGGTCAAGTGTAATGGTGTAACGAACAAAATGCTGTTCAACAGTGACAAGAAGACTGGACCCACACAGGCAAGAGAACAACTATTTTGAAAGCTAAACTAACTAACAATCAGCCACAAAATAGCTGACTACACTACGCTACACTGTCAGAAAAATACAAGGGGTGGCACCATGCCATCTATCCTATGGTATCGAAACAATGATGAAACCTATGTGGTGGAATATATGTGTCCACACATTCTTACCTGTTCTCAAACAGGGCGACTAGCAAACACTTCTCTTCCTCCTCTTCCTCCCAGGCAGTGCTTCAGGTTACTGCTTTTAAATTGTAGGCTCCACCTCCTCTGGTCAGGCTCTTGCTCTTTATTGGTCCCCTTTTTCCAGGCCTTTACTACAATTAACTGGTGACTTCACCTATATGACAGTAGAGAGCCAAAGACAGAGCTAATAGGGGTGTGTTTGTGTGTGTGTGTGTGTGTGTGTGTGTGTGTGTGTGTGTGTGTGTGTGTGTGTGTGTGTGTGTGTGTGTTACGGGGGTGTAACAGTAAGGCATAGACCACTTCATATGCTGGCAGCTTGAATGCATCGTGTATGATAATCTATTATAAAACAGTAATCAGGCTCATATATGTTTATTTCTTGTATATTTTATAATTCTTTGCTTATCTGTTCTCAGGTTCTAGCGGAAAGTCATACTATGTAATCGACCCTAACGAAAGTGAGAATGGATTTTATTATACTGTTCCTCAAAACTCTTTTAAAGGTGCAGTTTGTCTTGTTTTTCTTCTCGACCTGGAAGCTGTCCCAGTAAAATGATAACATTTGTATTTATAGAATCAGAATGAGAAAAAAATATTTTACCTATTCCAATTTCTGTTGTCTATTTGGGAAATCAAAATCGGTGGTCATCAACAAGTCTTTTATCTTTCAGCACCACAAATCTGTGATTGGTTCAGAAACTGCAAGTAGCTGCCAATATTTGGAAATTAATATTAAACATCAGGAACACATATAGACCTGTAACTCTGTTTCATACTACTTTTGGCCAAACAAACTCCACCCACTTCATGCTTCTATACGTTGTCACCTGACTGCTATAAAATGATAACTATTAAGTGGAAAGAGAAAAATAAATCGTATTTTCTTTGTAGTGCTAGTCGAACATACAATATATAGACAAAAGTTTTGGGGCACCTGACACTTTTGCAGCAGTACATGGTATATCCTCAAACTTTTGGACTCACAAAGTTAAAGGCATTCTGGCCAGACGTCCATATAGTTGTACCTTAAAAATCAGTGATTGTTTCTTCTGGATAAATTCTTTACAACAGACATCTGTTTGCATTTTTCCAGCTACAGATTTTAGCTCTACCCCGAAATAAAACAAGAAAACTCATCTTTTAAATCATATTTACTTTAATCAAAAGGAGGTGGAGTTCATTTAGAAAAGCTAGTCAGTGTTTACACTGGAGTTACATTCAATTTCAACTTGCATACAGTAGGGGGCGCTAAAAATAGCAAACGTCTCCTTTAAAGTTAATAACAAAAGTGGAAATATTATACCATGTCCTATAAGATTTATTCATACAGCATGACAATTTTCTTTATACCAGGTAGATGTCCTGAGGACATGTTCACCTGTGCCAGTGGAGAGTGTGTGAATAAACCAAATCCTGAGTGCGACTCCGTGTCGGATTGTGCTGATGCGTCAGACGAGGCATACTGCTGTGAGCATTTTTTTTATCATATTACATATTATCACTTTATCTGGTCAGGTCATCATCTGCTGCTCTATGTGAAGTGAATTTCCACATCACCATGCAGAAAAATTTGTATACAATGTATTGAAAAGTAATGATGAAAAAAATGTATAATCATTAGTTTGTTCTGAATTCGGTTCCCTGGTGGTCTAGTGGTTAGGATGCGGTGCTCTCACCGCTGGGGCCCGGGTTTGATCCCCAGTCAGGGAACCAACCCCAGCCATATGTCCTTAGGGCAAAAATGTACCGATCAGGTCTACATATAGTACAGAAATGTTCTTGAAAGAAAAAATACAAAATGACTTCACTGCATCTGTTCCACATAAAAATATACTTAAAGAAATACTTATTTAGACTTAAATAACTGTCATTTGAATCCATTAACATGGTTTACCATATACAGCAAAATAATATTTTTTTAATCCATTGTGTTTGTAATGAGTAGCATGTGGCAGGAAACTGGTGGTGGACAGTCGGGTTGTTGGGGGTGGAAATGCCCGTCATGGTGATTTGCCCTGGCAGGTCAGTCTAAGACTTCGCGGCAGTCACACTTGTGGCGCTTCCATCATCAACCGCCATTGGCTGGTCAGCGCTGCACACTGCTTTGAGAGGTAAGTGCTCAAGCAATCAACAGATAAACCTTTTAACAGTTCAATTCTTGAACCCAGAAAAACATAGAATCTTTATACACCAAACCCCTTAACATCTACACCGCTAAATACTGCTAAACCAATGAACCATTAAAACTGCCAGGCACTAAAACATTTAACCTCTTAACTACTCAGTAATTGAAACAATACACCACTCAGCCAATCAGTGCACCTAAACTGCTGAACCACAGAACTACTAACCAATACATCACTTATCCACTAAGCCAGAGTGCCATTACACCATTAACCCTCAATGGCTAATTAATAAACTGCTAATTCTAACAGCTACTAAAGCCTACAATCAGTCAGTATCTAAACCCCTCAAAAACTAAATTATTGAGCCCTCAATCACTCAAACATTCAGTTATACAATCAATCCCCAACCCCGCTGAACAATATACCCTCTACACCACACATGAATTCTTTTACAGGTTTAGTATATTAAATGCCTCTCTTCTGTTCCCTGTAGCAGTAAAAACCCAAGGGACTGGACAGCGCTGGTTGGAGCCAGTTCAGTGAGTGGGATGGAGAAAGGAGCCTTCACTGTAAACATCAAAACGCTGATCCTCTCTCCAGATTATAACCCCATAACCTCAGACAGTGATGTGAGCGTGCTGGAGCTGGAGAAGCCTCTGACTTTCACTCCTTACATCCAGCCCATCTGCATCCCATCCTCGTCTCACGTCTTCACTCCGGGACAAGACTGCATCGTATCTGGATGGGGAGCCACCTCACAGGACAGCAGTAAGTGGGGTAATAGGGTGAACCCATGTGCAAATTGCAAACTAAATTTCCTCCATTATCAAAGTTTATAGGTCTGTGGTGAGACCTGCGATGTTGTATGGTTTAGAGACAGTGGCATTGAGTAAAAGACAGAAGGTGGAGCTGGAGGTAGCAGAGTTAAAGATGTTGAGATTTTAATTGGCAGTGACAATGATGGACAGGATCAGAAACAAGTTTATTAGAGGGACAGCGCATGTAGGATGTTTTGGAGACAAGGTGAAGAAGGCGAGATTGAGATGGTTTGGACATGTTCAGAGGAGGGACATGGGGTATATCGGTAGGATCTGCAGTGGCGACCCCTAATGGGAACAGCCGAAAGAAAAAGTAGAAAAAGACGAAGAAGAAGATGATCGTAGCTTTTAATAAACCAACATAAAAAATGTAAAGATGCTGAGATTAAATACAATATAACAGTATACTTTGTGGTGTGAGAGTTCAGTCGTTTGGTAAGGAAAAATACAAAATAGCTTTTCAAGCAGTCTTTTAGCCTACATGTAAAATAAGGCCAAAATTCTGTATATTCTTTTATCATATAAAGTTTTTGTTGTTATTTATGACAATATACCATCCCCTAATGGTATAAACATTACAGAACTACATATTCTAATGTAAAAAGGCATGCTATGTTTTACTGTTTACCGTTAAACAACTTGCACACAATGGGCTAACTATTTAAATATTGTGTAATTAAATCAAAACACTAAGTAGACTAACATTTGAATAATCTATTATGTAAAGATTATGTAAATTCAAACACCAACCTCATTGAGCTAGGGATGCCTAAATGAGCAAAATCAATAGATCATCATTTATAACCAATTAGCAAAACATGCTAATCTGTTAACGTATGAGGAGGACATTGAATATTCCTCATGATACTAGATAACTTTACCCTTGTTACTTGTAAAGTAAAATGAATGTCAAATAAGAGCTAACATAGCATTAACATTTATTTGAAAACCAGCTTTCTGTGTTAGCTTTATATCTTTTTGTATCCCTGCGTGTTTGTGAACAGAAACGTTGCCTTCCACACTTCAGAAGGCCTCAGTGAAGATCATTGATTCCAACGTGTGCAACAATTCCAAAGTATACAGAGGAGCCCTCACCAGTAACATGATGTGTGCCGGCTTCCTGCAGGGAAAAGTCGACTCCTGCCAGGTTTCTGTTTATTATTGTCCATATTCATGATCTAGTTCAGGAAGAAATCTGAAGATTTATGAAGTTGTATAGGATTCCAGAGATTTCACTGATTGATGACAGTTCCATTATAATGCATAAACATTAGTGATTAGTCTATAACTAAAAAAAATTCTGCTTGACTAGTGGCACAAGGGATGACCGATGGGACACATCATATTTAAAACTTATTTAGAGTATGAACACATGCTACTATGCTGGGGGATGTGGTAGCTTAGTGGTCAAGGCATTGGACTCAAAGTTGATGAGTTCCAATCCCAGCCACACCAAACTCTAAACCCTAAACAAGGCTCTTAGGCCTATAACTGCTCAGTTGTTTTAATGAGATAAATGTAAGTCACTGTTGATAAGGAGGTCTACCAAATGCCATAATGTTCGATCATTCTGTTTTTCAATCTTTATTTAATTTGTGGAAAGTCATTGCTTCCTCAAGTAATGTTTCTATCCTTTTAGCTAATCTGATCTGATGAGCTGCTTTTAGCTAAACAATGTAAAAAAATACATGTGATTTGCTGTAAAAGAAGACTGACTTCAAAAGCCATGTTGAATCATGTTTAGAAACAAACAGCTGCTTAACTATAGGCATGTTTAGCAGCTAAGTCATATTAGCACTGTCTTGTTTGAAACACCATCAATTTGCCCCACAGGG
Source organism: Silurus asotus (assembly GCA_024362625.1). Classification (NCBI taxonomy): domain Eukaryota; kingdom Metazoa; phylum Chordata; class Actinopteri; order Siluriformes; family Siluridae; genus Silurus; species Silurus asotus. Next base: position 5,851,677 of record MU575040.1, on the reverse strand, counting down.
AGACTCAGGAGGTCCTCTGGTGTGTGAAGGCAGTCCTGACAGCTTCTTCCTGGCAGGTATAGTGAGTTGGGGAGCAGGCTGTGCACAAACCAATAAGCCTGGAGTGTATTCCCGGGTCACCGCGCTCCGCAAATGGATCCTGAGCCATGCTGAGCCCAGTAGCATTCAGTACAGACCTACGGTTCCCAGCGCAACAAACACTGCAGTCCTTCGTGCTAAAGCCATCACATCAACTCCTTTGGTGTCTGATAGGAATACTACAACTGGTAAGAATGTGATGATGCACTAATTGTATCATTATGCTCTACTACATGCCTTTGCATTATAGAAATGCCACATCTGGATTCTGATTGGTCAGAAGCTGTTGATTATTATTATATACCATTTTATTTTTATGAATAATTATAGTTTCTATAGAAGCAACTTTATTTGTGCTTGCAATGTGTACAGTCGCTGAAATAGTGAAGTTTTTGGAGACATTTATTTGTGTAAGCAGAAGTTTATTTAACATTCATGGAAGGAGTCTCCAGTGTCAGAGATTTACCTGATTTACCTCTGGAGAGAAATAACGGGATGATGAGGGAATATTTGGGGGTTCAAGCCCTGGAATTGCCAAACTGCCACTCTTGGGCAAACTCTTAATGCTCTGTGCTCCACTGTATCATGCTGACCCTGTGCTTCAATCCCAGCTTTCTGCTGGGATATGTGAAGTAAAGAATTTCACTGTGCTTCAATGTGACAAATATAATTATGAAGAGTAAGCTAACTTTCTGCCACTGCATTTCAGTATAGTTTTAAGGCTAAGAGGCGGCACAGCAGCTAATTTTCTAGCCTTCAGATTCTGAGCTTGGGTTAATGTCTGTGCAGATCTTGTGCATGTTCTCTGGTTTCGATTTTTCATCCACCGTAATATAAACATGCCAGTAAGCAGATTTTCAAAGTTAAATCTCCCCTTAATGTGAGTGTGGATCAAGGGGGTATTCCCACCTCATTACAAGTGTTCCCAGAATGGGCAAAGGATCCACCTAATGTGTAAATTTCAGGCTAAACAAATATCTTTTTTTTTTAGGAGCTGTAAACTGCAGCGGAAACTTTTACTGTGGTGCAGGAGTGTGTATCAGCAAGATCAATCCTGAGTGTGACCGAGTGGCTGACTGCTTTAATGAAGCTGATGAAAAGGACTGCAGTCAGTAAAGCATTTTTACACTCATTTATATCAAGTAATGAGTCTATGTGCATGGAAAATGTGTTCAAAACACTGCTGATTTACATGAGAATAAAACCCTGCATGACCCAAAGTTTTTTTTATCCAGACTGTGGCCAGAGACCCGAATTCCCCCCCCAGAGAATTGTGGGAGGTGTGAGCGCCTGTAGAGGGGAGTGGCCATGGGTGGCAAGTCTGCAGTTCCAGCGTTTACATCGCTGTGGAGCCACTCTAATACACTGCAAATGGCTCCTTACAGCTGCTCACTGCTTTAGCAAGTATGCTTCATACAACGCTCAATTCATGTGAATTGTGTCACCCATAAAATGTTCTAATCTTTAAGAGCTATGAATCAGTCCTTGAGATTTTGGGATTTAAATGTTAGGGTTGTCACTGATGGTCCTGGTTCCTTGAGAGAAACCAGACTCAAAAAGTAAGATATGACAGCATTTTAGTGGCACTTAAAAAAATGAAAGAAAATAAAAACAAAGATTACGAAATTAAAGTCGAAATATTTTGAGAATAATGTAATAGCAATACAAGATTAAAGTGCGATAAATGTTTAGCTGTTTTGAATAAAATGGATGTTGGATTATTTGGTTAAATCCTAATTAAGGTTAGAATTTAGCAATAAGGAAATTCTTTGTCTTTTGGCACATCAGCACGAAGTTATAATTAGTAAAATAATGGACACTGCAGCAGTTATATAGGAAACTTAATTTATTTAGAAGAAAAAAATCACAGACATAGAGGAAACTGGAAGGTTAGTTTGTGCAGTCTGAAGAATATCCATTGTTACATCTGCATGCTTTTCAAAGATCAGATGTTGTTTCTAAAGAGACTATGAAGATGATGATGAAAGAAATCGACCCTGTAGGAGTTGAACACTGGTGCTTGGAGGCTACAAAGCCTGAAGTGTACCAGCACACCACCTTCCTCATAGCACATATTTTACCCCACCCTGCGCACAATTCTCCTTAAACACTGCTCAACTGGTCCCTCTATCTTTCAGTTTGCAGGGACGACATGCCTCGGGGGTTCTGATTGGAAACTCATGAGTTTGATTCACAGCAACACTAAGCTACAATTGCTATGCCCTTGAGCAAAGCCCTTAACCATTAATTGCTCAGTAGCATAAATAAAATAATTGTTGATCTGGGTAAGAGCAGCTGCCAAACGGTGCAAATTTATTATATTATTCAGATCAGACACTACAATACATTTCGAGTCCAGAGTTTATTTGGTAAAGCTAAGTATGTGCTTATTCAGGGCTATGATCTTGTTCCATTTTTGTTTTTTAAACACATTGTGTTATTCATCAGAAAGGAGTTAAACCCCACTGGCTGGACGGCAAGTTTAGGCTCGGTACTCCGGTCCGGATTGGGAGCTTTGGTCATCCCAGTGCAAAGGATCATTCTGCATCCTGCCTTCAACAGCAGCAATATGGACTTTGATGTGGCTCTGGTGCAGCTCTCGATCCCAGCACCGAGCTCCTACACCATCCAGACACTGTGTTTGCCCTCCCCAACACACAGCTTCTTCACAGGCACAGAGTGTTACATCACGGGATGGGGCTCAATGAGGGAAGATGGTAAGAAAGTACATTTCTTGGCAGTTTTCCTGAATGTGACTGGTGTTTGGGTATAATCTTGAATCTTGATTTATAAACATATGAGCTTCATCAGTGCCACATCAATTTTAAAAGGGGTTTAATGAGCTAATAGTTATGAATACTGATTAATACTATCTAGAACTGATTAGGAACCTTAGATAAATTGTGTGGACCAAAACAATCTAACTCATCATCTTTTTGCTGCTGCAGCTGCAAAGTATACATTTTAAACATTTTCCAAAACACAAAAACAATGAAGCACTGACACTGAAGACTCCTTCCATAACTGTTAATGAAATCTCTCACAGAAATTTTCAATTTATTAGAATATTAGAAGTGTCTGCTGTACAAATCCCTGTGAATGAGCTTTTACTATAATCTTGAAGACGTGTGACGGATTTTATTTTAGTTTCTTCATCTGTTCTTGGTAAACTCTACTCATCTTGCCTCACACCCTACTAGACGCTATACCCAACACACATAACATTATGACCACCTGAGTAATATTGTGTTGTTCCCCCTTTTGCTGCCAAAATGGTCCAGACAGCAGCATTAACAGCATTAAATTGTTCAGAAGTTAAAGCTACAGGAACTCGTCTGTTGGATCGGACCAAACTGGCCAGCATTCGCTCCCTACATGCATCAATGAGTCTTGGCCGTCCATGACCCTGTCACCGGTTCACCACTGTTCCTTTTTTGGAGCACTTATGATAGATACTGACCACTGCAGACCAGAAACAGCCCAAAAAAGCTGCAGTTTTGGAGATTCTGACCCAGTCAACTAGCCATCACATTTTGGTCCCTGTCAAACTCGCTTAAATCCTTACGCTTGCCTATTTTTCCTGCTTCTAACATCAGGTTTAAGGACAAAATGTTCACTTGTTGACTAACAGGTGCCATGATTAAGAGATAATCAGTGTTATTTACTTCACGGGTTTTAACGTTAGAATGTCAGAATGTTATGACTGGTTGGTGTATATTACTGATATTTAAAACACTTGCACAGAAAACTTCTAGGGATTCATCCGTCCAATTTTATTCCCTTTGTGGTACTTTGTGAAAATTAGTAACCTAATATCTAACCTAGCATAAACACTGTATATCAGGGATATAAGTGAACAATTTACTTTTTTACATTTTTCTTTCCATTGTTTAAATAGTGGATATTTGTGTCATTCCTTATAATGTTCACTAGGAAAATGTTAGATGGTAACAGAGTGATGTCACATGCTCATTTTTCTCACCTTTTATGTTTGGTGTTAGCAATGAGCTCCTTGTTGTTTTATGCTCATGTTACAGTATTAAGTATTGTTTGCTGTCTGCTTTTTGCTAATTACTAATCGTGCCATACACGATTCAATCACAGTCATTCTCCTTTCTGTGTGGAAGAAATTTGCATATTTTATTTCTTTTTGATGCAGGAAAGTTAACTAATCAGTTACAGAAAGCTCAGGTCGGTATAATAGACCAGTCCGAGTGTCAGCAGTCTTACGGAAGAAAACTGACTCCCAACATGATGTGTGCTGGATCTATGGAAGGTGGCATTGATACGTGTCTGGTGAGACTCGACTGATTAGACATCAGTTTTCTTTTTCATCATTCACATGATCTAATGTTCAGTGGTGGACAGTAACAAAGTACGTGTAATTCTTAAGCAGCTCTTTCAGATATCTGTACTTAACTGAAGTATTTTTTGGGGAGACTTTTACTTTAACTTCACATTTTAAAGTCAAATATCTTACCTTTTTTTAAACCTTTTTACTCCACTACATTTTGCGAAATTAGTCGTTCCTTATTATTTAAATGGATAAAAACGTCAAACACGCAGCAATCCACCAATCAGGATGGAGCTTCTGGGTTCTGTTTTAATTGTTTTTTATTGCCACTTGATGGTTTATATTTATCACTAACACGCAGTTCATCATCAGTTCTACAGCAAACAAAACATTAAGAATAATAAATGATTGACGCTCCTGACTCGAATACGCTACAGCACACAGGGCCTTATTTTAGGGGTTTATTTATTTTTTTTAAGTATAGTTGAAAAGAAGGTTTTGAGCTTATGATAATTTGAACAGATATCAGTGTTTGACTCATTTATATTATTCTATTATAAGATCAGTGTGTTGAGTAACAGTATTTTCACATAAACTAAAGTGTATCTCTAGTGTATCTCTACATTTACTCAAGTACATGGTTTGTGTACTTAATCCACCACTGTCAATGATCAAACCTTTGGGTTTTCAGCTAATTGTATGTCTAATTGCATTTAAAAATCATACACTAAGAAACACATGGATGACTGTAGGTCTGCTCTTTTCTTCGCAGGGCGATTCCGGAGGTCCGTTAGCATGCCGTGAGCCGAGGGGCCGGTGGTTTATAGCTGGCGTGACCAGTTGGGGTCGAGGTTGCGCTCGAAACAGATTCCCCGGGGTTTACACGCGTGTCACCGCTGTCAGGGAATGGATCTCTACATACCTCCCTTTTTAAAGATGCTTACCTTCGTACGGACTTTCACCAGTTACTTGTGCATACTTACTTGAAAAGTTGCATATTTATTTTGTATATTTATTATTGCTTATGCCAAAATGAAAACCTTGGACTCTATTAGGCCTTGAAAATGTTAAATATAGGTGCTTTCAAGACTCATACATTGATTGGTAATTACTGAAGCTGCTGAATCACAGCTGCGACCTCACCAGCAATCAGTGGAATTACAACTGGAAGTGTGTTTAGCTACATTTTTCTTTGTCCCAAGACGTTTTTACTTTCCAAATAATAACCAGAAACATAAGGACACGTAATAATGTTCATATTGAAAACCTGTGATCTAATAATTGTGAAGTAAAAATGACAATAAATGTATGCATCAACTACACAGGTTGAAGATTTACTTACCGAGGGTGCCTTTCTGTATTTACAGTGGGGTGGCAATAATTTTAATTATAAGAATTATAAGATTTAATTAGATTTAATGTATGCAATTACCTGGATACCACAAAATTTGTTTACTTAAAAAAAAAAAAAAAGATGATAAGTAAGATAATAGAAATGTTTGCTGTATAAACATCCTGTGTTGAAATGGTGTAACATGATGATTGTAGGTTAATAATGTTCAATAAAATGACTTGACTTCATTAATCTCTGTTCACAACCAGTGAAAATTGTAAAAACCGAATGATTAATAACTACTCCCGAGTGTAATTCCCGAGGGTGTCTGTGCTGTCGTTTGAAAGGTTAAATGAGGCAAAAGAAGACTGTTCCCAGAAATCTGACATTCGTACACAATGTAAGCTGCTTTTATTGCAGGATCCATGGTGAAGTGATCAGCGTTTAAACAAACCCACTTTTGTAGTCAGGAGATTGTGTGACAAACCAGGATCCGCCTGCGACAATTGCATTTTGTTTCGGCGCGGGTAAGAAAGTAGGCCTGCGTGGCGCGTCCGCACGGAGAGGCTGCCGTTATGAAAAGAGAGAGACGCTCCTATATTGTCCACGGTGAAAGCAAGTAGGTTTGTGGAGCAGGGGCCGGGAAGACGAGACGGCTCGGCGATCCCGGCGGGACGGTGTAGTGTCCACACGAGGACAAACCCGGCTGAAGGAGCGCCACTGTGCTCACAGGCTCGGTCTGACTAACAATCTGCTCACTTATCGCTTAGGGTTATCGAAACATGGTTTGAAACACTGATCGGACTCGATTCGTTCCATTTCTAAACCTAGAACTTTTTACGGTTTGAAGCTTATGTGGTGATTCTGTAAAACCAACCGAAATGTCCATCAATTATGAAGAAAATTAAGAAAAATGTCTCATGACCTCTTGGTTTCTCTTATGGCTTTTAGCTTCAAGGGTATTGTGTTTTCAGCCCAAAGCCTCTTTATTCAGGGGTCAATGTGACGACCAGGCAGATCATCAACTGGAACGCATGCATCACATACGTGCTCGTTCACGCTGAAGTCTCGAATTGTAGGTGCGTGAACAGGTGTTCCAGGCATCCATATACCGGTCCATGCACATGGCTATGCATTTCTGCAATCAAATAAATTAATCAGTCAATCAATCCAATATTTAGATGCATACAAAGTTAATGAGCAAATTATATACATACTAAGTTTTATAAATTCTAACCCAAATGTTGTGTATATTATAAAGAGTATTTTTATTATTAACATACTGTATGTACATATACGTGCATCCTAACAAGTTTGTGGACACCTGACCATAAAATTTGCATGTGTTTTTTAACATCCCATTCCACATTTAATTCCCATTTACTCTTATAATAGCTAAAGGTCGACCGATTTTTAAAATGGATACTGTATAAGAAAAAAAAAAAAAAACACTCCATGTAATATAGTACTGAACTTTATTACAAAAAAAGTTACTGAATCCTAAAAATCTGCCAAAGGAAATATCAATATCTTAATTAATAAATTATAAATACAACATAGCGCTCGCGTGTAAAAACATGCAGTGTCAGTGACTCGCCTCTAGAGGCTGCTCTCGTAATGAAAGTATGACCGGAAGCAAGAAAAAATATATTTATTGATTTTTTTCAGATAGCTGACGGTTCCAGCAATCAACTATTTGTGCCTATCGGTCGACCTCTAATTATAATCTCCACTCTTCTGGGGAGAGCATTCCACTAGATCTTGAAGTGTGTTTGTGGAGATTTGTGCTAATTCACCCACAAGGGTGTTAGTAAAGTCAGGTACTGATGTAGATGATGTGAGAAAACCTGAGGGGTGCAGTCAGTGTTTCAATACATCTCAAGGGTGTTGGAGTCATAGCTAACTCTATATTAAAATATAGCAGGCCATGCAAGATGTTCAATTCCAACCCCATCTTTAAAGTGGGATTTTTATGCTGGAACATTTGAGTCTCCTAGTTTCGATGAAGAGAATCTTTTATTTAACCGCATCCAAAGTCATTGTATAAAAGAGTCTTTGTGGTAACAATTAAGGGAAGAACAACATATGGCTGTAAAAGTCAGATGTCCCAATACTTTTGTCCAAATAGTATAAATGGAGGGGTTTTTTTTGCCCCTCAGTTCAGGTGGAAGGAAAATGTAATGTAATGTTAAAGCATACAGAGACAATCTAAAGAATTAAACACATCCACCTTAATAGCAATAGATTTAAGAAGAAACACGAGTGTAATGGCTAAAACATGCACGACTCTGAAAGTATTGAAACCGCACATATAGAAACAGAAATATATAAGTTCAACAAAAAGATCCAAATCACTTTCGAACAGTAAGAACTGGAAAGCCAAATTAGAGTTTACAAAAATAATTGGTTCTGTAACCAAGATTAACTTCTGCTAAACTAATGGAAAAGCTATAATGTAGAGAAGGAAAGGATCTGCGTATGATCCATAACATGCAACCTGATTCCCATGGAATGGGCTTGCTCCTGAAAAGGTTCACCAATCTTAATTGATGATTTATTTCATGATATGAGCGACAGAATAAATTCAAACGTTTGCAGAAACATTCTGTCTCAACAATGGACTGAATCAGCGGAGAAAAACATGAAAGACTGACCAATTCAGTGAACAGACTTATAAGGTGAAAAGAGAATCCCCAAAAAACAAAAAAGAATTGAAATAAGATGCAGTAATACACCTAGAAAAGGATCGCAATGGAGGAATCGAATAGTTTGATGATGTCAGTGGCTTGCCGACTTGATGCGGTTATTGCAGTATTGCAATCTTTTGCTCAACTAATAAACCGGGTTGTCTGATATGAAAGACGTTTAAAAGATCTAGATGTAAATATCAGGAAATTATAGCCGAAATTCCAGTCTTTCATCTCCTCTTTAGCTTTTTTTCTCAAAATGTTTTTAGAGAATAGCAAAAACACTGTCGTCTTGTTGTTTCGATACTTTCACAAGGAACTGTATAACTGCGATGGTCAGGTTTCTGCATGCGTTCACATATAAGTGTACAAGTTGGTGTTTTATGCATTAGTTGTACCTGTTCTGAATTGTCCAACGAGCTGCCGGGTTTACAGACGCACTTCTTAAAGCATTTATCTGTCATTCTCTGAAATACAACAAATATTCAATCAACGATTTAAACAAAAAAATGAAATTAATAATCTAGTAATACAAATGCAGTTTTAAAACACAGCTTTCTATTTGTTTTTATGATTCCAGAAAGAGAAAATTATTAAAATAGGTAAAAGCTTAAGAACAAGTAGAGATGTCTTTAAAGCCAAAACATTTAGATATGATTGTTATATGCCTTAATATGTCTCAAATCTACTTCCAACATGAAGGAAAGTAGTGAGGGAAAGTGGTGAGGTAATTATAGCGAGAAAATAAAGAAATAATGATTATCGAGAATGTTGAGGGGAATATGAGGGGAATCATGGCGAGAGAAAGTGGGGAAAATAGTGAAGACACAGGTGAGGTGAACTTGCAACATCCACTATAGTGAATAACTGAGTATAATTGATTACTGCTAACAAGCTACTACTGTGGAGCAAGACATTATTTTCTAAAGTACATTTAAATGCAGAAATGTAAGTCTTTCAAAAAAAAATGTAAAAGAATCTCTTTGAAACACTGGTTTTCTTCTCTAGGCCTCTGGGGATCATCACACAAAGGTACAGGTAAAGAAATTAGTAAACAGTAAAATATATTTAATAAAAGAAATATATCATGCACAACATGTATGTATATTTTTTAACATGTATATATAAAAAAAATATTTTATTATTATTATTAATAAATTATTATAATCATTTTTCATTCTCTATAAGTCAAAGTTTCACCACAGTGGTATTAGTGGTCATTGGGGATTAATATATAAAAAATAAAAAATTTAGAACAAATTAAAAACATTCTCTATCCAGACTAGCCAGATTAGCAGCTAAGCTAACCGGTGTACTGACCTGCAGCAGCTCTTGAGCGTTAGCCACCGCTATCTGCACCTTCACCTGCTCCATAATGGCGCCTGTGTCCATCTTCCCAGTTCCTGATCCAGAGGTAAAATCTGATCCAAAACTATCCATTGTTTAAGTTTTTAAGTTTTGAACAAATAACAGAGAATAAACTAATCTAAAGCCACACTTCCTCCCGGAGCTCTACAGACTGTACACATGTGACAGTTTCCTGAATGACCTTGAGCTGCCCCCGGAAGCGCTACTGACAATGGTTCCTAGTTGTTATGGATTGTGGGAAATGTAGTCATTAGATGCTATAGTGCAGGGACGCACACACTAGGGCCCAGAATTGCACAATTCCAGGAATTTTTAAGATTGGAAACTTTTATTGGGATTTAACGGAAATTTATGGGATAACGAAGTATAATTTTGGTTTAAACAACCAGATTTAATGCAATTTCAGTGGAATTTCTATCCTGCACATTCATCAATCACATGCACACAGTACACTTACTGCAGGTTTACTGAGGCCACGCCTATTTAATTAAGAATTAAATAATTTAAAAAACATTGTATCTGTTTGCATGAATTTAGCTAATGACCAAACAAAATATTTGTATATATGTTTGAGTATAATACAGTTTATATACATTTCCCAAATTTTAAGTAAGTTCCCATAAATTCCTGGTAAGTTTTCAAATTAGAATATTTTTTTAATTCCTCAGATGAAGTTCTCATGAAAAACTTACGGAAATTTAACGGAAAAATTCCAGGAATTTTTAAGATTGAAAACTTTTATTGGGATTTAACGGAAATTTATGGGATAACGAAGTATAATTTTGGTTCAAACAACCAGATTTAATGCAAGTTCACTGGAATTTCTATCCTGCACATTCATCAATTATATGCACACAGCACACTTACTGCAGGTTTACTGAGGCCACGCCCCCTACATGCACCGTGCATTCCTCCATAACACACATCATTTGTGTACACAAAATAACTTTACACAAATGTATGTTTAAAACTTTCTTGTGCTGTGTGTAAGCTATTGTGCAACAAAATAAGAATTAAATAAAAAATGTAATTAAAAAAACATTGTATCCGGTTGCATGAATTTAGCTAATGACCAAACAAAATATTTGTATATATGTTTGAGTATAATACAGTTTATATACATTTCCCAAATTTTAAGTAAGTTCCCATAAATTCCTGGTAAGTTTTCAAATTAGAATATTTTTTTAATTCCTCAGATGAAGTTCTCATGAAAAACTTACGGAAATTTAACGGAAAATCTCCACGCATTTGCATCCCTACTAGATATGGAGTACCTGACTCTGATACTGAATGTAGGCTCAAAGATGCACTAGTCCTCAACACCAAGACACGTGTTAGTAAAAAGCCAAAAACAGCTTATTTATGAGGATTTACTTCCTAAAATACGAATCAAATTGTAGACCTCAACGTTGCATTAAACAAAATCAACACAACAACCTCTTTAGCATGCCAGAAAAGAAACAAGTCGGTCAAAAAATTGACAAATTAAATGACAGTATCATGTCACTAAGTAATTGCATCAAGGATCGGCCCTGAGCCCTTTCCTGTTTGCTGTGGTGGTCAGACAGGAGTCAGACAGGAGTGTCCGTGGACTATGATGTTTGCGGATGATATTGTGATCTGTGGTGAGAGTAGTAAGCAGGTTGAATAGAGCCTGGAGAGGTGGAGGTACGTGCTGGAGAGAAGGGGAATGAAAGTCAGTAGGAGTGACAACATGGTGATAGCCCAGCAGCATCTCTACTTCCATCCTGAGCATGTTCTAAAGAGGGACCATCGAGAGCATTCTGAACATCACTGCCTAGTTTGGGAACTGCACCGTCTAGGAGTGCAAGACCCTACAGAGGATAGTGAGGACAGCTGAGAATATCGGAGTCTCTTTCCCCTCTGTCAGGGACATTTACACCACACGCTGCATTCACGAAGCCAACAGCATTGTGGACGACCACACACACCTCTCACACACTCTTCACCCTCCTGCCATCAGGAAAGTGGTTCCGAAGCATTCGGGCCGTCACATCCAGACTGTGCAACAGCTTTTTCCATCCCTGTGACTCCTCAACACAGAACTGAACTGTACAAAAACACACACACACTCACTCAACTGTGTACAACCTGAACTCAACACACACTCATTACTCATCTCAATCCATTCCACCACAATTTATTTATTATTTATACTAAACTATATTAGTTAACATTGCTGCTACTGCTGTTTTTGCACTGCATTGTGTTTGTTTACATTTACTCATGTTCATAGTCTTTCTAGTTCTCTTTGCACAGTACTGTATAATCAGAGAATACAGTAGGTTTACCGGCGTTATCTTTTGTTATGCGTATTTGTCTCACACTGTCTTGTGTTGTGTGTCTGTACTCTTTTTTGTCTGCACTGTTTGCACTCGGTTGCACTCGATGCACTTTAGGTAGCTTTATGTTGTGTGTTGTAGCTCTATGTTGTTAAGTGTAGCACCAGGTTTCTGGAGGAACATTATCTCATTTTCACTGTGTACTGTGTACCACTGTGTATAGTAGACATGACAATAAAAGCCTCTTGACTTGAGTAAAACAGAGTACATGTGTGTGAATAAGAGGGGGGGCAGTGGAGTGGTGCGGTTGCAGGGAGAAGAGGTGGAGAAGGTGGAGAAGTTCAGGTACCTGGGGTCAACAGTGCAAAGTAATGGAGAGTGTGTTAGAGAAGTGAAGAAAAGAGTGCAGGCAGGGTGGAGTGGGTGGAGAAGAGTGACAGGAGTGATTTGTGATAGAAGAGTATCTGTGAGAGTAAAAGGGAAAGTTTATAGGACTGTGGTGAGATCTAAAATGTTGTATGGTTTAGAGACAGTGACATTGAGTAAAAGACAGGAGGTGGAGCTTGAGGTAGCAGAGCTGAAGATGTTGAGATTTTCATTGGGAGTGATGACAATAGACAGGATTAGAAATGAGTTTATTAGAAGGACAGCGCATGTAGGACGTTTTGGAGACAAACTACAAACCCTGATCCCTGATTTTTAATGAGTAATGGATTTATATATATATATATATATATAAAATCTTCATCATCATCATCATCTTACATATTTTTGTGTTCTATTTCCAGCAGCTGATCTTCGGGAAAAACGTTCATTCGAGAGGGAATAAGATTTGAAACAGCAGGGGGCGGTAGAGGACTAAAAATATTAGCGAAAATTATTATCAATTTTTTTAAAGTGGTTCAATAATGACAAATATTAATAACTATAGACGTGTATAGACATACCAACTGCCGGTTATTTACAGTGCAAATTGTTTAAGACATTTTAATTAGTACATGGACTCTATTAAAGTGTCAATCTGTACTTGATTTTTTCTATTTTTGTCTGCAATTAGTGAATTTTCTAAAATGTGGGAAGTTGAAGGTGAAGGTATTTAAAATGTATTTGCCTTTGTCTATTAATGAAATAATGACTAATAATTATTAAACCACAAAGCTGATGAATTCTACATTATGTTTGTTCAGAGGCTGTTATTAATTTTCTAGAACAGCAGCTCTGACAGCAGTGAAGCTGCAAATCACAGGTTGTTTTTTGTTTCTATGGCAGCAGCTTATTCACAAGGAGTCCAGATTAATGAAATAAAAACACATTCGGAGACATTTATTTGTGGTAGCATTTATGGAAGGAGTGACAGCGTTGTATAACAAGCAGAGGTCAATCTGTAACTTTAATACATTTTACAATCATTTAATCATGAATAAATTGCTGTGGTAAAAAAAAACGCAATAAATATGTAAGGTAAATGGAGTAAAAGAAAAAATGGCAGAAGATATATAACTTTCGAAGCAGTCCCTTATGGGAAGTCCACATACAGATGTTATATGATTGTTTATTTAATTAAAAGTAATAGAAGGAAAAAAGAGAAAGGAATTAAATGAGAAAATAAAATACATGTTGCATTTACGGGCCTGGATTCTACACCACTGGATGAGTGTTTTTATCCAAATGAAGGACAGCCGTAACGGTTTTGTTCAATCATGTGGATAATCTCATTACTGAGACATGGAGACGCACTCTCCAGCTGCTGTGGGGTCCCAGCCATGTCCTCAGGCTGTAATTCTCTGTCTGTTACTCAGTCTGTCATATAATATTACCTTTAAATTAAAGTCTTCATTACATAAACACATGCAAATACAATACAATAAAACCTGGGAGATTATGAAGGGAAAAAACTGATGAAAATATATGGGGGTTTTAGGCTCTAAGATGAAGGCAAATATTATTTACATAATGACACTTATATCTGATTAGTCACACTAATTTCTTTTTTGTAAATGCTCCAGGATTTTTACACCATTCTCCATGTGATTGATCTACTCCTTGTTTTGTGGCCCGTGTATTAAATATCAAATAAGTAAAATGTTACTGGCTTCAGTGAGCCAAACAGTAAGTCTATTTGTCTGGCTGTTTTTCTCTCTGTCTCTCCGTCTCTTTCTCGCTCTCTCTCATTCTCTATCTGAAAACTGAATAAGATTTAACAGAACATGTACAGAAGTGGCTGTGGAGTGATGGTGGTCTCTGGTGTAAACACGAACACTCTTCATCACAGTGTGACTCTCATCTCTGTTAGAGGTAAGTTGCATGGAGATTTCACATTGTTAAAACACACTGACCCCC
>MU575040.1:5778099-5835599 GCA_024362625.1 Silurus asotus | reverse complement strand
CAAATTGATCCAAACTATAACAGTGTAAAAGCTGTTCGTCTGCTGCCTCCCAGCCATACAATCTATCAACCATGAATTCTGCCTAAAAACTGATCTTTTAAATTGGAAAAAATATGTTGAACTGTCTGTTGTCTAAAAATGATCTTGTTCCTGTTCCACATCCTGGTGTATTGTATAAATATAGAGTTTGGTTTAACTGTAAAATACATTCCACTGACCTGGTCAGGACACTTTTTTGTATTTTATTTTATAAAACATATTTAAATATTATATGTAAAAAAAAAAGTAATTTTTTTTGTGTACTTAGAATAAACCATTAACTTCCAACCACATTATTGAACAGCTATAAAAACTCCATAACATTTATTTCGGCTTTAATAATGAATATAATTTTACCATTAATATACCTTGACTATTCGTTTGAGAACCTCTGGTATAACCTATTAATTGCACATGCTGATCAACAGTCCATTTCCAGTTTCTAAATAAAGATATAATCTATGTATCTATGGAATGTGTTGCTGTCCTGTTTACTCTTTTGTTTGTTTGTTTTTGATTTTAGTCAAAGATGTCAGTGAGTAGTCACGAAAACCGCAAATCCAGATCAAGCTCCGGCTCCATGAACATCCACCTTTTCCACAAAACATCTCATGCGGACAGTCTGCTTACTCAACTAAACCTTCTGCGCAAACGATGCGTCTTCACAGACGTCGTGCTCCAGGCTGGAAATCGAGCTTTCCCGTGTCATCGGGCCGTCCTGGCCTCCTGCAGCCGCTACTTTGAAGCTATGTTTAACGGCGGACTCAAGGAGTCTCGAGACACGGAAGTCAACTTCCATGACTCGTTGCACCCGGAAGTATTAGAGCTTCTGTTGGACTACGCATACTCCGCCCGCATTATTATCAACGAGGAGAATGCGGAGTCGTTGCTTGAGGCCGGAGACATGCTGCAGTTTCATGACATCCGAGATGCCTCAGCAGAGTTCCTTGAGAAGAACCTGCACCCTTCGAACTGCCTCGGGATGATGCTCCTCTCAGATGCGCATCAATGCCAAAGGCTTTACGAGCTCTCTTGGCGAATGTGCTTGGCAAATTTCGCCACTCTTTACCGGACAGAGGACTTCCTGAACCTTCCGAAAGATCAAGTTCAGGAGCTGATCTTCAGCGAGGAGCTGGAAGTGGAGGACGAGAGTGTTGTGTACGAGGCAGTTATAGACTGGGTGAGAGCTAATATTGTAAGGAGACTCTCTGACTTGCCTGAACTCTTGCGCTGTGTCCGTTTAGCTCTTCTTCCTGAGATCTACTTGCTCAAAAATGTTGTCTCTGAAGAGCTCATCATGGGGGATAAAGTGTGTCGGGAGATTGTCGAAGATGCCATACGATGCAAGATGAAGATCCTCCAGAATGACGGCGTAGTCACTGGTTTCTGTGCTCGACCCCGGAAAGTCAGCCAGGCCCTGCTGCTCCTTGGAGGCCAGACTTTTATGTGTGATAAAGTGTACATGATCGACCACAAAACGAAGGAGATCATGCCCAAAACTGACCTTCCCAGCCCTCGGAAAGAGTGCAGCGCCTGTGCTATTGGCTGTAAAGTTTACGTCACAGGGGGACGAGGCTCTGAAAATGGTGCTTCCAAAGATGTCTGGGTCTACGATACCTTACATGACGAGTGGTCCAAGGCTGCTCAAATGTTTGTAGCCAGATTCGGACATGGTTCTGCCGAATTGGACCAGGTCCTCTATGTTGTGGGAGGCCACACTTCTCTATCAGGCTCGTTTCCTGCTTCTCCGTCAGTCTCACTTAAACAGGTGGAACAGTACAACCCGCAGTCCAACAAATGGACTCTAGTTGCGCCTCTTCGGGAGGGCGTGAGCAACGCCGCCGTCGTAGGAGCCAAAAACAAGCTCTTCGCTTTCGGTGGAACCAGCATCAACAGGGACAAGTACCCCAAGGTGCAATGTTTTGACCCCTGCGAGAACAGATGGACGGTGCCGGCTACTTGCCCTCAGCTTTGGCGTTACACGGCGGCAGCAGCCGTTGGCAATCACATCATCGTCATAGGCGGAGACACGGAGTTCTCTGCAGGCTCGGCGTATCGGTTCAACAGCGAAACGTACCAGTGGACTAAATTCGTTGACGTCACAGCCAAAAGGATCAGCTGCCACGCGGTCGCCTCGGGGAACCGACTCTATGTGGTGGGCGGTTATTGCGGCGCTCAGAGGTGCAAAACGCTGGACTGTTACGACCCCTCGACTGACTCTTGGGACAGCGTTACTAGCATTCCCTATTCCCTCATTCCCACAGCATTCGTGAGCACCTGGAGATATCTGCCATCTTGAATGTCACAGCCGGTTTGGTAAGTAGAAGTCAATTTTCACACCATCAGTTTTTATTTTTTTTATTAGACGTGGTTTGATGTATATCAAGTAAAAAAAAAAGGGCTGTATAATGAATGATTCCGAGCACTAATGAGTGCTGTTTGGTGTCAAATAAAGAAGAGAACTCAGTTAATAGCACCTGAAAGAAATGAAAAAGGGGCTAATTACAGGGCAGAGACTTCAGTCAGCAACAACAGAGTAAAGCTCAGGCCCATGCTTGCTGCCCTTCTCATCATAATGTTAAACACAGGAAATATACACTATATTGCCAAAAGTTTGCGGACACCTGGTCATAAGTATGGTATGTGCTTTTTGAGCAAAGCATTCCGCATTTTGTTCCAATTTGCTCTTATAATTCCCTCCACACAAGCCAAGGATCTCTGCCTAAATTAAGTACAGTGCTTCATTAACATGTAGAAACATCCTGAACAAACTCGCTCAGGAGAGAAAACAAACACGAACAAATGCCTGCACGAGAAGCCCCAAATAAGGTTCCGCTATAACAGGAAGTCGTTGAAATCACAGTACGGGCGAGAACAGCTGCCGGTTCGCCTTTGAAATGCAAAGCCTGTCAACTAGAGCAGCTCGAATTAGCATGTTTACCTAGAAGTGGATTCAAGAAAGTGAAATCATCTGTCAGAACAGGACTTTCAGTGTGGACTGCTTTTGTGTCTTAGGTTGAAACTTATTGCCACTTAAAAGGGTTCTGGGTAAAAAGATTTTCACTCACAAGAATGTGTCTGAGCAGGAGGTCTGAGCTAGTTGCCTTTTCCCAGTATTCGTGTAAAGTAGTAGTTTTTACGGTGGGTTGTTTTATGGGAAAAAGAACGTCAGAATGGTATCGGTTACGGAACAGGTTTTTCAGGCTGAGATCTTAGTCTTTATTCCGTCTAGTATAGATAAAGATCTTATTTGTGTGTAAACAAAGCTCGAGCTTCTGTGGAAAGGCTGGATGCACCACTTGCGCAATTTTTTTTTTAATGTAAGTGAGCTGTGCGTCACTCTCTGCACTTCCGTTTTGACAAACGTTTCCTTTGGCACTAATGTATTAGAAGCGCATTATTGTACGTTAATTCTAGAACGTGACCAAACAACAACGTGTTTTTTTATTTTATTTTTTTGTATATACAAGTTTCACGATTTTATACAAATTTCGGAGATTAAATGGTTGGAATGGGTCCCTTTGACCAATCCTATGTTGCGGGTTGTCCAAAGTTTCTTTAGTTCCCCGCTATATACAACATCTAGTCACTAAATTAGTGGTTAAAAAATATGTTTTAAAAAGAAATAAAGCTTGGCAGAGATCATCTCTCTGGTGAGTATACATTGTACAGTTTTATATATACAATTGAAACATGTACAGCTATTGTAATAGCTTGCTAGTTAGTACTTTTAGAAAGCTAGTCTGAAGGGGGAAACAGTTGCTCAGTGGAAACCTCAGCTGCTTAGTTGTCTAAGTGAGAGAATTGTAAGTTGCTCTGGATAAAGGTAAGAATTAAACAACAAAAAAACCCAACAGAAAATGGCAAACAAATCCCACCCAACTGATAGTACATCCACACTGGATCTACATGCTGACCAGTGTCACTTGCTAGTGCTTTGTTCAAAATATATGGTAATTATAGCTGGCCCAACATGTGCCATCACTTTCCAAACTGTCTCACTGACACAGTTATACATTGCCCATTGGATTTCTTGTTAAAGGTTTAAGACGCTCTAAATCGGTGCGAGTTCACCAGAAGGCGTCGGAACCGAAATGCACCCAAAAAGCAGCCATTTGCTTAACAATAAAACCTCAGAAACATGGTAGCAGATTGTTGTCCTAGTATCAACAACAACAAAAAACATGTTTTATGGAAAGTGTAGACTTTTCATCTTTCTGACTATTTACTATTCATTTTACTTGCACTTCTGTTCGGGAAATCCACTTCTTACAGGAAGTTTACAAAATTGTCTATATATCTTTCAGAGCTGCCCTTTCTGCAGTGCACGCTCACGCACTTCATACCGAGCCCTCGCGCTGTCTTTTGTCCCTCAGCTAGAAACAGATGGACGGGGTGGAGGTCGAAATCCGCAAGCCTGCAGATCGCGTTTTTTTTATTATTTTTTTATTTAGTTTTTATATTGCTTTGTTGCTTTAATGTTTGCCAATTCGGTGTTGATTTTTTTGCACATCATACTTACACCGAAGCAGAAAGGCACGCAGGCTGAGGGAGGAAGAAACTATATTTTTACTCTGGCCAGAAGCTAAGAACTAAAAATACCGTATGCTCCCAATGCTGTCAGCTTGAGAGGAAAAAAAACCAACTCTCCTTTGAGTGTAAACAGGTCTGTTCATGTTAGCTGGAAATATCATACCTGTTTCATAAAGTGTGTACATATTTACAATTCTCGTAAGTGTATCTTCACGCATGTTCCAGCCAACCAAGATGTAAACATGAACAAGTTCCTAGCGGTGCATGAAACATTCCTTGCCTTATAATGGAGGTTATCCTGGTGTAAAACAAACAGCACATTTTGCAGGTAGTATTTACAGATTTACAAACAGAACTATTTATTGTTAAATGAATTAACCAGATTAAAAGTGAATTAAAAGTTCATTAAGACAAATACCATTGATAACCTCCACTCTTCTAGTTGGAGTTTCAATTCATCTCAAAGGTGTTCGATAGGGTTGAGGTCAGGGCTTTATATCAGTAGATCTTCCACTCCAACCCATATAAACTATATCTTCATGGAACTGGCTTTGTGCACAAGAGCATTGTCATGCTGGAACATGTTAGCATCTCCTAGTTCAAGTAAATGTAAATTTCCATGTTCACAGAAATCCTATACAATTGTGTCTCTAACTTTGTGGTAACATTCTGGCAAAGAACCTGTAATAGTCATGTGTCCCAATACTTTTGTGCTATATAGTTTTTTTTTTTTCTCCCTTATGTAAATCATTCACTCAAGTTCTCACATGTAGCTGACTAACTTTCCAACTTCATTATTATCAGCAGCAGTAATTACCTGAATTTTAGTCAGAGTCAGTGTTTAAAGACAAAGCCTCATCAGGCCTTTTAAACCAGGATGGAAAAAGAAGTATGAGTAAAAGCAGGGTTATAAAAGAAGCCGTCTGTTTGTTGTGCGACACACCTGAACCGGGTCAAAGGTCACGTGGCTCATTTCAGCTGCTGTCCCACTCAGAGCACTTATTCAGTACTTATGTTTTATTAATGCCCCTTTTTTTAAGCCACCCGAGAAAGACAAGTGAAAGAGGGCTTTTATTCTCACATCTGTGCACAGACTGCACGCACACACACACACACACACACACACACACACACACACACACACACACAGGGTGTCCTGAGCCTAAGGCTAAAGCACAAACTGATTTGAATAAATATTTTACTCCCGTCGTGCCTCTGCCAGGAAAAAAAAGACACATTTGGCTACCAGTCAAAAATCACCTGCCACAATTAATCACAATTACACAGTCCATATTTTTACATTTGGGATATATTCAAATACGTAGACTTAAAAAAAAAAAAATTAATTTGCCAGAAAGATTAATCGTGTTGAAATTAGAAGTGAACATTAGGACTGGGATTTTCTCTTACAAGCAGGTTTTTACCTGGACACACGCTTTCCTGGACACACGTTGTATGCATTCATTCACCATTAGTAAGTACATGGTCATAGTCACAGTGGTTTCAATTAGACAAATAGTTTGTTTATAGCGGAAGCAAAAAAAACCAAAATCATATCAATGTGTTTTTTAAAAAAAGTGGGGAAAAAACATCCCCTCAAACATCTCTATTTAAGATCAGTTACGAACTAATCTTATCTATCTATCTATCTATCTATCTATCTATCTATCTATCTATCTATCTATCTATCTATCTAAGTAAATGGAACTAACACTCTTACTGCTTTCTTTCAGAGCCAGAAGCAAATTTTTTTTTTTCTTTTCCCTCTGCCCATTTTCCTCTGACTGCCTTTTTTTTTCCACAGTCATTGTTTTACCTCAGTACGGCCCCCTGAGCTCCTGACATATGGCAATTTAAACAGGCTTGTCCAGGCTAATGCAAATTCATGAAGCAGCTCCATGACAGTGACGGATGAACGCGAGCGCCTGCATGGTGTAATTACACCTGCTCATTATGATGCAGCATGGCTTGTGTGTTGGGTAGCAGATGTGATCAGCACGGCTCAAATGAGCAGCCTGACAGCCGTTACGTGAGGTTTATTAAGTTTATTGACGCAAACGTCCACACTCCACACCCCTGTGTCCCCTGAGACCCGAGAGGTGTGACAGAACAACGGTCTGCTCCAACTAACCAAATCTCTCCGAGCTCGTTCGCCTTATTTCAGTATGCGGATGTGTTCTGATAATTGACAGTGCAGTATGTCACTACTAAATCATCTTATAAAATAGAAATCCGAGAGCCTGTGTTGGTATGTTAATGAGTCTTTTTAGGTCACAGATGGTCCCATCTGGAAGGCAGCATAATAAGGAATCATAAAGTTTCAAATACGCGGCGGTTTATCTGTCAGCCGGAATAAAATATTAGGCAATTATCTAGATAATAGTAGAAAATTGCATTACTAGGGCTTCTAGAATGGTGTAATCAAAGCTAGTGTTTTTATATGTTGTGGTAGCTAGCATAGACTAGCATAGACAAGCAAAGCATCGCTAGCTAAATTCTGAAACTATTTTATTGTTAATTAAATCCATAGCCAGCAGTGTAAGTAAAAAAAAAAAGTTGACCGCATAAAAGCTAGCGTTAGTGTGACCTTCATTGAGGTAAACTTTTAAATGAATTTAATACACTTGCCCTGTTTACTAACAAGCTCATTTCTCTAAATGAATGTTTGATAGTAGGTTGGTAGTATTAAGAGAAGTAATATTTTGTGTAATTATTATTAATCAAGGTTTTATTGTAATCAGCAGGTCGAGCTTATAAAAAGAGAAAAGAAAGATCAAGTAAGCGATTGGCTGTTTGACTTGTGGGTTTGTTGTGTGAATTGCTGTGTGAAATTAATGTCAGAAAATACAACCAGCCTTTTTTCAGGAAAACTACAGCTTCACATTGTGTGTCATGAGTAAATGCTAATACATGAGCACACACATTCACAGGACTTCTTGCTCACAGCCATGACCTGAACAACCGGAATCTCTGGATTTCGGCCCTAAATGGGGCTAAAGGTTACACACTGAGTGCTCACATGCACACACACACTTCTATGGTGGCTGTGTTTCATTCCACATTGCTACTTAAATAAAGACTACTGGTGTGTGTGGAATCCAGCCACTTAAAATAATCTGAACATGTGGAGGAAAGGAGCTCAAGAATACTTATAGCACTCGCACCTCCTGTTTGAGGAATTTAGCACGGATTATGAATAATGTCATTGTTTTGCTTATAAAACCTTTGAGATAAATAGACAGAGGTACCTGAGTTTTTTTTTTTTGCAATTGCGGTTGTCTTTTCCAGTGGAAGTTTGAGATCAAATCGAGGAGGTGTGGCCTCAATGGCTTCTGTGGGAGGAGGTGTGGCCTGCAAGTTTCAGTAAAGATGTGGTCTGCAGGTTTCAGTGAAAGAGGTGTGGTTTGTGTGTGTGAGTCTCAGAAGGAGGCGTGGCTTGTGTGTTTCAGTCTCAGTAAAGGAGAAGTGGGTGTGGCCTGGTTGTTGCAGTCTCTGAAAATTGTGGCAATTCAACTGACGGAAAAAACCTGTAAAAACTGCATTTGCAACTATCTTTTGATACTATAATGTATTTTCTTTTAACAGTAGATTGGACAGAGAAGAAACGATTTTCCATTCGTATATAATCCAAGTCCATAATATACTTTGACTTGATGGCATTTAATGCACCCTTCTATTTAATTATAGTATTGTTTGTAATTGGACATGGTGAAACGTTTACAGGTTTGCACTGAATCACATTATGTTGCATCATTTTTTCTCAAACTGATTTGAAAAGCTCATTGGACTAAACAGTTGGTATCTTTTTATATGTATCTATTAGATCACGGCAATAGTTTTGAACCAAAAGCAAAGACACACACCTCGTCCAATTATTGGACATTGTTGCGTCTTTAATACTGTTGCCTAAATGTCTCCCTGATGGAATGTTCGCCACAGCAGAGTGGAGTGTTTCAATTTTTGTTTTTTAGGTGACTAACTTTCGAACCACGTTCAATGATATCCATTTCAAGGGTCTGTGTGCAATCCTATCACATAGAAGACAAGCAGGGTTTCTGTGGCTTTTGCATGAACGCTGTGTCTGAACTCTTGTTTACGAGCAGACGGATAATAAGACGGTGCGGCATTAGCAGTGGGATCAGGCTTCTAGAAGCTTCTGCAGGTTTATTATAGCCTCTGGTCGTGACAGCTCAGTTAATGAAGCCTCATTTGAGCGGTTACGTGTTTCCCGCTGGTGCCACGGGAAGCTGTCGGGTGTTAAGGCTGTCTGGGCTCCGCGACTGCTGAATACGCTGAAAGAACACGACTGGTTTAATTAACGCTTTTCTTTAACAGCACCTCGGGTATAAGAGTATCAAATGCCAAAATGCTCAGAAATCAATAGAGGATACATGCAGTATAATTGAGATGTAATATATTATACAAATAACTCAATATAATGTCAACGGAAACATGAGCTATAACAAAGCTGCTGATATCAGTCTAGAACACATTGTTGACTAGACATAATAATACATTCTCATTTATATAGCATAACTTGTCTAACACTATATGTCCTGGCGTTATAGAAAATAACAGCGTATAACAACAATGTTTCCTTTATTCCACAATTCCATACATTTTGCTAACAAATACGAGTAAGCTGTTACTTTTTATCCTTTATAGTTATATTTAGTGTTGCAGAATGGCAAGAGAAATGAATTAGTTTGCAGCTGTAAACAGCATTCAGTGTATTTTATTGTTTTAGTGGCACAGAGGATAAAATGTCGGACTACCGATCGGTTCAAATCCCAGCACAAACAAGCTGCCACTGTTGGGCCCTTGAGCAAGGCCCTTCACTCGTAAATGCTCAGCTGTATAACTAAGTCTCTCTGGATAAGAGCATCTTCGAAAGGCCATAAATGTAAATTCAGTTCCCATGCTGTTATGTTTGATTTTCTCTCCCTTAAAGTTAATAAACTATTTTTCCTCGCATCAGAAAAAAGTGACCTTTTTTTATCTATTTATCCAGAGCATCTGCCGTACAAGTCGCCGTACAAGGTGTTGCTATAGAAACAAGAACATACTATTCTTTTTTTTTTCTTAGTTGCTTCAGAGCATTTCTCAGATCAGAGTTGCAATTCTCAAAACTACTTGTTCAACCTTCATATAAAGTACATCACATTGATTGTGTACAAGTGTCTGTTTCCTACATTATCAGCTGTTTCTCATTTTAATCCAAATATATTATACTGGTTTTACTTGAATAGGTTTTAACCCCCAAAACATCTTGGCATCAGTTCATTGCATAAGCCATTGAATGCAAAATGGTTAAACCAGTTCACCAATGTCACTAATGAAGGCGAGTTTATGGCATTAGATCAACTAATAATTAACTAGTTCTCTAAAATAGGTCAAAGGCAGAGGTGGGAAGTCTTGAAGTACAAATAATTTGTTACTGTACTTAAGTAGATTTTTTTGGTATCAGTACTTTACTTCAAAAATTATTTTACGGACAACTTTTTACTTTCACTCATTACATTTTTACACAAAAATCTGTACTTTCTACTTCTTACATTTTCAAATGAGGCTCGTTACTTTAGTTTTAATCTGTTTGTACGAAGCTCACAATGAGCACAGCAGAAGGCAACAAGAACTCAAGAAGCTTTTATTGTCACTTTCAAACATATATAACTAACGCATTACACAGTGAAATTAAACAACGTTCCTCCTTAACCCTGGTGCTACATACAACAACAATCACAGAAAACAGAGAACACAGGGCGAAGAACTAGTAAGTGTCCATGCCACGTAAAATGCATTGTGTGCAAACAGTGCAAAGACAACACAAGACAGTGCAAAGACAACACAAGACAGTGCAAAGACAACACAAGACAGTGCAAAGACAAATACAAAATAGCGCCACCCGTAAACCTGTTGTATTTTTTGTAAAGTGAACTGGGATTAAAGTGAAGTCTGGAGTTAACGTGGATGAGACAGAGGGAGTCAGTGATGTAAACATGACTGAGATCAGACACATTCCTGATCACCTGATCATCATCATCTTTTCTCTGCTTGTATTCTATATGGTGGTTGTTCAACCTGGATACATACATTAGGTGAAAAATTATTTCATATAAATACGATTGATGGTCCAGTTACCAGAATGTCACTGAAACAGGTAGTAGTAATGGCTACTTTTTACTTATTTACATGTCCGAGCCCAAACCTCATTAACTTGCATGAAAAAGTGTAGGCAGTACTTCCTAGTATCTGTACTTCTACTTAAATGATGGATGTGTGTATTTTTCCTATCTCTGGTCAAAGTTGAATTTTGTGAACCTTCAATTGGTGAATGTATACAGAGCAGAATACAGTTACAATTTCTAAAAATGGATGAACAACCAGGAAACAAACGAACTCTAGTACAGTAAAAGTGTGAATCCTGTCTGGTGTCTAGCAATCAATATCCCACCTACAGTAATGTGTACATTTGTGCTGTTAGATTTCATAGACGCCATACAGAAGAAATGTGCCATCATACCAACAACATGACTAAACATTTTGACGATCCTGTTTGCTAACAAAACATACGACAAAATACATATTAAATTATAGAAATGAATTCATAAATAAATACATTTGAGTTATTCTGATGGCAGTGAAATGTTTGGCACAACTACTTACTTTTGAGAGGTGATTTTTGATGTGAAGGTACAGGCTTTTGCAAGAAATCCATTGGGTTTGTACTAATTGTTTTGATTTGCATTTGTTAGCAAATATTAAGGATTATTAATTGCTCCAAATGAGAGAAACTGTTATTAAGCAACACCTCATGACCAATCAGAATCCAGAATTCCACAGCGTTGTGATGTAAATAAAATGGAAATCGAATGTAAAGGAATTGTCACCTGCTCTGAGTTATGTCACATGCACTGGATTATGTTTTTTTATAGGAATGCAACAGCTTTTCAGAGTACACAACTTAACTAACACACACCTCTCCTTTTCTCCCTCTCTCTTTTTTGTCTGTAGATGTCCAGTGTCGTGAGGAATGCAGGGGAATTTGTTCTTTCTTTGCCTGAGGAATGCAAGGGGTGGGGGGCCAGAGAATAAGAATGGAAAAAAGAAATAAAGACAGATGCCTGCCGAGGAATAAATGAAAAGCACAAGAAAGGAAAGGAAAGGAAGAGCAGCGTTTGGCATGTAGGAGATAAACCAGGAGTGGACTTTTTTTTTTTCCTCCTTTGATTCAAGCTCAAAGCTCCACCTCCATTTATTCCCTCTTCTTTCACTTCCTTTGTTTTTCACTGAGGGTTTTGATATTTAGAGAATAAGATGCTAAAGGGAAATGAGGAAACCCCTCGTAAGATGTAGGTTTAAGAAACTCGGCGGTTCAGGATTTAGCCTGGAACAACACAGGCGCTTATCAGGACGAGGAACAAACACGCCGCTGTTCGCCGGCTACGGAAATGAGTGATGTATTAAATGTGGCGCGCCCTGTGCGGCTCTTTTTTTTAGTTGTTAAGAAGGGAGATATAAATTCCTGGATACACAACACACACACACACACACACACACACACACACACACACACACACACACACACACACACACACAGTAAATGACCATAGCTGTTGTATATGTAACGTGTATTGCTAAATATTGGGTGTTTAAGGAGCCTGATGAATCATATGACGGCTCCTCTTCACAACACCGTTTGGTTAATTTGTAATAGAACGACTTTTATGATGTTTTTACTACTAAATAATTGGTTGATAAAAAAAAGGAAAAGTCTACTACTATTATTATATATTTTTTTTATTATTAAAAAGTCTACTACTATTATTATATATTTTTAATTATTATTATTTGTCCTTTTCTCTGTAGGATTTCAAGTATATTGTATTTTATCAGATTTAGAATATATTATAAATATATATAGTGTGTGTTAATGCATCTTTTAATGTTATTTTTAATGCTAATGGTTAAACACTGTCTGTTAGAATAATCGATTTTCACCGATCTGTCATTTCAGATCAAATCCACACTAGAGCTGGGCGATACAATAAAAATATCAATATCGGTTATAGCCACCGCTTCAGCACATCACATGATATAAAAACGAATAAATGAAGCTTCTATAGAAATAAAACCTAAAAGACAATTTTTGTATATTGTAAACATTTTCTCAGTGTATATGCTGTAAGGAACGCTGTTACCGAAACGGTCAGAATCCACATTTAAGTATTGCGATGTGATATTTTTTGCCGTATCACCCAGCCCTGATCTGCACTGTACTAGAAATGATATATTTGTGAACGTCTTCTCTCTAAAAATGTTTGTTTTTACTCTAATATTTATAAATGTTACTGGTTGCAACTTGTTTCTTAGTAAAGCGATGTCTTTGGGGGAAAAAAAAAAACTGTCTTGGTTATTTTTTGTTCTCTTTCTCTGTGTGTGTGTGTGTTGTGTGTGTGTGTGACATCATCAGCTGTCAGATTCCTTCAGATGTCCATCACATCCTGTTGTGGTGACTCACTGACTCCGGGGCTTTTTAACACTCCCTAATTGAGCTGACTCAGCACGCCCTTTAGCAGCACAAATCGGTGTTGTATAAAAAAGAATAACTCCGAGCTAAATGCTCATGTTTAGTTAGTGTTCTTGCTGGAATGCGCTATAAATTTTAGGACTAGAGTGCCAAATAAAGGGTTGGAAAACTTTGATGTAAAAGATTAATGTGAAAGTGTTTCTGTTTATGAAGAAATATAGCCAGTGGTTATGCAACGGTGCCAATATTTTTAGTTTGCCATAGCATTTGGGTCAGTAAAGTATTGCGACACCTTCTTTTCCAGCCATATGGGGTTTTTCCCCAAATTATCAAAAAATTCGGAGGCAGGATGTCATTGGATGTGGTGACAGTTCGTATGTGCACAAAATAAACTCTATGAAGATATGCCGTAAATGTGTTGAAGTGTAAGATCTTCAGTAGAATGCTATAGAGCTCTAAGCACAAATCTTCACAAATCTTGTGGAACATTTACCCAGAAGAGTTGAGGTTATTATTACAGCAAATTGACACTAAAGAGATCTAGGACTGGGTGGTGGTGTGACAGTAACCACCACCTCACTGAGTAAATAATTGCTTTTTTGTTTATTAGCACCTTTTATATACTGATACATGATATATACTGACAGCAGCTTCATTATATAGACAAAAGTTTGCAGACACATCATTTATCATTCTCCTATAACCCTTTCGTTCCTGCAATTCAAAAATGCACACAGGCGGATTACATTCTATGCAGAAGATGCAACCTAAAGGAGATTGTAGACTAAGGTGTTGGCTGGGAACAGTGTTGCTAGACATCATCGGTGGTGGTAAAGAGGTGGTGGATGATTGGGCAACTACTGCAAAAGTGATAATGGTGATACTTGGTTTGACTTCTAGAAATTTAAAGGAAGACAAAGAGATGTGGTGGTGGAATGAGGAAGTGCAGGAGAGCATAAGGAGAAAGAGGTTAGTAAAACAAAATTGGGATCAACAGATTGATGAGAAAAGCAGGCAGAAATACAAGGAGATGCGGAAAGCAGGTAAAGAGGGATGTGGCGAAAGCCGAGGAAAAGGCATACGAGGAGCTGTATGAGAAGTTGGACAGTAAGGAAGAAGAAAAGGATTTGTACCGATTGGCCAGGCAGAGGGACCGAGCTGGGAAGGATGTGCTGCAAGTTACAGCAATGAAGGATGGAGATGGAAATGTGTTGACTAGTGAGGAGAGTGTGTTGAGAAGATGGAGGGAGTATTTTAAGCAGCTGATGAACAAGGAAAATGAGAGAGAGAAAAGTTCGGACGATGTGGAGTTGGTTAAGCAGGAAGTGGATAGGATTAGTAAGGAGGAAGTGAGAGCAGCAATTAAGAGGATGAAGAGTGGAAAGTCAGTTGGACTAGATGACAGACCGGTAGAAGCATGGAGATGTTTAGGAGAGATGGCAGTGGAGTATTTAAACAGTTTGTTTAACAGGATTTTGGAAGGTGAGAAGATGCCTGAGGAATGGAGAAGGAGTGTGTGGTACCGATCTTTAAGAACAAGGGAGATGTGCAGACCTGCAGTAACTACAGAGGAATTAAGTTGATCAGTCACACCATGAAGTTATGGGAAATGATAGCCAGGCTGAGGGAAGAGGTGACCATTTGTGAGCAACAGTATGGTTTCATGATGAGGAAGAGCAGCACAGATGCATTATTTGCTGTGAGAATGTTGATGGAGAAGTATGGAGAACGACAGAAGGAATTGCATTGTGTGTTTGTGGATTTTAGAGAAAGGGTATGACAGAGTGCCAAGAGAGGAACTGTGGTATTGTATGAGGA
Organism: Silurus asotus; assembly: GCA_024362625.1. Taxonomy (NCBI): domain Eukaryota; kingdom Metazoa; phylum Chordata; class Actinopteri; order Siluriformes; family Siluridae; genus Silurus; species Silurus asotus. The sequence continues at coordinate 5,820,679 of MU575040.1, read as the reverse complement.
AGTCAGGTGTGTCAGAAAAGTATGTGAGGGTGGTGCAGGACATGTATGAGGACAGTGTGACAGCAGTGATGTGTGCAGTAGGAAAGACAGACTGGTTCAAGGTGGAGGTTGGACTGCATCAAGGATCGGCTCTGAGCCCTCCTGTTTGCAGTGGTGATGGACAGGTTGACAGACGGGGTCTGACAGGAGTCTCCCTGGACTATGATGTTTGCGGATGATATCGTGATTTGTGGTGAGAGTAGGGAGCAGGTTGAGAAGAGCCTGGAGAGGTGGAGGTACACGCTGGAGAGAGGGGGAATGAAAGTCAGTAGGAGCAAGACAGAGTACATGTATGTGAATGAGAGGGAGGACAGTGGAGTGGTGCAGTTGCAGGGAGAAGAGGTGGAGAAGGTGGAGGAGTTCAGGTACATGGGGTCAACAGTGCAAAGTAATGGAGAGTGTGTTAGAGAAGTGAAGAAAAGGGTGCAGGCAGGGTGGAGTGGGTGGAGAAGAGTGATAGCAGGACTGATTTGTCATTTGTCATTTGTGATCTGCAAGAATAAAAGTTTACCAGACTGTGGTGAGACCTGCGATGTTGAGATTTTCATTCGGAGTGATGAGGATGGACAGGATCAGAAATTATTTTATTAAAGGGACAGCGCATGTTGGTCGTTTTGGGGACAAAGTGAGAGAAGCCTAAACGAGATGGCAGAGGAGGGACATGGGGTATATCATTAGGAGAATGCTGAGGATGGAGCCACTGGGAAGGAGGAAAAGAGGAAGGCCAAAGAGGAGGTTTATAGATGTGTTGCAGTAAGACATGCAGGTAGTTGGTTTGAAAAAGGCAGCTGTAGAGGACAGAGTGGTAAGGACGGATGATCCGCCAGTAGCGACCCCTAATGGGCGCAGCCAAAAAAAGATCATTGAGTGGTGACTACTTTTTATCTGTTTACATTTGTCATTTGGCAGACACTCATCCATTTATCTCACTCATACAACTGAGCAGCTATGGGGTTAAGGGCATTGCTCAGGGGCCTGGGAGTGGCAGTCCAATGCCTTAACCACTAATCTTCCACCTCCTGTTTTCACAGCTATAAAAGTTACATTAGCACAGTTGAAAATATTCGGAACCAAGCGAATCAATCATGTAACCAAAAAGTTGTAAATCTGTAAACCTTCCCTGTCCTGAAGATGTTGAGAAAGCTTTAATTGGAGATGCAAAACACCAGGTTGTTCCTACAGAAATAATAATAAATGGACGCATGTATATAAATTTGATTCACCGCCGCATTTCTGTCACAGCTACTGTTTAAAATGTAATCAGCACCTTCCGACCAATCAGAATCCAGAATTCAACATACGGTATAAACCTCATTATCCAGACCCTATGTTAGTCTCATGACACCTTTTGCTGGTCATGTGACTCATGTGGAGGTGAATCATTTTGGCAGGTGCTGTGTGCTTGACACACTCATGGCTTCAGGGCTGAAGGTGTGCTGCATGCTTTTTAAATCACTCAGCAAAATGAGCATGTTGTAAAAATAAAACAGAAAAAAACAGGAGGTGTCCAGGATAAAATAAAACAGTAAATAAAAGTCATTCAGATTTACAACCATGGAAATAAAATCCGAGAGAATGTTTGGATTGAGTAAGAGCAGTTTCATGAACGTCAGATACTCTTCAGAACCAGAGCAACAGTGTGCTTGGCCTCATGCCCAGCACAAATCCTATGAGAAGAGTGTGTGAATGTGTGTGTGTGTGTGTGTCCAGACCACTTAGGCGAGGAGGATGAAAAGGTTAGGAGAGACGCCAGATGGAAAACCCGCCCCAGAACAGCTGGGTGCTCTCTCATGGGACAAACAACGCTGACTGTTGGAGCAAGAACTGAAAGAAACATAATTTTAAAAATATGTAACTATTTTTAGGATTATTTATTGTAACCTTTTTTTTTTTCCGTGAGATTCAATAAAACAATTAGAAATGTATGCAACATGGAATTTTAAGAGCAGCTGCATAGTGGTTTATTCCTGGGCAATTCTTTTACAAGAAGTTTATGTTTGTATATATTATTTTTTTATTTTATTATTTTCAGAAATTTTTTTTCGCAAATATTTAATGCTTATAGCTAAATTATTATGTAAATTGAAATAAAATAAATCAAATTGACATCGATGTCTTCATTCACTTTGGGCCAAAACTCTATAAATGGAGAGTGTCTAATACACACACACACACACACACACACACACACACACACACACACACACACACACACACACACACACACAGAGTATCCAAACAGGCATGAGATGAAACATCTTTCAGTCAAAGGGATCCTAGCATGTCTGTGTGTGTGTGTGTGTGGGTATGAAAGAGGAGGCTGCTGAAAAGCCCTATTGTCATGTAAAATGAAAAACGGAAAAGAAATCAAGCAGATTCTGCCGGTGACACAATTACAGCGGCACGCATAAATAGCTGTTTGAAGCCTGGCAAAAAGCAGAAAAGAGACAAAAAAACAGGAGAAGAGGGAGGACGAGGAGGAGGAGGAGGAAGAGATAGGTTGTGTCTGCTTGCAGAAAAGGAGCAGTGAGGTGGAAAGAAGTCCGCTGCTCCTGCAACACCACTCAAAGTCGAAAATGATAGCCCATTAACCTCCTTTTCTTTCCTGCCTTTCAAGGATGTAAAAGAAAAGAAAATGGGAGCTCAGCGTGGTCAATTACGAGCTACGGCTTTATTATTTGTTCGGTATTTTTCGAATCATAACTGTTTTCGAAAAGATTCGACCACGTGCCGCGTGATGCAACCGAACTGCTCTATTCCTCTTACTCCACACCGACTTGCAAACACTAACAATATGAAAGAAAGACATCATAATATATTTAATCTCTATGCAGTTACATTTATAAAGCAGACAATAGTTATATATACAGTACAGACCAAAAGTTTGGATGCACCTTCTCATTCAGAGAGTTTTCTTTATTTCCATGACTATGAAAATTGTAGATTCACACTGAAGGCATCAAAACTATGAATTAAGACATGTGGAATTATATATGGAATCAAAACTATGAATTAACACATGTGGAATTATATATGGAATTATATACATAACAAAAAAGTGTGAAACAACTGAAAAATGTCATATTCTAGGTTCTTCAAAGTAGCCCCCTTTTGCTTTGATTACTGCTTTGCACACTCTTGGCATTCTCTTGATGAGCTTCAAGAGGCAGTCACCTGAAATGGTCTTCCAACAGTCTTGAAGGAGTTCCCCGAGAGATGCTTGGCACTTGTTGGCCCTTTTGCCTTCACTCTGCGGTCCAGCTCACCCCTAAACCATCTCGATTGGGTTCAGGTCCGGTGACTGTGGAGGCCAAGTCATCTGGCGCAGCACCCCATCACTCTCCTTCTTGGTCAAATAGCCCTTGATGCCTTCAGTGTGAATCTACAATTTTCATAGTCATGAAAATAAAGAAAACTCTTTGAATGAGAAGGTGTGTCCAAACTTTTGGTCTGTACTGTATAAAGCAGCTATAAATGTAACTGTATGTATGTAGCTATAAACAATCATTCCCTCACCAGCTTCTCTTATTCTTTCTTTCATGAACATACCAAAAAAATGAAACTCATATCATGTTGATAAAACTATTTATATTTTTGTATTATCTTAAATTTTTTTTTACCTCTGACTCTGACAAAGTGCTGACACTAGAGACTCCTTCAAATAAAAATATTCAATAAACATTTCCTTTAACGAAACACCACCATATTATTTACCGGTTGCACACGTCATTCTTTTGAATCCATTCAATATGGTACGAATTTATTACTTTGGTTCAGTTGGTTCAATTTGGACAGACAGCAAATAATTTTTAAATCAATTTTACTTAAGTGCCATCCGACTTTAAAAACATGGCTGTTACCTCCCAGTCTATGGTTGGGGCACACAGTGAGATTAAAGGCACTGGGTAAATATATATTAGGTGGATGAAAGTGTATTTGGTAAAAGTGTGATGGGGGAATGGAAACACAAACGGTATATCGTAAAGGGTATCGTAAACGGAAAGTATATTGAATTATGTACAATACTAAGCACCAGGACAGACTTTAGGGTGGACCAAGGCCAAAATAATAAACAAGCCTTTGCAGTGAATCTGTTTTTGTCCAAAAACTGTAGAAAAAAAGACGTCACTGATTTGCAGTGGTACTTTAAGAGATTAAAGATTTTTCTTTGGGAAACCTTTTAATAGCAACTTTAAACTAAATTAAGGACAATTGTGTGCTTTTCTTCAGCTCAAAATTTGTCTTTAAAAAGATGCAAAATAGGAAATCACAACATATTGGTTAATCAGTAATCACCACATCTCCACATTTTTGTAATCAGTGTTGGGCAGTAACGTGTTAACCGGTAACGCGTTTCTTTTTACAGTAACTAATACTGTAACGCGTTACTTTTAAAAATAAAGTAACTCCGTTACCGTTGACGTATGGTGCGTTACCCGTTACTTTTTTAAATGAATTATTTTCGGCTAAAGTGTAGACTACAGCCTAACCTGCTTACAGCAGCGTCGCATTGTAGGGTTGGTGGATAAACCAACCAAGCAACTCCAATCTGTTGAAGCTCCTCCAGGACCTCCATGCCTGAGGAACTAGTAGCTAGAAGCTAACCAGTGTGAAGTGTTCTGTTCTACATTGTTGATAGTTTTTATACTTCAGCTGTGAAATCAACATTTTTAAGAGCTCAACACAACAGCAGAAGCCACTTTAGTTTTTTGATTGTGAATATATTATTTAGCTTGTTTTGTTATTTATTTCAGAAATCCTTGTGATATATTCAGTTTGTGCTGCTCTGACTGAAATAAAAGTGTTTAAAAATGATTTTGTGTTTGTAGACCATAACGCATAAAAGGGCATTAATGGGAACATTAAAGAAGGTTATTTTAAAAAGTAACTAAAAAGTTACTTTTAACAGTAACGCATTACCTTTTTTGTAAGTAATCAACAAAGTAACGGAGTTACTTCTTGAATGAAGTAACGAGTACCTGTAACTAGTTACTATTTTTTAGTAACTAGCACAACACTTGTTGTAATGTTATTTTCTTTTTGTATTGCGTGTAAGTGGGTATTTCCTTCTTGTTTTTAATTCTTGGTTTTATCTGGGTTTGTAGTCAAAACTGTTATTAGGTTTGAGGTTCAAGTTTATTTCTTTGTCTCATACTGTATATTACATACATAATGTAACATATGTAGTGATTTTCACATACACCAAATGGATTTGAGATGAAATATGGCTGAAAAAGTCAGTTGTCCCAATACTTTTGTCAATATAGTATATAATTTAATAAGATATAATCAAGATAAATACTACAAATATAAGTTGGGATATATATATTTTTGAGAAACACCATCTCAAATTAAATATAATAACTTTTTGGGTAGATTAATAGATATTATTTGATGTCTAGGCATGATGAGTAAAACCCACTGAGTCCATAAAAACGGCTTTCTGCAATTTGTAAGTAATAAAACACCGTGTTCTGTTTTAGGATAGAAAACGAAGCTATGAGGTTTATTTCTCTTATACAACTTTTTTCCCTTGTGACTTCTTTGTGGGTTTTTTTTACTGCACACCTAATTATGGCACCCTAAATTCTATTACATGTGACATTTTCCTTCTCTGAACTCTGTACATGTACATGTAAAGCAGCTTTTGTTCTTTTATGTAGCTTTATATTGTGTGTTGTAGCTCTATGTTGTTTTATGTAGCACCAGGGTTCTGGAGGAACGTTGTTTCATTTCACTGTGTACTGCGTCAGCTATATCAAATCAAAATCAAATCAAATTTTATTTGTCACAAACACATACATACAGGGTACGACATGCAGTGAAATGCTTTTGACGACGGTCCGGCATGAAGGAATAAAAAAGGGGTAAAAAAAAGGAGAATAAAAAAATATAAATATAATAACAGAATTTAAAGAAAAATATAATAAGAAAAGAGGCAGATAAATAAGATGTATAGATATATAAATATATATGTATACATACGTACATACACATATATATATATATATATATACACATATGTACACATATGTACATATGTACATCCATATATATACACATAAATACACATACTATATATGGTAGGAATGACAATAAAAGCTTCTGGACTTGACTTGACTTGAAGCGGACCCTGTATCTCCACAACTGTATCACAGCAGAAACAGAAAGACATTTTGTCCTCAACACTCACCACATCAGCCGCCTCCATCTTGTCTATTTGTAGAGAAGTGTGTGGTTCCACCTGAGGAATGTGTACACACAAGATGATTTACACACAGCGGTTTCCCCAAACAACAAACAGGGCAATCAGCGTGTCTGGAAGGATCCAGGAATAAACAAGCACCGTTTTGTCAAACAAGCCGTTTCTCTGTGCCCACAGACGCCCCTGAAGACATGCTGCATGCTTTTGAACGTCTAAGGTGAACTTAAGATGTCTGGGTGGGCGACTGGAATCAGATATGAAGACACCCACCTCAGCAGGTTCACAAGGTTTAAAAAAAAAATCTTTATTAAAAAAATGGCATGTACTGATAATTCAGTGGCAGAATGTAGTCCATGTTGTTTATGCTGCACAGAAAGAAAGAACCGTTCTATTAGAAGTCAGTTCCTGGTTACCTGGTAAGCTGAGAAGAATAAATTAGGTACTGTAAAATATATTATATTGTGATGTATGTACATTTCCACAACTGAGGCTAATGGGATTTTCATCTTAAAGCATAGGCAATGATACAATACATTAAAGATAATGTGAAGCAGCTACCAATGTGATGCGATTCAATATGATATGATTCCCCCCTATTACAATGCGGTCTGATCCGATTTTAACTTGATTCAATGCAATACGATGCAATTCAATACGGTTCAGATAGTTTGCTTCTATAACTTCGGTTCAGACAGACAGCAAATCATAATCTTTCACAAACATGCATTTGTAGTGCAAAAAGAAAGGAAAAATAAGATTAAATAAAACCTCCTGTTTTGTCTTCTGTCAGGTGCAGCTCTACCTCTGCCATGTTAATCTGTATTCTATGTGACTCTCAGGACACGCCTCGGTTTCCGTAGTGTTGTAATGCGTCATATTCACACAGCAGCAGCGGTGCTGAGAGAACGCGCTCGAGAAACAGTTCAGCGAGGAGAAATCAATCTACATATCAAATATTTTTCTCACATTTTTGGTCACTTTCTAAATAATAAAAGTATAGCAAATTAAATAATTATTATACATAAATAAATCATGTTTTACTGGTTCAAATATCTTAAAAACGATGCACACTTTTTTAAAACGATGCACACTTTTTTAAACCGATGCATCACATCGCTAACTTTTATACCTATGCGCTGATGCAAATCCCTACTGTATACTAAATAATGAACAAACTTGCATGCAACAAATATTGTTTGCTATTCAAAAGTTGTCTCATATCAGTCATTAATATCAATAAAATCAGTTTTTAATTTTTCATTCAACCTAAAACAAATTAACTGCAGCTTTTCTTCACATACACAACAAAAAACAGCACTTTATAAAATACGTTACAAATGTTTTCTAAAAGTATTACATTCAAATGATGCTAAACGCCTTGCTAGGTATAGTAACTTACTACAGAGCTGAGAAGTTGATCAGGTAACACTCCAGCAAACAAGCTTCATCGTTAAATATGTGCCTAATATTCAGAAATCTTAAACATAAAAAATTCAGAAAGCAGCAGGTTTTTTTTATGATTCATAAGGAATGTATAAAATAAAATAAAAGTGTATTTGTAGTCACTTTTGGAGTTAAGAAGAGCAATAGAAATTCTATTCTATTATTTTTGTAAAGTACTTTCAACAATGGATATTTTGTTTATAGGACTGTGGTGAGATCTGAGATGTTGTATGGTTTAGAGACAGTGGCATTGAGTAAAAGACAGGAGGTGGAGCTGGAGGTAGCAGAGCTGAAGATGTTGAGGTTTTCGTTGGGAGTGACGACAATGGACAGGATTAGAAATGAGTTTATCAGAGGGACAGCGTATGTGGGACGTTTTGGAGACAAGGTGAGAGAGACGAGATTGAGATGGTTCAGACATGTGCAGATGAGGGGCATGGGGTATATCAGTAGGAGAACGCTGAGGATGGAGCCACCAGGAAGGAGGAAAAGAGAAAGACCAAGGAGGAGGTTTATGTATGTGGTGAGGAAAGAGATGCACGTAGTTGGGTTGAACGAGGCAGATGTAGAGGACAGGGGGGTATGGAGACGGATGATCTGCTGTGATGACTCCTAATGGGAGAAGATGAAAAAAGAAGAAGAAGAAGAAGAAGAAGAAGTTAATATTTTCTAAAATCAGCTTATAAAGTTGTCCCTGTTAATTTATCTCTAATCAATGAGCCAGCCTGTGTGACACCTTGAGAGAAACCAGATTTAGAAAGAAACCCATCCTCATCCTCAGGCTTTTATGGAGAACAGGTTTGGCTACATATGGCTGGTAAAGTCTGATGTCCCAATACTTTTGCCCATATAGCACATGTGTGTGTGTGTGTGTGTGTGTGTGTGTGTGTGTGGTGTGTGTGTGTGTGTGTGTGTGTGTGTGTGTGTTGGCTCCATGTCCCCGGACTCATGTTAGACTAAGGGTTTTGAGAGATGGGTTTAGTAAAACTGTGTGTGTGTGTGTGTGTGTGTGTGTGTGTGTGTGTTGGCTCCATGTCCCCGGACTCACCCTGACCTTATGATAAACCTCGTTATTGAAGGATAAATGATGGAGATGGTGTTCTAAGCAGTGCATTGTTTTTCCCTCTGAAACAAATGCAAAAATGTGCGATTCCACGTGGTCACATGCCAGTGCTCTTACTCATACACATTCCACACGAGATTTAAATCTCTGAAAACACAACGCACACAGAAAATTCCCATCCTATTCCGCATAGCCACTGCCTTACTGTTACGGTGAGTGGGAGTTTTCAGTATGAGGAAAGGAACAAAGAACAGGGAGTGTGGAAGTGAAGTGAAGCGACGTGAAGGCAGAATCCATGTTAATGAGACCCAGAGTCTGGGTGTGGCAGGTTTGACTTTGATTAGAGCAATTTTTCTGAAAAGATGTGAAAAGAAGGAGTGACATGTGAATTAATAATGGAGTAGACAGGGTGCAGCATGCTTTGAGGATCAGCCCTCACAGATCAGCTCGAGATTCCTTGAATGCTTAAAATTCAACACTTTAGAGTTGCTTAAAAAAGAACTGCAATAAATTCAAAATGCAGTAATGTTTGTGCTTCTCTGCCTCAAATATATAGTGAAATTATAATAAATTCGGTATAAAGATATGCTTGTGGTTTTTCAAATAGGTTAATAGAACAAATAGACAATAAATGAAAGATATATTTCTGTTTAAACATTTTAATAAATAATAATAATGATAATAGAAAATGACAATTACATTTAAAACATAAGAATTAAGAGGATGAGTCTGCTTTCTCACCCTTCAATAATTCAATAAATAAAGAAATAAATTAAACAATAAAAGCTGTAAAAATAAAAGCACAAAACTGTACATCAGCAGTACAATATGTCTTGGCCTGCCGCAATATTCATTTGATTCAATTTAATTCATTTCAATAATTTTGTTTATTTTTATAGACAGATTTTTTATAAACAGATTTGCAGAATGTAAGAATTATAGAACAAAATTCACTTGTATATAAATTTGTGTATTTATCCCTGATGAGAACGCCTCGGGCAACTGGGTCAAAAAATAAAAATAAACGAGGAATAAGACTCAAAAGGGAACCCGTCCTCATCTGAGTGACAATAAGTGTGATTATAAATCATTAAAACATTACCAACACCAGAGTGTGAGAAATATCATGAGCATCTGGAAAGTGTGATTATGAGTAATGTTCTTGCTAGAGTTGTGGAACCAGAAGCATCATTTCATTACTATTGCATAGCAGTTGTTTTGACAATAAAAATGTAATTAAAGCCTGTAAAGCACCTGAAAATATCACCATGGGCAATCATTAAGCCAAAAAAACATCAAGCAAAAACATTTATTTTGACAATAATGCATTGATTATATATATATATATGTGTATATATATTCAATAACAAAAATAAAAGCAATAGAAAAGATCTGAAAAAATAGACAAGAAAAATTTTCCAACAATGAAACAGAGAGTTTATTAGTTCCAGCACTGCAGGATTATTGAAGATATATTCTCTTTTTAAATATGAATAAACAGAGAGATGGAGAAACCACAGAAGAGCGCTTAAACCATCTTATCCATGAAAAAAGAAAATCTAATAATAACAACTGATGCATAAAAGGTTTTCTCTGTTTTTATAGACAAATGTGTTTCCATACATCCTGATGTGTATATACTTTTAATGGGCTTTCCACAGGAAATACTGTTCCTCATTACAGCAACAGACACACATAGAGATCAGTGGGCTGTAAGAGAGAAAGAGGGATAGAGAGAGAGAAAGAGTAGAGTTGAATGCAGTAACATTTGAGCATGTACACCATAGCAGACTACCTGTACATAGTGACAAATAAACACAAACGCCAGGTAGAGACTGGTGTTAGACACCAAGGAGAGCATGTTTTCCTCAGAAAAACATTGTCTCCACTACAACACAACACATCTGAGCTACACCTTAACACAAAGTGCACAAAATACACACAGATCTGACACACCGATAAACCAAATATTCCACAATGAGTGAAAAACCTCTCTTTCAACCAGATAAAAGCTGCTGTATATTAGCGACACAATATTAGGAACAGCGTGTGATCTGCTTCGTTCCTGTATTTTCTTATTATTGTAGGAATTGCTCTTTATTATTAGTTTTTTTTTACTAATTTTATTTAATTTATTCTTCCTGTAAATATTCTGTATAAACATTATATTTTTATCAATGTATGCACATTGCAATTTTTTCATTTTATTTCACTTGCTTCGGCGATACAAATGTATACTTGTATGAGTACTTTGATATCATGGCAATAACACACTCAAAAACAGAGATAGAGTGAAAAGAGGGAGGCATATAGAAAGGTCCAATAAAGAAAAATAATAATAAATATAAAAAGTCTTGCAGCTTGGTAACCAATCCCCTGAGGGTGATTTTATATCATATATGAACAGTCCAGACTGTACACAGAAAGATTTTTCATAGAAAATGATAAAACTGTTATATGTATTTATGTTAATTAAGGGGTTTCAAGTCAAACCAGGACTTTATTCTTTTGGTAAAAGAAATCGGTGTGTGCTTGGAACAGCGTGCGGTGATGACGTTTCTTGTGAATGAATGCGTAAAACCCATAGATTTCTACAGGAGACTTCAAGCACAATACGATGATGAAATTCAGCTGCAGTAAAACATTTGAATGGTGTAAATGTTTCAAAGACGGCCGCACGTCCATCAGTGACGACCCGCTCATGGTGGTTCCCTGAACTAAAAAAAAAACCCTGATTTGACTGGAACTCCCCTCGTATTTTGTAACAGCTATAGTTAGTGTAAAAGGTCTGCTTAAGTTTAAACTCCAGCTCTATCAAGCTGCTACTGCTGGGCCCTTGAGCATGACCCTTTACCCTCAACTGTTCAGCTGTATAAATTAGATACCTGAAAGTCAGGTTGACAGCATCTGCCAAACACCATAAATGTAACTTTTCATGTCATGAAAATGTAAACCTGATTGCTGATTGTTAACTCTGACACTCTGTTGATGAGAACATTACTGAGAACATTTCCATTCTCTTCTTCAGCAGAAATCATGTGAGCTGCACATGTAACTGATAGAGAACAATTCAGCCGTGTGTGTGTGTGTGTGTCCCCCCTTATCACACAATCATATCACAAATACACTATCTGTCCATAAAATGTGCTTATACAGCTGACTGGGCATTATTCCTGTTACCATGAAGACACATACACACATACACACCTATGTATATTACACACTTCCTGCAGGATGGAGCTGTACAGAAGGCTGTTAGTGGGTGGTGTAACCTTAATAAATGTTTGTGTGTGCATGTGTGGGTGTGTGTAGGTGGATGGACACACAGACATGGGAAAAAATTTACAGACAGACAGAAAGACAGACAGACACACAAAGAGCGCTGTGTCTGCGGAAGTTCAGCAGTGTTTCATATTCCCACATGAGACGCCTCCAGGGAACTAAAAGGCCCCCAAAAGTCACAATGTCATCAAAGTTCATCAAACCATCTCAAGATGAAATTGAACACTTGTTTTTATTCTCATTGTGTGTTTTTACCCCCTGATACTCCATTTCCTGTGTTTTAGCCTGATATTATTTTACTTTAAACCCATTTTATTAAACTCTCAGGTAACTGCTGGTGGTGAAGCCATCAGAGACTTTTTCTCATGATAGTAGAAAGAGGCAGAAAAAATGAATGCTAGCCTGGTAAGACTACTGATAGGTGGCGCACATGTCAACGACTGGTCCAGAGACCGTGAATCAAGATGGCAGACAACAGTGTTAGTGAGTGTATGGAACGTCATGTGGTAAAGTTTCTTGAACAAAGTAAAACTCGTGTATATCTGATGAAGTGTTCAGCCGCAGCAGGACATCTGAATAGTGTAAACGTTTCAAACGTTTATGTCTGTCAGTGACTATCCAGCTCATAGTGGTTCCCAGCCCACAGCAGTCATTCCTGTGAGCATGTGGAATGCCTGATCCTGGATAATTGATGCATAACTTGTTGTGAAATTGCACAGACGAAACTTTCTGTGGGAACGGTGAACACTATCATTCACCAGGCTGTCCTAGGATGGTTCGGGCATACTGACAAATCTTTCTATAATGGCAGTTTAAAATAAATCATTTTCATAATAAAATAGACCAAAGATTTTGAATCTTTAAAAAGTAAAGCAGGTTTCCACACCTGCAAATTTGTATTCTTTTATTTTATAAACTCAAAAGTCCCAGTTTGACTGGAACCCCCCACGTAACTGTCAGTCCACACAAGCAAAAAACTCTGCAGTGATAACAGGATATTCTCACACCACCATGTGGACTCTGAACTCATTAAATGGAGGCTACAGTTGTATTAGTAATGGCATCCTTTATGTCTTCTATTATAATGGATATATTTTGAAAACTTGGTACAGAAGTTGTGTAATTGTGCAATGGCTCTGGGGTACTGATTAGCAGGTCAGGGGTTCAAGTCCCTGCATTGCCAAGCTTCCACTTATGGGTCCTTGAGCTCTGCCCTACAGGGATTCAGTAACGTGTCTGAATCTGCACTCTGACCTCATCTTTCTAACATTGCTGGGATACGCAAAAATATTTCACTATGCTGCAAAGTACATGTGACAAATATAAAACCCTTCCACCTTTTCTACTGTCTGCAGAGAAGTAACCTGAGACACATCTACTGAAGGTTGAACATTTTTTTTTTACTTTTATCCAATTTTCCTCCTCATTTCAACCAGGTATTTTACTTTTACGCCTTTTTTACCATTATTTGTATATCTGATTCAGAGATGGAAAGCAACAAATTACATTTACTTGTGTTACTGTAATTAAATATTTTTTGTGTAGTTCGACTTTTTAAAGTAGTTTTGAAATCTGAAAGTAGTTTTAAAGCTGGCTCTATTGCCAGGGCTACGATTTAAGTGTCATATGAAATGAATAAAAAGTGTTATATTTTGGAGTAGATCTGCTGATTTTACATTAGATTTTAACATTACTGTATAAATGATCATACACTTTTGTTGAGAATGCAGTGTCCAATCAAAGTCTGACTTCTGAATCTGCATTTGAAATTTCTCACATTATAACGTTTTTATTTTTGTTTTGTTTTGTTATTGCACTTTAATCTGTAAAGGTTTTGCTTTAATCAAAAAGGGCTAGATTTAGATTCATATCTCTTTGTTCTTTTTAAACTACACTAGAATCCCCTCCACCCCCATTCGGAGTTTTAAACTTCACTTGTACTTAAGTGAAATTTAATTGAAGTAACAATACTTTTAATTAAATAGAATAATAGAATTTAATTGGTGAGTTTTTTTGTATTTCAGGCCAAAATCTAGTCCTAAGCATTATAAAATATGCGTCTTTCTTGTTTTCTCGTGATCTCAACGTAAAAACCTGTTTTCTCACGTTGTAATTGTAGTGTGAGAAAATCTCAGGCTTTGTGAATGTTTCTGTTGTATACTATTGAGAATGCATCATTTCAAATCTCTATCAGTTACTAATTTCCCACAGCAAATATGAACTTTATCTCATCCATGATGCCGCGATGATGCTGCCTCTAGAACATGTTCTACACTCCGAACACTCCGAAGTGCTGATCACGAGGAAACAATGTTTGCTATGTCAAGATCATGAGAAAACAAAAAAAGGGAAAAAATAGATTATAGTGCATGGCCTCTCAGAACTGCCATAAAAAAAGCCATATTAATACAAAATATGTACTGTGTCTTTTCCCCATTTTAGCCAAATAGTTAATTTTTCTCTTCCTCTTCTGTCTGTTCCCTGTGTTTCCTTCAAAGGTCTCAAACTTTAAAATGTATGCAATATTTTTCCATCTGTTCTTGAAATTCCACACAAAATCAAAAACATGGCCATAGACATTAAAATAAAACCCCAGCAATTATTCGAGGAATAACGCAGACACGTGTACCATGAGATGTTTTATTACTAAAATGAAAAGTGTGTCGTACAGCTACAGCTTGTTCTGCGAGTACAATAGAAGTAGAAAATAAAAATCACAGTGCTCTTGCGTGCTACAAACCTCATTAAAACATCTGGAAAAATACAAGCGCACACAACGGGACGTTCGCACTCCTCTTCACGTGCCCTACTGAAAGTGACTAGTGTAATTGGCAATGAGGACATTATTTTTTTTTCTTTTTGTTACAAATGACTGCAAAATGTGCTTCAGCAGTGTGCAGTGTCACAGGAGAGACAGCTCGTCTCCTCATGCAACATCACAACTCAGGAAAGGGGGATCAGGATAAAACTAAACCAGTGTGCGAGAGAGAGAGAGAGAGACTTGGCTAGTAGATAAACACACAGTGGTTACAGTATCTGAGTGAATCTTTGGTGAAGGGAAAATCTCGGTTTCATTTCTCATTAAAGCAGATCACACAAAAGAAAAAAGAAACGATAAACAGTTTAAGAAGAATTACAGCATTTATCTCTTTTTTTTTTTTACTTCAATGAAGGATCATGTTCCCTTACTCCAAACAAAAATGTGCACTAAGGTCCATTGGACATCCTATAAGACATCGGAGCATGAAATCTACAACACATGTACAATATTTACACAACTGAACCTCTAAACAGCAAATATACAAAACTCCGTCCGGGTTTTGCATCCTGTCATCGGAGTCAGAGGTTCACAAGAAGGAGTGCGCAAAAAAAACAAATAACAAACCCACTAAAACATAGAAACGATCACGCGTTTGATTGTAACCATGGCAACCATTTAACCTTCTCTCATTGGCTGGTAAACGAGGATTACAATTAAACTAAAACTGATATGCATATGTTAATTAAAGGGGACCAAATTCACAACAGTACAAGTTTCTAAAATAATCCTCGCTTCTGATTGGCTAAAGCAGATCGTTTCTCAATCGGTTTTCAAAACAATATTACCATGACAACCATTTACCCTTCAGTAATGAGCGGCAAATACCGTACATTCATACCGCACAGAAAAAAAAACATTTATACAGCATAGAAAATGTATACATTAAGACTAAATGTAGCCAAAGCAACAAACAGCATAGTGGTACAGTCAAATGCCACAAAACACTCGCTTCTGATTGGCTAGCAGGTACCGCTTTTATTAAAAGGTGCCCAGGTTATTCGGTCACAACCCTACTTCAACCTTCATGGTATAAACTAAAAATCTAAAAATAATCAAGAAATAACACACTGTCCTTCACGGCAGGATTTTTATTTCCTGATACCGTCGCTCTTGTACACGCTGATTTCTACGGCTGTCTCTAGTCAAGTGGTTTAGAGTCGAGTTGGGATGCCGTGTCGAGAAATTAAAATAAATAAATACATAAAATTAAAAAAATGATCAACTTGAGCTAGAAGTCCTTTGCAAAAGAAATTAAATAAAATCTTCTTCATATATATATATATATATATATTGGCATTCATCGGTGTGTTACATGCTTCCAGATATCTTTCTCGGTGCGACGGAGAAGGTTGATCTGGTTGGCGTGGACAGAAACAGAAGACGACGCTGATTAAATGATCGCGTCCTGAAGAGACGTTCTGTTCTCAATACTCAATAACAGTCTTTAATATCGGCATTAGAACTCAAACCAGCGCACAATCCCTCATTATCTCTCTGATCATACTGAGCTTACTGGTGTTTCTGTTTTCAGTGCTGCTGCAGTTCCAGTGATGTTCTGCAATGTTCTTGGTGGAAACCAGAATGTATCTAAATGCACCCAAAGCAGTCGAAGGACAAAAATGGAAAAGTGTCTAGGAGAGAGAAAGAGACGGCAAAGGAGAGAGACAGACCGAGAGACAGAGAGAAACAGAGTTAGCAAGAGGGTGGTGGTGGTGGTGGGGGGGGGGTGTTAATATGTGAGAAAGAAAGAGGAAGACAGAGACTAAGAGAAACAGAGACAGATTGCAAGAGTGACAGAGCGACAGACAGAGAAAGAGAGAGACAAAGAGAAAGAGAGAGAGAGGGAGGGAGATAAAGCAAAAGAATTGGAAATAAAAAGAAACTGAGATAAAGTTAGAAAGAAAAACAAAGAAACAGTAAGAGCAAAAGACAGAAAGACGAGAAAGAGAGAAAGAGAGAGAGAGAGAGAATAAGATTGGAAAATGCTTGAATTGAATAAGAAGAATGTGTTTGATGTTGCTGCAGTGAGGAGGAGTATTGGAGCGGTGCATTCAGACATCATTTATCATGCTATTTGTCCATATTTAGTCTTAGAGTCTTGATTCCTTGAAGCCGAAGTCACTGCTGCAGTTATATATGCGAGTGTGACACACAGTGAGTAAAAAAAAAAGACAAAAATCAAAAACCAGCTAATTATTACTGATACATCTTTTTTTCATTGTTAAAAAAAAAAAGAAAAATAATAAAAATAATTAAGGGTATGAACATAACGGGCTTTTAAACGTAAAATGACGCAAGATGACGTAAAAAAACAGGACGTCTCTGTTTTACGTCATCTAATAAAACCAATAAACTCGACAATCGATCCATAGTGAGCCTCAGATTCTCAACTGTGAAAAGAGGTTCCAGTGTGAAAATTTCCTTCATAATCATAACAGCACTTTTATTTTCAAAAACTGTTTTTCCATTTTCTGATCCGAGACATGCAAAAAAATCCTTCTGTGACGTTTCGGAATAAGTCTGGCAGGAAGAGCACGCCCTGCTCACGTCACGTCCTTCGTTTCAGTTGCCTCCTCTGGGATTGTATTTCTCTCACTAAAAACGTGTCATTCTTTTTTTTTTTTACCCGGTTCGTCTATTAAAAAGTAAGGAAAAGCTACTGACAAGCTCTAAAAACTGTAAGTTTTTTTCCTTACAGGGAACTAAAAAAAAAAAAGGTAGCAACCCTGGATCCTCATGTGAAGCTCTGTGCAGTGCATCCCAGCATGAACTGATGTTTGTGACGTATCCCAGCACACACTAAAGCATGACAACTTCCTCCTTGTCTTTGTCGTCAGGGAGAGGATAGGACTTCAGGAGGCTCTGTGCCTTCCCAGGCTCGGGGGTGTATTTATCTCCAATGGGGGGATCTGAAGTTACACACAAAAAAAATACACAGCGTCACAGAGAGGCACACACGGAGAAAAAAAGAGAGAGAGACAGAGAGAGAGAATATACAAGAGCGAGAGATATACAGAGAGCAAGAGATATACAGGAGAGAGAGAGAGATATACAGGAGAGATATACAGAGAGAGATATACAGAGAGAGAGATATACAGAGAGAGAGAGATGCAGAGCGAGATATACAGACAGATATATACATATAGAGAAAGACAGAGGGAGAGACAAACAGAGATATACAGGGAGAGAGAGAGAGAGAGAGAGACATTAAGCAAAACACAGAGGGAGAGAAAGAGGGAGAGAAAGAGAGACACAGAGGCAGACACATAGGGAGAGACAGACACACAGAGAAAGAGAGAGACAGACAGACAGACACACAGAGGGAGAGACACAAAGAGAGAGAGATAGAGAAGGGGAGAGACACGGTCACACAGACACACACACAAAATGGGAGGGGGAGGAAGAGAGAGAGAAAGAGAGAGAGAGAGAGAGAGAGAGAGAGAGAGAGAGAGAAAGAAAGAAAGAAAGTTCAGCAGTTTTTATGTATTAATGTATATAAATAATGCTAGTATACTGGGATGGTATGTATACTGTTAGCATTACTCTTAGTAGAGGAAAATAATCTAATTTGCTGTGATCATTTAAGTCATTATGTGTTTTATTATTTTATATCTCTCTTACCATGACGGTTACTACCTCACCTGGATTCGGAGGCGAAGCAAGCGAAAGCTGCTGGTGAGGACTGGTGGAGCGGCGAGCTTTAAAAGAACTCTCAGGTTCTCGAGACGACAGTTTCTGAGAGAGCATGTGCTTCATGTCTACTGAAGCTGCAAGCACAAATTCAGCTTGGTTTAGGTTCACCAACATATACAGGCAAAAAAGTATGTGTAAAAAAAATATATATATATATTAATTATTATTAATACATAATTAATAAATTATAAATAATAAATCGAATATAGAGCTCCCCGTGCAGTCTCGTGTAAAAACCAGGTTCACGCTTTCCCATGTGATGTGTGTTTGTGTGATCGGAAACTGTACCCGAGCTGTCTGTGCGTTGGGAGCCTTTCATTTTGCTGCTCTTGTCCTTGCTCTTCAGCATTGCCAGCTTGGTGGGGATCTGCTGCTGGACTCCACCCTGCTTGTGCAGCTGGTTAGTGGTGCTGACCAGGTGGATGGGTACCTCGGTTTTGGCGGGCATGGTGGCGCTACTCTCCCGGCGCGGGAGGGGCAGTTCTGCCCTCTCAGAGTAATCGGCGGGAGACAACGAGGTGCTGGAGCGGAGCTGAGAGAGCGTTTGGAGGAAGAAATCCGGTCCGGAGTTTATCAGGAGGTCGCCGTTAAAACTGGAGGACATGGGGAGCTGGAGAAAGAATTATTTCAATGTGAATGGTAATTCTGAGACCAGAGAACACGGTTAGAGTGATGATTAATTGCACACCAGTCTCACTTTATCACTGATGGCATGGTGTGAAAAATAGAAATCCGGCTTGAGGCCTAAGGATGAGGATTTTTACAGCATATAGCACACGCTAACAGTTTTACTCCTGTAATCATCACAGAAATCAGACACTTTCGTTCTTTCATTCTAACTTTTTTCTTTCTTGCATTCTTTCTTTCTTTCAGATTTTCCTTCTTTCCTTCTTTCTAACTTCACAATTTAGATTGATATATAGATGAGTAGGAA
Source organism: Silurus asotus (assembly GCA_024362625.1). Lineage (NCBI taxonomy): Eukaryota > Metazoa > Chordata > Actinopteri > Siluriformes > Siluridae > Silurus > Silurus asotus. Next base: position 5,801,199 of record MU575040.1, on the reverse strand, counting down.
AGAATCAACCCATCCATCCACCCATCCTTCTTAGAACAATGTGGCACACATTTTATCTTTCAGGAGTTCATGCTTCACTCTTTCCTCTTGCGTCCCGATTTAAAACACTAATGCTCACCTACAAAGCCAAAAACGGACCAGCAACCCTCTTCTCTCACCCTGTATTGTACCACACTCCCTTCGATCCCCAACCACTGCCCGTCTCGTCCCTCCATCTCTCAGGGTACAAGAAAGACAGGCTTCAAGACTCTTATCTGTTTTCACACTTGGATGGTAAATTAACGTAAATCTTTTCAGACGTTTCAGTGTGGACAAGCAACTTTTGGAAACAGTTCAAAAACTAGTGTGGATGTGGAGAGTTTTTAGACCCCGTTTTTAAATTAATCTGGATTAGTGTAGATGCAGCCAAAACCTACATCTGCTGTTCCTGTCCTCAGCCAAGTTTAAACTGAAGATACCAGAAAATATCCAGCTTTACTTCTTACTATTACAAAGCAGTGACCCACAAGCCTCCTGCCTTCCAAGTGATATAAATGTCTCCATACATAAACTCTCACCAAAGGCTTGATGATTATCTGTTTACATGGATCATTTCTTTTGAGACCGAAACAATTACAGTTGAAAGAAAAAAAAAAAAAAAGTCTGAAAGGAAGTACATTTCTGTGCGAGGCGTGTGTGGGCGCATCAGTGCGTCTGATGTTGGATTTTGGAGAAAGAGACAGGACCTAAAGAAACCATGGCAAAAAATAAATAAAATTGCGTAAAAAGCTAAGTTCAAACCCAGGGATCATAAAGGCATTTCCTGTCATGACTTTGTTCAGTCACAGAACTAATGGGTTTTAAAGGCAACAGACGAAAGAGCATGACTTTGGTGAGAAAAAACAGTGTGTGTGTGTGTGTATATATAAAGTAAACACATATGCATGATGCATTACAAGGCAAACAAAGCATGTGTTCCAATTCCTGCTTAGTCTGGGAAGAACAAGAGAACACGACACACACACACACACACACACACACACATACACACATACATACATACATACACACATACATATAACTATCGGCAAAAATCCATTCCGGCTACGGGTCCACTGTCATTACTGCCTCTAGAGGCGAATCACTGACAGCACGTGCTGTTTGTTTTTACACAGGAGTGAGCTATAATATATTTATCACTTCTTATTTATAATTTTTAAATTGTATTGAATAATTTATTTATTAATATTTATTTAATATTAAAAATCTAGCATTATATATATATACATAGCCCCTTTTCATATATAGAATGGTGGGCAAAACCAAAAGGGTAGGGGCAGTTTGGCATCTCTGGTGTAGAGAAACTGTTGGAGGTGAGAAAGCACTTCTCCTCTGCAATCACTGAGAGAAGTCTGCTTGTTTTCGCCACAGATTAGAACTCATTTACACGATCCTGCATGCTGAAAAATCCATAATACAAAATTAACATCGTTTAATATTAAATATGAAGTTGAAAATAAGATCAATGGATTTCTTAAGACTTATTTTTCCACAAATCCATTTGGATCAGTTACACTACGACTTTACAGACATCCTGCTGCCGAAGCATGAACCTCTATGCTACTCTGACATCCATATAATAGATCTATTTTTCTGTAGAAGCAGATGTTCCCAGCTGTGATGGTTCCTGTGGCTGCCTGGCTGTGCCCGAAACTCCCTTATTAACTAACGAAACAGAAAAATTCCTCAAAGCTTGGATGCCTTGAGATCTGCCTCAGGGCGAGTCTGCTTGTAAAGAGCACCGCGAGCCTTCACAACACTCTCGTCCCTCTTCACACAGACGCTTCATTGTTTCCTCTCGTTTTCAAAGTGCCGTTGTGTACATATGCACTTTCTGCTGGGGGGGAAAAAAAAGATCGGATGGGGGAAATTTGACTGACATCATCCAAACAATTAAAGTTGGCTGTGATGGAGTAACGAGAGGTTTCTGGCAGATAAATGACATGCTGCGGCTCCTCCAGTGCTCACACTTCACCGAATTCCTTCTGTAAACCCATTTCAGAGCCTCCGGCCACAAACTGCGGATTTTCCTTTGAACAGCAAGCTTTTAAAACCTGGTGATAAATACCTACCTTCGAGGTTTTTCCCCCCTCTCTTACAGAAACCAAGACTCAACAAGAGCATAACAGACTCCTTCCAAACAAAATGAGAGGAATTTTTGAGGGAGAGATGAACGCTGCGTGGAAACACATTCGGGGAAATTAAACTGCACCGAAGAGACGGTAATGATATAGAATCACGAAGAATCGTACAAACATAATTCCACAAGAGGAAAAAAAACACAAAGGTGAATGTTAGGAGTAGAAACACCGACAGATGTGTTTATATACGAGGAGGAAGGCTGTAATTCGCGCTTGCTAGCAAAAAGGCAGAAAAGATTCACAACGATATGGTGCAGCTGTTTCAGTGGAAGGCAAAGGGGGCCATAGTTTACTTTGAAGAGTGCGACCTCATCCAGCTTCAATGAAACCAATGGGACCGAGACACACATGCCACACACACACAAACACACACTTCTCTTGTATTGACGTCACAAAGCCACACTCACATTCCTGACCTCGCACCTGAGAAACTTTCAGGACGAAGCAATGCGTCCTTAAATAAATCTCATCAGGTGTGATTGACAAGCACAGAGGCCACGTCTCACCCAGTGTGACTGACAAGCACAGATTGACATGCAGAAGCCACGCCTCATTAAATGTGACCGACAAGCAGTGGCCACGCCCCAGTCGATGTTGACCGACAAAGGCCACACCTTTACTTGGACTAATTCTCAGAGGCCATTTATCGGAACTTAAATAAAATATCTGAAAGCTGCCATGCCTTCTACAGAACGACTAATCACACCTCATTCACTTGCCCTATTGCTCAGAAGCCCCACCCACCTTTAATGTAACCGATTTGAATATGCACATTTAATGGAAAACTATTGCACTTATGTTTTTAATACTCAGAGGCCACACCTTTACCAGGATTAAAGCACAGACGTCCCACCCACCTGCAGAAGAACTGGGGAACATAGCTCTCGCAAACAGGATGGACAACACAGAGGTCAAGTCCCCCTTCAATCCACCTGACCATTTTCTCCGCCACTACCACCCGAGGCCATGATGCTCGCTCGGAGACAACGCCTCCTTTTCATCTCCATACTTTTAATCACTCAATCTAACTAATTTCCCAGTGTTCTCACAGAAGTGAAGGCAAATAAACACACATCATAAATAAATGGCTGTAGTAAGAGGATTCCAGTGAATCTTGTGTGAGGCTTTAATTTAATTCCCAGGTCGACTGTGCAGCATGAACATTTGGGAACGTTTAAGTAACCGCTTGTGTAATGAAACAATAACCCTTTTCATAAATCCTTGTTTCTTAAAACACACAATGATTTTCGCAATTCATCCAACTAGACTGTAAATCCTGCAAGAGCCTGACAACTAACACACACACACACACACACACACACACACACACACAAAGTAAACTAATGCTTTGATAAGGTGTGAACATGCCCAGACTTGCCCACACTGGCTTGTTAATTCTCTCTCACTCACACACACACACACACACACACACACACGCGCGGATATACAACTGTAGCTAAGAACTGGTTTGGCCTGTGATGGTCTTACAATAATAATAATAATAATAATAATAATAATAATAATAATAATAATAATAATAGGGGGAAGGAGTAATTCGGCGATTGCAGCTTTGGGTTATTGATCAAAGGGTCGGGGGTTCAGGCCCCAGCACGATCAATCTGCCACTGTTGGGCCCTTGAGCAAGGCCCTTATTCCTCTGTGCTTTAGGGGTGCTGTATCATGGCTGACCCTGTGCTCTGCCCCTTGCTAAGATATATAAAGAATGCCATTGTGCCATAATGAATATGTGACAAACCATTTCTTGTTTAATAATACCAACAATAATAAAAGTAATCAATTTTATGGGTTTTTCTTTTTACTTTTCTATAAGTTGATGCATATTAAACAATTATGTAAGTCTCACTGCTTGGAAATACAGCAGTGGTGGACGAAGTACACAAACCATGAACTTGAGTAAAAGTAGAGATACACTAAAATATTACTCCAGTAAAAACGCTCAATTTAAGCTTTCACTTGAATAAAAGTACAAAACTATTTGCCTTGAAATGTACTTAAGTATCAAGAGTACTATGATTTATTATAGCAATTATGATACTATTATCATTTTTGGCTCAAGACTGCTTAATCAAATCAGTTTATGTGAAAAGACTCTATTAATAGATTGACTTAATGATATCATTGTTACTCTTAACACAACAAACACTGATTGATATCTATTCAAATTATCATGAGCCCAAAACCTTCTTTTCAACTACTTAAAAGAATCGAGCAAATAAGGGGAGTTTGAGATTCTTCCATCATTTATTCCTCTCGAAATGTCCTGCTTGCTGTTGAACTGATGCTAAACTGTATATTCTTGAAAAGTAGATGCCACCAAGCAGCATTCAAAAAAAAAGTTAAAAACAGAGCACGTGTTCTACACTGATCGGTGCTGTGCGATTGACCAGTGTTTATCCACTCCAATGAAAAGGAACGACTGATTTTACAGAAATGTAGTTGAGTAAAAAGCCGGATATTTGACCCTCATCAACCCCTGATAATTTGCGGTTCAGAATTCGAAGGTTCTCATTTGAAACGTAACTAACAGCAAGTTGCGGATTATCTTAAAATTCGTAGGAATCCGCAGCGGGACCAGATGTTCAGGAATGTTAGAAAGAATTTAAACTATGTTTTCACTAACAAATTTTATAAACATTTTTTAAAACACATTATTGTATTAAAGTGACATAATGTCTAGATGAATTCAATAAGGTACCATAGGGGCTGCGGGGGTGCATCCAAAATTCATGGATTTTCTAACATATTTTCGAACGTAACCCCCTCTTATTTTACAACATTTACGTTTTAAATGTTCATTTTTTTTATTCCATTTTATGTAATGATTCAGTCGCAAAAAGCTTTTTGCTGTATATTGTTCTGTGTATGATAATTTATTGGAATTTTAATTTACAAAACTGTACTTGGTTAAGTAGTTCTTAATTGGACTCCTCACATTTACATTATAGCTTGGTGGTGCTGGGATTTGAACTCTCAATCTTCAGTTCAGAAGTCTATCATCTTAACCACTGAGCAACCACTTCCCTTTTATTCCTCTGATAAAAGGTTTAATATAATATTTAATAGGTTTGAATGTGGTGAGAAGCAGAAACTCAGTGGTAGCTCTTAACATCCAACCTTTGTACAAACGAGATAATTGGAAGTCAGAGGCAGGCTGTGCATTTCACAACAAGACCTTCAGTGAAGTCAAGTCACTTTTTAATAGCGTCATTATGATGCCACAGCTACAGAAGCCATCACTGTTATACAGAAACGCAGTACAACAGAGCGCTGCGTCACAGACGGGAATCTCATACAGCGAGAATGAATGTTGGTACTTAAGCAAGAAGCCCATTAAACACAATTAACAAATCTCCCATGTACATCATCTCGAACAGAAGCACCAATATTAACCTCATGATTCTGTGCATTTTGGTTTTGCTGGGTGTTTTAAATGGAGGCAAATTGTGTGTTTTTGTTTCAATTTTACAGGGAAGAATAGTGGAAATGGTTTTGGCTGACCTTTCCTCACGACATCCAACTATTCTTGAAACTCCATCTTGTAAATATTCTTGTGAGTGTCACCCAGCCATTGTGAAATGAGAAAAAACTAAAACTATTAAATACACACTAGTTGATTTGAGCTTGTGCGTTTTACGAAATATGCGTTTTGCAGTATTGCGCTCCAGTCAAAAGACATGAAAATGCAGACGTGTTTCGATGCCTTCTAGGGAGCCTGGGAGTGGCCAAGCTGCAGTCTGATTGGTTGAAGCAACATAGATTTGAATTGAACAAGAACACAAGAGCTTCTAGAAGCATCCATGAAATAAAGATAATAGACTATTGGTAATAATTATATACATATTAATGGACAAAAATATATAAGATTTTGATGGTCATAAACCATGAATGTACATTTACATTTAAAGGTCAATAAAATGATCTGATCAAAAAAACTTTACCGATCAATAATAACTTAAACAGCACCTGACCGGTCAGTGGACGCTGAATAATTTCTACAGGTTCATATTGATTTACTCATTTTAATAGACTTGTATAGCAACTGCTTCACATAAACAGAAAAATTAAAAGTAAGGATTTTATTGTATGGAGGTATAAAAGGAAGGAATTTTTAAAAATTAATCTTAAACTGTAAATCTTCATCTGACAATCTTGTTTTTTGTAAAGAGAGAGAGAGAGAGAGAGAAACAGGTTGGCGAGGGAAGGATGTTTGTTTTTTATAGCTGCTACAACATAAGTGCAGAGGTGGAAAGTGTATTTTGTGTACTACTTTTTTTAAAGCTATTTTTAAAATGTACAATTTAATAAATGTAAAAAAAAAAAAAAAAGGAGGGTCCAGGAAATCCAGTAAAATACTGCACTGATTGATTGATGGGTGAAGAACAAATGTGCTAAAATCACAAGACAGGAAGCTGAAGCTGAAAAAATTACCAACGCAATTATACAGAGAAATTAAAGAGAAACGCAGTTAAATAGACAGTTGTTTAATGCGTTTGCTCACTGTCTGAATTTTGAATCTGCATTTGTGATTTCTCTCATTATCCTAAATTACATTATGACAGGAGCTAATTTCTTTTTTTGCTGTAAAAATGCACAGTAATTATTTTTGTTTATTGCACTTTAATTTGTAAAGGTGTTCCTTCAACTAAAAACAACTAGTTTGAGATTTATATCTGCTTCTCCTTTTGAACTAAACTTGGGCGACTAAAATGAGCGACTCTTTACTTTTACTTAAGTAGATTTTTAGACCAGTAACTTTACTTGTACTTAAGTAAAACTTCTCTGAAGTAACTTTGACTTGAGCAGAATATTTTATTACTTTATCCACCTCTGCTCAGACACATTTGGGTTTCAGGATTCAACTTTTGTATAAATTCTTTTATAATTCAAATAATAACTGGCACATTCCTGTGGTTTAAGAGGAATTAAACCGCCACAGGAAGCGCTAGTGTGGGAATATATTGCATTTCGGTGTGATGTGAACTCTTGATTTGTTGCACCACACTGATTGTTTTCCAATAGCGGCAAATGACTGAGCAATTTCTCCCTTAAAATATTGTCATTTTAACTGATGGATGAAACGATCAGACAAACCTTTTTGAAATCAAGTGACGGATAACGATCATTTCCTGCTTTCATGTGCAAACACATTTCCACACGTTTGTTAAAAAAGAAAGGAAGAATGAGCAAACCGAACCGGAGATGTGCGACAAGAGGCTTTGATCAGATTAAATATTCATTTGCGCTCACAACACAATACTGAACCCATAAATCTCACTGTACCATCGCACCCGCGCACACACGGTGTGTGTGTGTGTGTGTGTTATCTCAGCTTGGCAGCTCCGGGACGCGTTAAACAATAAGCGGCTTTGTGTTTGACTGTGTGATCTGTTTACACACAGACAGGTCGAGCGGCTCAGCTGATAGTCGTTAGAAGGTGAATTCGGTGCAGAAGCGATGCGTTCTAACTCTTGAGTGATGGGGGGTGGAGGGGCAGGAAATCGAGGAGAGTTTCAGTGCCACAGTGGTCTATTGTTCAGGTTGGGTTTACGTTTACAGAACAGGAGACGAAACGGGTGAGAAAACACATCTGAGGAAAAAGGAGAGCAAGGCTGAATTCATGTAGGCAAGGTTTAGTGAGTTTGAACAGAACCCTGGTTTGTTCTCCTCCTTGGTGCGGTTCTTTGGGCAAGTGGGAACCAGGGTTTAAGAGTCCTGCACGTTTTTTTTTTTTTTTTTTGATCAATCGACTGCAGTGAGAAAATGATTTGACCCTACTGGCAGAAAGTGGGGTTTGGGTTGTAGCATGCCTTTTGGTGTGAACTGCTAAATGGGCATCTCGGTGATTATGATGTTGGACTTCTAAATGAAAGGTCATGAGATCAAATCCAAGCACTGCTAAGCTGCTGAACAAGGTGCTTAACTCTCTAATGGTTAGTTATAAAGGGTAGCACAGGGCACAGGACATTTTGAAACTAGGAGTTGGTGACCCCTGGGGCGTTGGAAATTGTTTGAAATCAGTCCGAGCTCGTTCCGAACTCTTTGCCGTTAGTTATAACGGAGCAGTTGAGTGGTGCACAACGAGCGTTCGCTGTAAAGCCTTCAATAAGAAATTTACTGTGATAGTGTGAGTGCTTCAGGGTTTCTACAAGTTTCACAAAAGTCAAATTTAAGACTATTAAGAATGAAAATTGAGACATATATCACAACACACACACACACACAAACGTTGCTAGCAGCAACTGGCCTTAACCAAGCCCTAAATTCATTTTTATATTCAAGTAAACTTGCACTTCCTCTTAACTAAAAAAATAAAATCCGTTTTACGTCTGTGGTACAACCCGAGAAAGATTCGCGCCAATAACAGAAAGCTGATTGGCTGTTGAATGTTGCTCTCATTTTTAGTCGACAATACAATTATATTCAAACTAGTGAAAGAACTACACCACCAATGAAAATAAATTGCTGCGGGAGCATTTCAATGAGCATTATAAGTAGCGTTACACAGACATCTGAAAATTAAGACCTGTTTAAATTTATGTAAGAGCTAGAATGAATGAAAGATATTTTTTTTAAAGCCTTAAAGTTCGATTATTAAATGTGAGACTTTCTTTCGACTTTTTAAGTCCCTGCAGAAACCCTTTTACTTGTAGCTATAAACAGTAGATCCCTTGATATAAAGTGCATTTGGAAAGTATTCAGACCCACTTCATTGTTTTGTTGCACCCCAATACTAGAATCATTCAAATTTATTTTTTTCCTTATTAATCTACACTCAGTGCCCCCTTATGACACATGTACAGTACATAAGCATTCAGACCCTTTTTCTTACTGTTTGTAAAACCTGATGCTGCTGTAACACAATTTCCCTAATGGGATCAATAAAGTATATCTATCATCTATAATATATATATATATATATATATATATATATATATGTATGATGCAACGAGCACTTGGATTGGGGGATTTTCTGCCATTCTTCATCTCAAATCCTCTCAAGGTGGGTCAGGTTGAGTGGGGACCTTTTGATGGACACCCACTTTCAGGTCTCTCTAAAGATGTTCAATAGTAATAATCTAACCAATATAAACTCCTCTATCCTCAAAATTATTACAACTTCACCTCAATGAAGCAGCTAAATAACTAGCCCTGTCACCATGTGACTTTTCCTACAGAAACAATACCACATTCAAACGAGCACACCGACACCTCCTGACCGATCAGACTGTAAAATTCATCAGCCTCTCAGAGACTCGGTTTGTTAAAGGTTTCGGAAGTTGTGCTCTATGAAATCTCTTGAAACTGTAATGACTATAATAAAACTGTCGTTAGTGCAAACAACATAGGGCAATTACGGCTAAACCGCACACACCGTATCCATGACTACAGGCTGAAACACATGAACAAGTTTAGAACTTTAGCCCTGTAGGTAGTTAATGTTTCACCACATGGTAATGAAGAATTAAACGCTAGAGCTGTGCAGTGGGAAGATGCAGGAGGCGAGATCTTGAACATTTCACAGGCAGAAGTCGAGGCCAAATGTAATACAAATTAATGTAAACTTTATCCATCTCGTTTCATTTTTTCTCTTTTTTTTTTATTATTATTAAACTTGAAAACATACACAACAATGCCAGGGGTATAAAAAATACACTAGAGTCGCTAAACCGTACTGGAAATAAGATTTGATTTGCACATACATGAAAACACTTAATAATCCATAGCGCTAGCGTTAGCCACAAACCAGGAAGTGGCTAGCAGCTAACGCTAGCTCCATGGATTCTGTAGTGTTTTATTTCCAGCTACAAGCATTTCTCTTAAAAGGAGAAAAATGAAGGAAATTAAAATGTGTGAAGGAAATTAAAATTAAAATAAAACACACACACACACACACACACACACACACACACACACACACACACACCTGCATTACCCAAACAGGGTCGAACTAATGTAAACTATTTTATTTCATTTTTCCATTTATTTTATTGTATTTATTCAATTTAATTTGAATTGATTACTCAATTTAATCAATATCATAAAAAGGTGTATTGCATTCATTTGATTTGTACCATTTTATTTTTAATAAATATTAATAAATACTTTCCAAAATTTATTATAGAAAATATTTATATGAATTTTATTTACAATTGTTTTAAAAATGTAATATGTTTAAATGTTGCTCACAAATGTTCATTATTAACTGTGTTAATTAAAAATAGCAAGCAATTTTGTTTTGCATTTCTTACCCCTAAGCATACTAAGATTTAACCGAACAATGACTTAAAAACTGAGGTACGTACCGAATTCTGTGTACCGTTACACCCCTACCTACCCACAATCCATCCATCCATCCATCCATCCATCCATGCAACAGGATGATACATTTATGGTCTTGTTTCTTTTTCCCTGAAAATAAACCTAAAGCAGTGTACTATCCGACCTCTAGTCCACTACACAGGCGGTTTAGATTACTGATTGGAAAATCCGAAGTTGAAGCCCCAGTATCACTGCTACTGCTACTGTTGGGCCCTTGAGCAAGACCCTTAACTCTACGCTTCCTAACAAGCTGGGATATGCAAAAAACGTTTGCTGTGCTGTAAAGTAAATGTGACAAATAAAAACCTCTTTCGATACCGTACCCTTTTTAGCAAGTGCATATAGAGAGCAGAAAGTCATCGGAAATTCAGCTTAACGCAGATCAGCTGAATAGAAGCAAAATATTCTAAAATATGTGTAATCTAAAACAATTCATTTGATATCTCTACATTATTTTCCAGATTTAGTCAGAAGAAGTGCTGTACCCAGGTCCTTGTCATTTCACTCTCATGATCAGTTTTTATTTAAATGCTTGATTTAAAATTTTATTGCAAATAACGAGCATTAACCAAATGATTAAATTTTAGCATTTAGCATTTAATGCAAAAACAAACCAAAAAAATTTAATTAAGAGCTGCTTCTCTCCCTCACCTGCACCGTGTCAGAGCCGTAGGTTGTTGCCGTGATGGGTGCCGTATTCCGTTTCTTCATCTTCCTTTGCTGCTCGAGCTTCTCTTGCTCCCTCGCCACAACTCGTATAGATTCTCGCAACCTCTCCAAGTCCTGCTGATATTTCTGCCTCTGGCTCTGCAGCTCTAGTCTCTCCTGCGCAAGTCTTTCCTCCAGCTTCCTGCACGCGTCCTCTCGCTCCTGCAGCCGGAGCTGCTCGGCCTCGTTCTGTTTCACCTGCCTCGCCCGCTCGCGCTCCCAGCGCTCCTGCTCCTGCTGCTGCTGGGCCTGGACTCGCTGGAAATGAGCCATCTCCTCGCGGTGCTTCTCCAGGTTCCTCTGTTTTTCCTGCTCGAGGAGCACGTCCGTGCCCCGCTGGCGCTCGACTGAGAACAGAGATGCCCGCTGCAGCTCAATCATGCTGTCCTGTTGAGAGACAACCGCCTACAACACAAAGGAAGTAATACTTTAGTAAAACTTTTACGCCTTATTTACGTACAAGGTATTTTCACGTCTCCTGCTTTTTGGTGTTACACTACTACTGGACAGTATGTCCACTTAGAATCTTTCTAAAGAAAAAAAAAGGTGCTTGGTACTCGTCACATGTACTTTACAGCACAGTAAAAATCTTTGCCAGTGATGTTAGGAAGCTGAGGTCAGAGCGCATGGTCAGCCATGTTAAAGCACAACAGTAGCTTGGCAATACCAGGGGGGGGGTTGAACCTCCACCTTCCTGATCAGTAACCCGGACCCTTACCCACTGAGCTACCACCTCCACCTATTAGTTGAAATCTACAAACCTAAAAACACACACACCAGGTTTGATGTACTTTATACAGGAAGATAAGGAAATGGCAGATCAATGCTCAAGACTCTGGGGGTTACTGATCAAAAGGTCAGAGGTTCCAGCCGCATCATCGCCAAGCAGCCAATCCTGGGCCCCTGAGCAACCCTTTCTGCTCCTGGAGCAGAAAGCTGGATCGCGTCATAGCTGACCCTGCGTGCTGACTCCAGCTTCCTAACATCCCTGGGATATGCAAAGGACAACACACTAAGAGCAATGTTAACTTGGAATGTAAAGCTGGTGGAACCTTCCAGGGTTCCCATTCAAACAGCCTAAACACTGCATAGCTCAAATCATGCCAAGTTGACTGTATATTCCCTGCTGCTTTTCTGGCACATCAGTGTCATTCTGTCATGATAAATTAGACTTACTGTGTCATATTACATTACATTACCTGTAGACTGTAGAGCTGCTGGGAAAGCAGGAGAACCCGGTCCGAGAACTGCAAAAGCAAGAAGAGGGAGACAAAGAGAACTAAAGCATCTGTGCTTAAAAATCTGGACTGGCCATTAGGGAATTTAATAAAAAAAACTCCTTGTTACTGGAAACCTAATCAGTGATTGGTCGGTCTGATTACAGCAGAGTTACTGTTTCTACACTGAAACCTACCGCGATCTAACAGAAAATTATTTTTCTTTTTTACCATCGCAATTTACCAACAATTCTGTCTTTTTTTTTTTATCAGCCGTTTTATGCATCATATATGTTTATTTACATCATTCGGCAGACGCTCGTATCCATTTATAGTTAACATGACCTCTACGTCTGAGTCACAGAGAAAGAGACATGCAGTCAGTTTTTTAACGTCTGGGACTTAAACGCAGCAATCTTGGAAACTGCACCTAAAACTATGTGTCTCACCTCTGTGCTTGGAAATCTAGAGCAGATCATATTCCAGCTGGGGGAAGAAATGTTATCCTGAGAGAGAAAGAGAAAGAAGTCATTACATAACTAAGTGTGCTTATCAAAACAGTGATGTGTCAATGAAGTGAAGCGTGAGGGCATGAATCTAAGGGCCTAGAATAGAAGCCTAGAAAAATTACTCAGGTTCTCTTGGTCTCTTTAGAAGAATTCAGGTTATGTTATGGGGGAAAAGTGTGCATGTGTGTGTGTGTGTGTGTTCTCTTACAGCCTCGACTCCTTGATTGGCACACATTTCTTTAAGCTGAGGGTCTGAACTGGCTCTATGACTCCTGTCTCTGGATTTTCCTGCTCCGGTCGAGTGTTTCTTCACACTGCCGTCTGTTTATTCCACAGGCACGAAGACAGCGATCAGAACAGAGACACACCAACATGTTAGGACAGATGAATAATGATAAGAAGCATGTAATGTGTAAACTTACAAATGAGGTTATTATAGTAGACAGACAACACGTGTATGCTTTGCATGTGGAACAGTGGGAGGTGTAAAAGAGTATTATTACATTCAATATACCGTAATTTCCGGACTATAAAGCACACCCATATATAAGCCGCGGTAAAAAAAACCCAATTGATTGATGTATAATTATTAGTAGATGTTCTTCACTTTTATTATTTAGGAAGTGACCAATAATTTGTGACCAATATTTGCTAAACTGTTTCTCGAGCGCGTTCACATTATGGAGACCGAGGCGTGTCCTGAGTCACATAGAATAGAGATTAACATGGCAGAGGTAGAGCTGCATCCTCCTGGAGACAGAGCAGGAAAAGAACATCTGGTTTGTTTTTATCTAATCTTTTTTTTTTTTTTTTTTGCACTACAAAAGGATGGTTTGTGAAAGGGCCATGCGTTAGAAGTCAGAAAGCACATTGCTGTTGGCCTGAACTGAAGAAATAAAAGCGAACTATCTATACCATATTGATTTTTATAGCATCATATTCAATTGCATTGTGTTAAATCAAAATGGGATCGTAATTAGTGAACCCTGTCACATCACATCGGTAGATACTTTGTATGTATCTTTAGTGTATTGTATCGTTGGCTACACATCAAGATCAGAATTGCCTTGGCCTCGGTTATGGAGAAGCACAACCCTAATGACGTTATACCATACAAGACAGTCACAATATTTAGCAGTTATAATAATAAAAAAAAAACAACAAAAAAAAAACAGTATGGGTGATATATCATGCAACACATATATAGCGATTATTAAACTGTTATGATAAAGAGAAAACGTTATGGAGTCGCAGGCTTTTGAGAACAGGTTCTTGATTCTTATCAGTTAGATTATTATAGTGAAGTTGTAAAGGATGTAAGGTATCTGTTAGAAGTGTGTAGAACATGTTGTTCAAGTGTTGCTGAGGTCTAAAAGCGCTTACTCTTCTGCAGTACACTGACGGTGCTGTCGTAGCCCCCGAACGTCCCCGCTCTTTTTGGCAGTAAGCTGGGACTCGGATTCTCCTCAGTCTGGGGAACACCTTTCGAACTGGACACCAGAATGTTCTGCAGGTTCTCCACTGGAGTTAAGTAAAAAGGAAGGAAATCTCAGATTTAGTGTATGGATTTACAAAAGTGAATACACCTCCACAATTTCACAGACACCTCTATTTGTGCAAACTCATTTGTCCATAAAATCTATTTAAAAATTTCAGCACCATATAACAAAAGAAATACAGATCATGGTCAATATGAACAAAAACTCAAATAAATTAACACTCATTAACGAAGACATATAATTAAGATATAAATAATTCTGAACCTGATTTAGCACTGTTTATAGTAAAGAAGCAGTGTGGTGCATTACTTACCCTCTGTAATAGCTCCCTTGAGCAACTGCTCCCCCTGCAGGAGCTCCGAGACATCTCCCCGAAGCAGAAGATGACGGCGAGTTCCTGTGTCCTCCAAAACCCCTGCGCACTCGACCAGGTCAGCGTACAGCCGCAGCTTTTCCATGAGAGCCTGCCTGATCTGAGCGTCCTTCACAGTCAGATGTTCTGCCATAAGGAATGTTATGAGAAAGGAATTTTCTTTACTTGTAAAAACGTTACTTGTTCATTTAAAAAAAATGTTTCCAGCCATTCAGACTGAAAATATCTAAAAAATTATCAGCTGCATGGCAAAGTGAAATGTCTTTAAACGTTTTGTTTTTTTGACTGCTTTAATTTTACATTTTTATGCTGCAACATATTTTATAAAACTGCTTTAACACTACTTTAACGACTCATAAAATTATGATGAGCAAAACAGTGAATATTTCCTGAAGTGCCAATTACCTAAATCAACCAATCTCCATCATAATATATACAGATAAATGCATTTATCAATCACATGTACATTAGTTTACATACAGTGAGACTCTGTTTGCATCTCCCAGCTTATTAGGAAACCAAATTACTAAAATCATGCATATTAGAATGAATATGGATATTTATTTCCGTATAAGTCGCCCCTACAGTCCATTGATCAAGATGTAGTCTTAAAAACAATCCTTATTTTACATTTTATATCCCAAAAACAAACAAAAAAAGAGACAGGATTTGCATTTCACTTCGACAAATCTCCTTAAATCGCTTGCACTGGCAATTTATCCGATTTTATTACAGTGCAACTTGGATGCAACGAAAATAAACATTAATTTACAGAATTAAATTAGAACAGAATATACCTTTACAGAGTCGTGTGTCACAAGAGGGTTGGATTTAATCACGCACATTACAAATATTCATTAAAAGCTTCTTCCTTTTGAAATTTTTATTTACATTATCATAATAGGGTGTATATTTATTTATGGAGAGAAAACCAGCAGTTCTATGTGAAATCAAAAACTAAGCACCCCCACATCAACAAAATGGGATGGTCCTCGTTTCATTAAACCCTCTGCCGATTCAGTATTCGAATCAGGCTCCTCCTATCGAAGCATTGAATTTGACTAGTCGGGGTCATTCCTAATATAATTTGTTCGTTACATCTGCTTGCACCAGTATATTACCTTGAATTTCTTTGAAGTGCTGCTGTCTCGCTCCCTCTTCTTCAGTAACGAGCCTCTCCTCTGTGTGAGGGCAGCTGCAGCATGAACACAAAAACACACGCAAACACACAGTCAAAAATCCAGGAAATCCAAGCGCTTGTGGCATCCGAATCACTAAAACTGATTTAAGAAATATGGTACAGAAAACTGTAAATAAATCGGAAAATTTTTACTTAATATTATAAACAAATAACGCTCTTGGTTATAATGTATATTTTTTGTGATGTCACGCCCATTAAACAGGGGGTTGCTGACGTTAGCTGTACCTGTCGACGGCTTGGCGGATGTGCTTGATC
This sequence comes from Silurus asotus, assembly GCA_024362625.1. NCBI lineage: Eukaryota > Metazoa > Chordata > Actinopteri > Siluriformes > Siluridae > Silurus > Silurus asotus. The sequence goes on along the minus strand of MU575040.1, from coordinate 5,784,917 downwards.
CAGGTGTTGCGCTCTTCTTTAGAAGACGTGTGGATCTCGTACATCTCGGGCTCGTTGGAGGAGGCGCAGATGAGGAACATGGCCTTTTCCTCGTGTGCCACCTCTCTGACGATCAGTTTTTGCAAAGAGATGACTGACGGCTTCCCGTCCTGCAAACACACGGCGAAACATAACTATATATAAAAACACCAGACTCGAGTTCAATAGGCTGAAATAATAACGTCACAATTCACATGTGCGATTCAGGTAGAACCTCAAAGCATAACATTATACAAAACAAATGAAGGTCTGAATCTCCTCTATTCCAGATATTAAAATACACTTTGATAGCCGAACTATCTCGACTAAAGTATTAGGACGTACCACTTAAGTGAATTCGGGTCGTTCAATCAGAACCATTGCCACAGGTGGGTCATTCTGAATCGCTCAATTAATTCAAGCCTGTGATGGTACATGCCTACCAAATTTCTTTCCTGCTAGATATAAGCCATGAAGCAAAAGACCATGTAGACCACCTCGAGTCCTCAGGTGCATGGTGCAAAAAACTGAAGAGATCCAAACATCCCATTCAACACCAGTGCTCTAAAGGGGCCTTTTTTTGTTTTTATCACGTGTACATTACAGCACAGTGAAATTCTTTCATTGGGGTCAGAGCTCAGGGTCAGCCATGATACAGCGCCCCGGGAGCACAGAGTGTTAAGGGCCTTGCTTAAGGGCCCACGAGTGGCAGCTTGGTGATTCTGTAGTATTCTCACAGAAACACTCTACAACGTTGTGGAAGCCATTATAGCTGCATAGGGGGGACCATTATAGTGCCTGTTTTTGTAATGGCCAAGTGTCCTAATACTTTTGCACATATACTTTCGTCTATGATGCAAAGATCATTTAAATAGAAATATGATACATAATGATTTCATGCACATTTATTTCTGATTCAATAAGTCATGTCAGGTTTGATCTAGTAAGATCCAGTGCAGTTCAACTAAAGTTTTATTTTTATTAGTTTTTCTTCACCCATTCATATGCATGATAAAATCTGATGTGAATGAGCTGAAACAATCAGGGATTATTAATAATGTATAATAACATCTGACCTTAATGAGATGTATAACCCGAATAGATGCCTATAATACTCGGAACATACCACAGCAGAGAAGACGTATCTCTGGTCCTTGTCTTGCAGGAGGAGCAGAACATCTGTGAGCAGCACAGCAAGGATATCTTGGGGCAGAGAGACAAACAGGAGGTGCATTTTTGTTTTTTATCAGTCAAAGAGGAAGAACTGGAAGATGTATATACTATAGATCAGGGAACCCCAACCATTGGGCCACAGACCAATACTGAGGCTCACAGAAAGAGTAAAAAATAGTTTTGTTTTTTTTTTTTACTTTTTATTAACTTTTGCAGCCTGCAGGGTGTTTTTGAATTAAATTTATTATAATTAGTTTTTATTAAAAGGGGTCACATACGCCTGTGCCAATTTCCCACACTTCAGTTCAGTTTCAGTTGAAGTTTTTTTTTCGATCTCTCGATAAACTAAGCAAGAACTTCCTCTGAGTCATAGTGAGTCACATTATATACGTAATAAAGTAATATAGAATCATATATGTATAGTTGTTGCATGTTATTGGACCTTATACAAAATTCGGACCGCCTGCCTGGTGGGGGTCCTGTGGCGGTCCGTATATTGTATATGACATATTTACATAAAATACGATTTAATTATTAAATAATATTTTATTGGATATGGTTCAATAACAGTCTGCATGTTGTCTTGCATAGCTCTCGTTTGTATCATTATGATTTATGTACTGTAAATGGCTCCAGAGTGGACATTTCTTCCCAAATTATATTCACTTTTACTTAAATGTTAGGATGTTAGATTGGAAATATTGTGTATTGTAGGACAATGATCGTATTTGGTATTGTGAGATTTTACTGCTTTAAATCTTATGGACGTACCCTTGAGTCTGCCGGAGGCGGCCTTCCAGTTGACCATGCCCTCGTGCAGCAGCCTCCGCCTGCCCTGCGTCACGTCCTCCCTCCTGAAGATGCAGCCGTCTTTAATCTTGCCGAACGCTTTGGGCTCCATCTTGGCTGCGATCTCTCGGAGGCGTGTCTCCTTCTCGTACAGATTTACTCGAGTGTCCACCTGCGTAATGGTCTCTTTGATCAGGCCCAGAGCTCGTGACAACTCCTTGTGTTCCTCTGTGTCAGCTGTGGAGAAAAATACATTAACTTGGCAACAGGATGGGTTCCCCTTTTAAGTCTGGTTCTTCTCAAGGTTTCTTCCTCATAACATCTAAGGGAGATTTTCCTTGCCACAGTTGCCATGGATGCTCATCAGGGATAAATGCACACTGTTCACCTTGACTGTTGATTTCTGTAGAGCTGCTATGATTGTTGTGAAAAGCGCTTAGAAATAAATTGACAAGGTTGGAGAGGAAAAACAAAGTCCTGCTCAGAGAACTGACCATCTTATCCCAAATGAACATCTTCAAGATGAAATAAAACGATTGAATCTCTCCTCGAAACCAATGATCTCAGTAATGCCCTTGTTACCGAATGGACACAAATCCCCACAGACAAAATTACCCCAAAGATCTAAAGAAAAGCCTTTCTAGAAAAGTAGAGATTATTAGACCAGTAAAAGAGGGAAAAATATGGAATGGAATGTTCAACAGAGAAATATAAAAATGGGACTGTCCACAAATTTTGGCCTTATGTACATTAGAGGCATTTTTTTATTAAACGGCATCGTCCCATTGTGCTGCGTGTACGCTTTGAGCTCAAGTAAGAAAACATTACTCTCTCCTACCAGCAGGTGGCAGTAGCATGCATTTGGCATCCAAACAGTGAACCCTGGATAGCTGGAACTGTAAATATATAAAGCGAGCAGCGTTTCCACCTGCCGCGATCATTACTAATGGAGTCGTGTGACTTTTTTCAATCCTGTCCTCTAATATGCAAATACAAGAACATGAATAAAACAAGTTCCTTTTTTCCTTGTGTGCTCATTCACCAAGCTAAATAGCCAATCAGAGTTCTCTTTCTCGCCAACGAGCTCTGCCGCTAATTCAACACGCGGAATCGGCAAAACAGTTGACGTGCTCTGAATAGAGACAACGTGTGGGGAAAACGCAGACAGACACTCAAAACCCCCATCGCCATCATATATCAGCTGCCCTGGTTTTTAAATATCGTATCGGCCAGAGAAAAACCCATATCGGTCGACCTCTAATGCACATCAGCGATGACCTCAAAATGAGTAATTTCCATGAACATCATCACCCAACAGTGCAATCCCAAACAAAGCTGATGCATGACATGACTTTGCTTGAAAAGAAGTGACATTCATTCAAATGCACTTAAAATCTACTTGTCAAAAATTTGTGACATACATTCATCATATTGTATATTTATTTAAATACAGACCTTCTGTGTACTGCAGCATGCGCTCCACCAGGACGGGGTACTTGGTGATGCGCTGCGTGACGAGCAGGATGCACTCAGGAATGCTGAGCCGTCGCACGATGGTCAAGTTGTTTATTTTCTGAATACAAAGGGAAATAATGTGAAATTAATGCAAACCAATCAAAATTTTCACATTAATTCAAAGCTTTTAATAAAATTTAATAATATTGTAACTCGTAATTCGATTAAAAAAAAAACATCATAGATGCTTAATACATTAAATACATTTACACTTAATACATTTTACACATTTAATACATTTAACTACACTTGGAGCACTGTGTTTCCCACAGTATTCAGGCCTGGGTGTGGCGAGAGAAACTGAATTCAGGTGTGTTAAACCACAGCCTCAATAATAAAAACTTATTTTTGTAAAAAAAAAAAACTAAAAGATATATATTTTTTTTTACATTATTTAACCAAGCAGGAATTTTATTAAAAATGTAAACAGTACTGATATTGCAGTTGCAGGGAATTGAGTCCATAAAATTAAGTGCGTGCATGCGTGTGTGTCAGACACACACACACACATACACACACACACACATACACACACACACACATACACACACATATATACATACACACACAATGAGGAACATAAGTATTTGAACACCCTGCTATTTCGCAAGTTCTCCCACTTAGAAATCATGAAGGGGTCTGAAATTGTCATCGTAGGTGCATGTCCACTGTGAGAGACATAATCTAAAAAAAAAAATTCTGAAATCACAATATATGATTTTTAAACTATTTATTTGTATGATGCAGCTGCAAATAAGTATTTAAACACCTGTCTATCAGCTAGAATTCTGACCCTCAAAGACCTGTTAGTCTGCCTTTAAAATGTTAGAGGAAGAAGAATGAGGAATACCATCCCAAGAACACCATCCCTACTGTGAAGCATGGGGGTGGTAGCATCATGCTTTGGGGGTGTTTTTCTGCACATGGGACAGGGCGACTGCACTGTAATAAGGAGAGGATGACCGGGGCCATGTATTGCGAGATTTGGGGGAACAACCTCCTCCCCTCAGTTAGATCATTGAAGATGGGTCGAGACTGGGTCTTCCAACATGACAATGACCTGAAGCACACAGCCAGGATAACCAAGGAGTGGCTCTGTAAGAAGCATATTAAGTTTCTGGTGTGGCCTAGCCAGTCTCCAGACCTAAACCCAATAAAGAATCTTTGGAGGGAGCTCAAACTCCGTGTTTCTCAGCGACAGGCCAGAAACCTGACTGATCTAGAGAAGATCTGGGGGGAGGAGTGGGCCAAAATCCCTCCTGCAGTGTGTGCAAACCTGGTGAAAAACTACAGGAAACATTTGACCTCTGTAATTGCAAACAAAGGCTACTGTACCCAATATTAACATTGACTTTCTCAGGTGTTCAAATACTTATTTGCAGCTGTATCAATCAAATAAATAGTTAAAAATTCATACATTGTGATTTCTGGATTTTTTTTTTTTTAGTTTATGTCTCTCACAGTGGACATGCACCTACAATGACAATTTCAGACCCCTTCATGATTTCTAAGTGGAAGAACTTGCAAAATAGCAGGGTGTTCAAATACATACTCACAGTATGTATGTATATATATGTATGTAAAAATTCTACAAACACCACCCCATAATGACAACATGAAAGAAGTGCATTTAAAATCTTGGCAAATGTATTACAAATAAAAAAAGATCAAATGTACATAAGTGTTATGGTGTAACATACGAATACATTCCAGAAGCACTGTGTGTGTGTGTGTGTGTGTGTGTGTGTGTGTATATATTATAAGTGTAATTCAATAAAAGTGTAATTCACCCCCCATCCCAACACACACACACAAAAATGGCGTAAGAATCAGTTCTCCTCCTACCCTTATATGGTTCTGAAATTTCTTGTTCTGCAGCTGCTCTTTGTAGCTGTTGACGGCTTCGGTGTGGTGACTGCAGAACTCGCCGTAGCTCTCCTTCATTCTCTCCCCGAGTTCACCTGAAAACTGCCAGAGTGGAAAACATCAGGATAAACATGTATCCAAAAAACACAATCTATAGTTCAGTTTGTGCATCTAGAAGAGTGAGGATAAACCCGTTTCCATACCAATCCACTAGCTTGGGAACTCCATTTATCAACATTTATCATATAATAAATTTGTTGTGATGGAAAAACACTGAATGGAAAAAAAAAAAAAAGAAAAGTGTTGCACCAGAAAATCTTTTGCAGCCTTCTCTAGATCTGTAGCTTGCAACAATACTGTTTTAGAGCTCTGCAGGCAGTTCCTTCCACCTCATGGCTTGGTTTTTGTTCATAAATGCATGGTCAGTTGTGAAACCTTCTATAGAGAGAGGTGTCTTTCCAAATCATGTCTAATTAATACACTTATCCAAAATTTACTCCGATCAAAGTGTAAAAACTTTCAGCTAAGTTCAAGAGAATTAAGTGGCACCTGAGCTCATTTTAAGTGTTGTGGCAAAGAATCTGAATACTTGAGTGCATGAGATATTTCAGTTTTTCATGTTACATTTCAAAAATTCTCAAAAGTGGATGTTTCCTGTCATCATGAGGAATACCTGCTCACTGAGGATGTCTGCCACACTATGGATGATGTAGTTGCGTTCGCTCCCCGGCTCCAGCGTTTCGTGCCGTCGTTCTCTGAGACGAGACAGAAAATTTGAGTGTAGATCCAGCAGGCTTTCCAACTGCGGGAACAAACAGTCCAGTCTGCGCTCTTCCAGCTGCAGAGTCTCACGCAGCTCGCAGACGTACACCTTCATCATGATCTTCAGCGTGCGCACGTGGTGCATTTCTGTCTGGATCAGCTCTAAAACAAACAAGTCGTAGATCAGTTATACTGCATTCGAAACCTGTGGGTTGATGTGACTTTCCTTACATGACCCAAACTCAAATACAGACCGTCACTATGAAGATAAGAGTAATTCTAACCTCTAGAAGTATCACTTTCTGGATTTGGAGATATAATTATTAGTTATGTGATTTTTCTGGAATTGTCAGAACTTTTACAACAAACTCAGAATATGCTACTGAAAGATTCAAATCTTTAATCCCTTTAAATTTAATTATAAAATATCAGAAATTGAACTGACTTGATTTAGAATTTTGAACCGAATCTAAAAGTAAAAAGTAAATTTTTTAAAAAGTAAATTTATTTTTTCCAAGCTTTTTTTTAAATATATAATTATTCTTCCTAAAAATAAAACTGTAACATGGTGTTTTGGTGAAACTTTTAAATATTTTTTTTTTATTATTTATTGTTAAAAATGACACATTTCCCATTATACAATTTTTTTGTACAAGATTTTAAATAACACACACATACATATTATATATATATAT
>MU575040.1:5725970-5778082 GCA_024362625.1 Silurus asotus | reverse complement strand
CACACACACACACGTTACAGCTGTCAAAATGAACAGGTTATTAAGCAACATTATTGCAAATTCATTTTAACGCCACTAATTTCATTAACGCGAGATCGGCGCTTCACGCATTTCTTTCTTTCTTTTAGAAAACTAATTTTTTTTATCATTAAACATTTGTTTTACACAAAGTCTGAAATCAAGCACCAAACATCGCCATGATGCACATTTGCGAAAACATAGGAAAAACAGCAAATGTTCCGTTTGGTATCGATTTGCGTAATTTAAAACACCATAATTACTTTCAAATGTTCACAAGAATATTTTTACGAGCTGCCCTGTCATCTGAAAATGTAAACACGCTTGTCTGTTTGAGCAACTGGATAAGTGCAAAGAAAGAGAAGTAATGGGAACCTGCTATTTCTATGTTCTTTTTTTCCCCCATGTGTCTAATAGAAAAACATCTATGATCTTTAAAACATGTCAAACATACATTTGCATTAAGCATAAATATTTGTCCATGGCCATGTTGATTAGAGTACTAAAAACATAAAAATTAATTTAGGGTACATTTAGAACAGATACAATTTGTGCTATTATGTTGCAATTAATGACAATCTTGCGAATAATCAAAATTAAATATTTTAATCAATTGACAGCCCTTACACTGTATATATTATATATACACACACACACACACACACACACACACACACACATACTGTTTGTATCTGTCTGTATATACACACACACAAATATAATATAATACACAAACACACACAAAAGTTGACTGAACAGCTATAGAGTAGACAAGATAAGGAATAGTGTGAAACACACACACACACACACACACACCGTAAATCACGTCCTGTCTCTTGATCACTTCTTTGGAATGTTTCTTTAAGAAATGCTGATCCACAGCCAAACTCCACGACTCCACCTCGTAGTCCTGAGCCATCGAGTCCAGCTCGGCTCGCACGCTGCTGTAGTATGCATCTGCACACACACACACACACACACACACACACACACGGTTCATTTACAGTTCATAATTATACATCTGCAATATATTAATTATTTACAATGAAATTCTATACAAACATTTTCAAAAAACTTATAATAATTAAATGTAATGCATTTATGGCTTTTTGAACCTTCACTTCCTGTTGATCAAATAAAACAGACCACAATCCAAACACTCGGTCACGTTAATCAAAGCGTTCATATTAGGGATGATAGCAATTTGCATCGTTGCATCGATTTACAAAAGTATGAATCAGATACAATATGAGTGTTTATACCGCACTACATATTTGCATGAGTAAAAAAAGATTCGATTTTTATATAATTATCAGTAGATAAGTGCTTTACTTTTAGTATTTCAAAAGTGACCAATGATTTGTAACCAATATTTGATCTGTATTTTGATTTCTCGAGCGCGTTCTCTCAGCACCGCTGCTGCTACGTGAATATGACGCATCACAACACTACAGAGACCGAGGCGTGACCTGAGAGTCACATAGAATATATATTAACATGGTAGAGGTAGAGCTGCATCTTCCTGGAGACAGAACAGGATAAATACATCTAGTTTTGTTGAATCTCTGTAAAATGGCCATGCATTAGTCAGAAGACACTTTATGATAAATGTATAATTTGCTGTCTGTCTATACCAAAGAAATAAAAGCGAACTATCAGTACTCTATCGAACTGCAATTCCATTCAATTGAATCGCATTGTGTTGAATTGAATCGAAATCAGATCACATATACTGCATTGCAACAGGGGTCAATCGTAATAATGAATAATATTCATGATATTTTTGTAATCCTTTCTGATCACAAAATCTAAAATCCGAATATCATTCTATTAAAATTCTACCAGACCCCGACTGACAGAAATAAATAAATAAATAAAATCTCTCACCTTCAACGATGGCGGATTCGGCTGTAGATGGAGCGATGGAGATGGTGTCGTCCGTGTGCCGTTTAATTCTGAACGTGTCTACTTCATCCATCTCTCCTGTAATAGAGCTGAAACACAACAGACCCAGAAGGTCTAAAAGGGATCCGAAACGTTCTATGGTTCTAAGCAACACTAAGTACCATCACCAAGATTTACCTGGAGCTGCTGGTGTGGCTGATTGAGTGAGTGGTGCTGTGAGCGTTCTGCTGCCCGCTGGCTCCTCGTGGCAGGATGGTCATTCCTGTAGCCGGGCGGATGGCTCCATCTGCGGCAAAGCACTGCTCCCTCGAAGCTGTGGAGAAACAGGGCAAATAAGAACGGGTGGAACGGAGGAGCAACGAGTTCCTGAGATGCCAGCTGAGTCGGTGACGCTGAAGGAGGAACCCTAACGAAAATGACAAGACATTTCTTCGAGGCTTATGCTTCCTACGCATCACCACGACCATCTTTTCCCGCATGGTTTCTCGGAGGATGAACGACCATCAATAAGAGTGGAAAAATAATAATAAATCGCAGGATTGCTTGATAATGACACGAGCCAATTCTGAAAGACAAGCCTACTTTTTTGCCCCTCTTATCCCCTTCTGCCCATCGGGAGGGGGTTTCGATGGAGCGTGTTTTTGAGCGAGGGGTTTATGCTGAGATTAAGAGATTAAAAGAAAGGCAGAATTCTCATTAGGCGTCTGGGGAAGTTTCTTCCTCTTGAACACACGCACATACATGTTACACTACACTCTACTTTAACCCAATGGTGTTCAATAGGGTTGAGGTCAATGATCTTCCATGCCAACCCATGTAACGCATATCTTCCTGAAGCTCGCTTTGTTCATAGGGACATGGTCATGCTGGAGCGACTTTGGGTCCTTTTCAAGAAAAAAGCCCAAATTGCACACCTTTTATCACAATTTATGTGATAATAAAACACAACTTTCTAGGATGTAGGAAGTTGTAGGAAACAGTAGGAAAAACCACACACACAGTATTGTTTACTGTGTTTAATTAGTGTTTACTGTGTGGTAAAGAAGAATTAATAAGAATGGTTGCTGTGTTCGACTTGTTACTTGAAATGTCCCCACATTAGACTGGGCAAAACACAAACCCCTCGCTTTGGAATCTTGGGATGTCCTTCTCACCCCCGATTTCATCACATGATCTTAAAACTCCCTTCTCACCAGTGTCTCATTTTTACGTGACTCAGAAGAACGAGTCGCCTCAAAAAGTGATTCGTTCATTTTCAAAGCATAGGGAACAGAATTGAGTTGTTCATCTCTTTTTCACGTGACTCCCACAGATTTTTTTGGTCTGAAGCTTGACATTACCATAATTATAAAAGTCACGTGACAAAAGAACTAACGACACGGACCAGAAGATGTGAGAGGTGAAGCTACTCATTCTGTTTATCAGAATTTATCCTTCTGAATTCTCAGATTTTCATTATTGGATCTATAGTCAAAGTTTGTATATGTAAATGTGTGTGTAATCTGCGTACTGAAAATGTGCGATTTTATCTTTTATCTTTTTATTCTATTTTTGATCAAAGGAAAAGAAATAGACTAAATGACTCAAAAATAAAGATTCGCCAAGTCAGTAAAATGATTCAATCTTCCCATCACTACTGCTCACAGCATTCACAGAAAAGGGGAAGAAAAATAAATAAAAAATGCACGAAGCAGCACGTCGTTACTTTTAAATTCTGATTGTTCATTTCGCTGTTTACTCGCATGGAGGCTGGAAACAGCGCAGGGCTCAAATGAATCATGAGTGATGTGTAGTGAATGAGCAAACTGGTTCAAATGCGTAATAAGAATGCTGACAGGTTGAACCTGAACGCTTCTGGAAGCATTTGTATTAATGTGGCCGTTGCTTTATGTGGCGACCAAAATGTGTTTTTGCTAACTTTACAAGAATTCTACAGCCACCACAAATCGCCCCGAATTTTCCAGATGGAGCCAAAGGTCACATTATGGATCAGATTTTTATTTTAATTAGCATCTGTGCTACAGTAGAGCAGCTTTAATTTGCTGTCAGGGGAATCCAGCTTACAGGAGATGGCAGAAATGCAGGTGACTCAAGTTTGTCTGTGTGAAGCCGCAAAAGAGTGAACAATGAAGGATGTAAGCAGCAAGAATGAGTTTGAGAGAACTTACTACAAGATTATGGACAAAAACTGTACACTTTGACACCTTGTAGGAGGTTTTGGTTTAAAAGTTATGGTTCTGGATTATTAATAGGAAGGCTGGGAGTTCAAGCCTCAGCACTGCCAAGGTGCCACTGTTGGGCCCTTGAGCAAGGCCCACTGACCCTCTCTGCTCCAGGGGCACTGTATTATGGCTGACCCTGTGCTCTGACCACAGCTTCCTAATAAGCTAGTATTCGTGTAAAATAAATGCATCTTCTACTACCAATTTGCAATAATAAGCACACAGGCTGCTCATGTGCTTGTCCAGTCCCTCGTCTCCTTAAGACTACACTTGCTCCTGGCCGTGCTCCCTGTGAAACACAATCGATCTCCGCAGCTGATCCAGAATGACTAGTTTCCAATTTTACCAAGATCTCCAACACCACCCTATTGTGACCCTCCCTCCACACGCTTACTGTAGCCTCCTGCATTAGATGTAAAACACTGTTACTCGCATACAAAACAAAAAACAGACCAGTACCTCTCTATCTCACAGGGATTATCTCACCGCATTGCAGTCTGCCCATCTATCTATCTATCTATCTATCTATCTATCTATCTATCTATCGATCGATCGATCGATCTCGAGAGAGCTTATGCTTTTGAAGAAAATCCAATAACTTCTGACTAATCAGATTTTTCAATGATAATTCACTAATAACTAATGATAATTTTAATTCTTGTAACAATATTCATTTTTATAAAGTATACATCTGATTTAATAGGAAAGGTTTTTTTCTTACCTTGACTACAGGCTGCTTGGCTCTTCTGGGCAAAATCTTTACTCTGTCAAGAAAGAAAAAGGGGGATGATTAATTTTTGTCGGTTTACAACAAAATACAGCCGGCACACTGATCGCTTCATAGCTGAAAAGATTTCACAGAAGCAGAAATAAGTACAGAGTAAAGATAAACATATCTAAAATCTGATATAGTGCAAGATAGCCGCTGCAAACAGGTTTTCGATTTCATGAAGTGTTTGGTTTTATTTATAGCCGAGACTTCATTCTTACCGGGGAGATAAAAAATAAATAAATAAATAAAATCTTACCTTGTTCTTACTGTTGCTGCACTCAGGCAGGAGACTCTTACAGCTTTTGTGAACGTTAACAGCGCAATCTGCAAAATTAAATAGGGAATGAATAAAAGAAAAATGGGAACAAAAGTTTTGGCTTCCTTGTTTTTGAATTCTAGATCCAGCTGGGTGGCACACGACGTGATCATGTATTTAAAAAAAAAAAAACAACAACAACAACAACAACAACCACCACAGAACTGTCATGCTACACATGTAAATACATATAATAAAAACTAATTAATTAAAGTTATCCACTAGTATAGTCTGAAAACACCCAGTCAAAAATATGCAAAAACTGGACAGTGTTTAAAAAAAAAAAAAAAAACAACAACAACAACAACAACAACAACCACCACAGAACTGTCATGCTACACATGTAAATACATATAATCAAAACTAATTAATTAAAGTTATCCACTAGTATAGTCTGAAAACACCCAGTCAAAAATATGCAAAAACTGGACAGTGAATGAGTGAAAGACTTTTTGGTTCTAAAAGAAGAACTTATGTAAGATGTTAGCAGATTCCCTCACACCTACAGTCAAACATGAACAATGGTTTGGGGGTTGTTTTGGAGAAAGGAAGACTGGAGACTTATTCTAAGTTAATGAAAAACTGAACCAACATTGCCACAATTTTATTCTTCATCACCATGCAAATCCATCTGGACTGAGGCTCATTGGAACCCAATTCACAATACAGACAATGACCTGAAGCGCACGTCCAAGTTCTGTAAGCATTATATAGAGAGCAAACAGTAGGCTGGAGTGTTATCTATCATCATCTGCCCAGTCACCACACATAAATCCTATTGAACTGCTCTGGGATGAACTGGAACACATGGCCAGAAAGAACCCCTACTGAAAAACGAATAGGGTTCTGGCGATACGATACGTATCAGGATGCAGGGGTTGCGATACGATATTTTGTGATACTGTAAGCAAGACGATATATTAGGATATTTCTTATTTTAGAAATAGGATATAATTTTAGGAAATCGGTCATTAAGAACACACCACCATAAGCTCGTCCAAGCGCAGGCTGCCACAAAGTGCAACCGCGAACAGCGCGTGTTGTTCCGAAACTCTAACACCATTTTAACATATTCCTGCCTGGAAAAGTCAGTAAATGCTGCTAATATGTTTGTATCGTTTTTACAGAACCCCCCCCATGAAACCAGGGGAATTTAACGCTAACATTCGTGGTGTGCCCTAACTGTAAGGATGTCGAGAGTGTGTAAAGCTGGTATTCATGCAAAGGGAGGATTTATTTTTAAATAAAGTCTGTACATTTATATATTTGTTTGACCAAAGTAAATCTTGATAATGTTAAATGACCTTGTTTGGCTCTTAACGGCTAAACACACAATAAAAAAATAAAGTGTCATATCTATAGACATTTTTCCCAGAATGTTCTTGAACCTCTGGTGTAAACCCCCCTGGATCTATTGCAGCCTCTTACACACAGTGATGAAGCAACATGGGACATGGTTGGGATTAATACTGGTCATAACAAGCTGAAACCTGTACTACAGTGCATTGAATATCACTACACATTAAAACAGCATTTCAGAGATAAAATTACATGTGCTAGAAATGCAGACTTTGGAAGTACATCCATCAATCATTTCTTTCTTTCTAAAATGTTAGCTGAACTTCCCTATCAGTGAGTTACAGTTACATATATAGTGTCATTATATATATATGTATATATATTATATGATCTTATATTATATTATCTCCCACTAAATACATGTGAAGTTTTCTTTACATTTTTTCTTCTTCTACAGATACACTTTCTGGACAAAAGTATTGGGACAGCCTGACTTTTCCATCTACATGCTGTTCTTGGCTGTTCTGTTGGAAGCACACAAATGGTATAGGGATCTTTGAATATGGCATTATTTACTTTTCCTTTCACTTGAACTAGGAGACCCAAACCTGTGCCATGACTTCACCCTTTTGCACAAACTTCATGAACATATACTTTAAATAGGATGGAGTGGAAAATCTTGAGTGGCCTGCTATAGAGCTCTGTGACTGAACAAGCAAAAATCTCTATAAGCACACTCCACAACCTAGCAAAACAACTTAGGGTTTGTTTTTTACAAACGTTTGTCTACATACTGTATAAAAAAGTGGTTAACATCTGGATAAACATCTAGTGGTAAAGTTGAAGCTGCAATAAAGATCCTTTACTTGTAACAGCACGTCCTGAAGTGTGTTATTCCTCTTATTCAGCACCATCTTCCACCAAACATTACATCACTGTCCCACATACATTTGAGATACAGTTAATATTCTATCGTGTGTTACAGCAGCTGTAGATAATCGTTCCTTCACTAACACTGAAAACTCCTTCAATAAAAAAAATGAAGGTTGTCTGTTAAAGCTTCAGTCGTTTTACTTTAACTGATGGATTTCCAAAGCTCTCGATGGCGAATATCGACAGCATCAGTAAGGTGACAAAACGCAGTTTGCTGTCTGGTCACGTGACCTGAGCTAACGTGAGGTGTGTATTAAAAAACGAAAGCGTTAATTTGTCAAATAAAAAGGCCACCACCATTTTGGATGATGGAATGGATTTGATATCCGACTCTTAAAAAATAGATCAATAGATCATTGGTTTAAAATAACAACATAAATAAGCAAATCAATTCAATCCAAAATGATCGGCCCGCCTCCCAGTTTCACCCATGCAGGAACACAGAGAAGATTATCCCCTCGAGGGGTGTTTATAAATCCTTGTAATCGAATCAAGATGCTTTTTCCAAAATAAACTGAATAAAAACTCAACCTTTTAGACATCAAAATGTGGCCACAAGACGCAAACACTGCTAACAAAAATTAGCCCAAAAACAAATGCCGTCTTGTGATGCTTATTTTTTCCCCCCCAAATGTGCACCAATAACAGTAAAGAAAACCAGAAAGAAATCTGTGCTGCTTGGGAGAAAAATTGAGGTAAAGCAGCAGAGTCACGGATCTGCCAAATGCAATCAGCACCATGTGACTACTCGGTCCAGCACACAGAGAGGCCAAGAAATGCTGATGTGAGGGGAAAAAGTCTCAGCACTTCATGTCTAAGAGCTCTAAAGCAAAGCCACAAGGGACGAGGTTTGTCGAAGGAGTCGAATATCCACAACGCGAGATGGAAATCGGTGGAATGTCTCGTTTTTTATTTATTTATTTGCCTAATACAGAATTTGTGCGGCTTTCCCGCTGCATTTCAGACAGACCCATTCTGACCGTCATTACTCCAATAGAAACTTCCTTAGGGAAGGAAAAGTGGTGTATGTGTCACATGCTCATTATAAGATAGTAAATTTCCTTTGACATATGCCAGCTTGTTAGAAGTTTAGAACGCATGGTCCACCATCATACAGCACCCTTGGAGCAGAAAGGCTTAAGGGCCTTTCTCAAGGGCCCGAACAGTGGCAGCTTGGCAATACTGAGGCTTGAACTCCTGACCTTCTGATCAGTAACCCCAAAGCGTTAACCTTTTGACTATCAAAATATGGAGCAATGGTCCAATTCCTTTTGAAACAGGAAGTCGGAGTAGCAGTGTGTTTACATTTACGGCATTTGGGGGCGACGCCCTTATCCAGAGAGACCTACAATTATCTCATACAAGTGAGCAGTTTCTTGTACCAGGGCCGAGCAGTTGCTTGTAACCACCTTTTCATCACTAGTCCAACATTTTAACCACTGAGCCATCATGTCTCTTAAAATGTTTACTATATCAGTTTAAAGCAAACCTGATCAAATGCTAAACAAAATGACAGTAGATTAGTGAACTAACTATATACAGAAACCAAAGGAACAGTTGATCCAGAGCTATTTGTACAAACTATGTACGCTTTCCCACCACCATCATGTTTACCAATGCTTGTCTAATCCTAGACAAAATGCTGTGTTTGTTTGAAAGTTATTTTATAAGAATTTGAGCCAAGCTCAAGTACAACCAAAAGATCAGCACTGCGAAACATCTGACAAGTCAAAGTGGTAGATAAAATTACTAAATCATTCTGACGAAACAATGGACACAAAGCACTTCTAGAGAAATTAAACATTACAAATTAGTCTCGAAGTTTATCCCTCATGAGCAAGAACTAAACCTCCTTGAGATGCTATGAAGAAGAAACCTCGAGAGGACCCAGACTCAAAAGGGAACCCATCCTCATCTGGGTGATACCGAATGTCCATGCATTATAGTCCTATCATTGCTAAGGCTATTAACTGTTTATTTATGAAGACTTGAGTGATTAATTCTTGATCCATTTACAGTAGAAACATATGGTAACAGATGCCTAACAGCCTCACATCAGCCACATAATCATCAGCACACGAACGCCTGTTCACTGTTACTACAGATAGTCCTCGACTTACAATGGAGATGTGTTACAATTAGAGCTGCAGCTATCAATTATTTTTTATTGAAGAGCAATACCAAATATACAAGAGAAAATAAGACAGGTCTCCTAAAATGATCAAATAATTGGTTTCCTTTTTTATTGCTAATATTGCATACAAGAATATCTCTGAAAACTAAAACCTATTTAGTGCATTCCATTGCCATATTAAATCTAAATGCAAAACAAATATATAAATAAAATTAAAATAAATAAAAATATCAAATAAAAATATAAAAATCAATTTCAAATTTCTATTTTTTAAAGCAAACACTCTGTAAGGGAGGTTTCTTTATGTTTTTGTTTTGAAATAATCCCAAGCTTTAAAAAACGTTGTCCTTTTCTTTGGCCTGAATCTTCTCGCTCCTCACTGTGTTACTTGTCCAGCACGCCAGAGTTTAGTGGGTTGTGCGTCAGTAACAATGGTCTGTGGGGAAACACAATGCTCTGTGTGTAAGAGTTAGAGGAATTGTTTCAGCCCTACTTACAATGACACCATCGTAACTTAAAAATATCGCAAGTCGAGACATGACCTAGCCTATTTAAGAATTGTAAAAAATTATTAGCATAATGGGGAGATACTGTAATTTGAAACATGCACGACAGGCGGTTTGCAAGTGGAGGACGAAACCAGACCTGCTCTGTTTCAAAAAGAAGAGAAAGACAAGAGCTAAATTGGGCTTCGAACCAAAACCAAAAGCAAAAAAAAAAAAAAAAAAAAAAAAAAAAAAAAAAAAAAAAAAAAAAAAACGCACTCTACCTCCGAGACAACTGAACTCTGCCAACTGGTAGCAAGAGAAACCAAACTCACAAGGTGGGAGATTCGCACCTACAGCAGCCTTCCAATGTATAGTGCGAAAACTACAATGTTCCCCGAAAATGTAAATATTTGTACAATTCTTTCAAACCATCGTAACTCAGGGACCACCTGTAGAGAGCCAGGCATTACTCCAGGTGGGCGGGGCATGGACATTCTAGGAAGCATTTTATTGGACAAGCACAAGACTGGTACAGTATGAGTCATTAAAAAAAATTTTAATAGGTTTTCACTTTCAGAAAAATTATCAAAATTAAATTGAGGGAAAAACTGTTAGGCATGATGTCACCATTACCTAGTTTTCTCCAACTTGTTGAATGTTTGGGGGGGGAAGTAGTAAAATAAAAACAAAAAACGCGACTTTATTTATACCGGCTTGATTTCTCTGCATCGAATTGCGTCATCAAAACGCGACCACCAATAACTGATCTGATCTAATAAGAGACCCAGCACTCCATTCACTTTAAATGGTTTTTAAACTATCGTTATCATTTCTAAAAAATAGTTGGCTTTGGGAGCAAATCATTTCACAATTTCAGGAAGTTCAAGGAATTGAAATATAATCAAATCACATAAACCTTCACCACTGCGAAAACTTAACCTCCAACATAAAGCTAAAGCTAAAGCTATCTACAGACTACATAATAGAAATAAGGAAGGCGAACAGGTGGGGCGTGCAATTAAATTAATAAATGAGCCTAATGATATAATGTTGTAAAGCAGGTATGAAACAGAACCAGGACATGTTTTGTGTTAAACAAATACGGATTAGTAGACAATAAACAAATCAGGCCGTAATGCCTGCCTGGTTATTCAACAATGAACGCGCTGCCCGCCAGCGTGCGCGCACCCGCGTACACACGAACGCGCTTTCACACGAACACGCACCTGTTGCCTCGTCTACACCTGAACAGTCAAAATCCGGCAGTTCCGCTCCCACCCGAGCAGCCGCAGGTCTCTGGAGCACATCTCACAGTCACGACCGCTCCGTCTGACAGCCGCCAGGAATCTCTCTCTTTCTCTTTCTCTCTCTCCCTTTCTCTCTCTCCCTCTCTCTCTCTCTCTCTCAATGGGGCTGCTATGGGTTTTGCCTCGGTTTCGTTCCAAATCTTTCCACACTCCCTTCTTAGTTCTTCACCATCGAACACTAGCCCTGTGCCCTATCTAGTTCACTATTTATTCATTCCAAAGTCGATTCACCCTCTGTCCTCCCCCGAGCTCCCGAGGCATTGTGGGAGTGAACGCGGCGCATTCCGAGGGTTTAATGAGGCGATCAGTGCGTCTTCTGCTCAGGAATAATAATAACAATCATCATCATCATCATCATCATCATGATCATACTACTTTCTATTTGTAAACAAACAACAACAAATGTAGACAAACAAACAATTTGGAGACAAACTACATTGTCCCAAAGCACTTTACAGAAATAAAGAGAATATAAAATATGAATTTACAAGTTTTGTCCCTATGAATGTATCCCTATTGAGTAAACCAGTGGTGACTGTGGCAAGAAAAACACCCTAAGATGATATAAGCAAAAAACCAAAGGGAACCATCCTTATGTGGGTGACACCGAATGTCAATTTATTATAGTTTTACCATTTTCATAAAAATATTTTATCTTATTAATACTAATAAGTAGAAGAATGCAATTCAGTTTTATCTGTTTAAAAAGTTTAGAGGAACCAGACTAACAGATCCTCATCTGGGTGATACCAAATGTCTATTCATTACAATTTAATCATTATTAGAATAATACTTTTTTTTTATTAATCTTCTTCTTCTTTCGGCTTCTTCCATTAGGGGTCGCCACAGCAGATCATCTGTCTCCATACCCCCCTGTCCTCTACATCTGCCTTTTTCACCCCAACTACCTGCATCTCTTCCCTCACCACATCCATAAACCTCCTCCTTGGTCTTCCTCTTTTCCTCCTACCTGGTGGCTCCATCCTCAGCATCCTCCTACCGATGTACCCCAATGTACCTCCTCTGAACATGTCCAAACCATCTCAATCTCGCCTCCCTCACCTTGTCTCCAAAACGTCCAACATGCACTGTCCCTCTAATAAACTAATATCTAATCCTGTCCATCGTCATCACTCCCAACGAAAACCTCAACATCTTCAGCTCTGCTACCTCCAGCTCCACCTCCTGTCTTTTACTCAATACCACTGCCTCTAAACAATACAACATTGCAGGTCTCACCACAGACCTAGAATTAGTTAATTAGTGAATCGTAGCGTGGTCTAGTGGTTAGGATGCGGCGCGCTCACCGCTGCGGCCCGGGTTCGATCCCCGGTCAGGGAAACAACCCCAGCCACTCTAAGTGCTGGTCCCAAGCCCGGATAAATGGAAAGGGGTTGCGTTAGGAAGAGCATCCAGCGTAAAAACATGTGCCAAATCAAACATGCAGATGATCCGCTGTGGTAGAAAGGGAGAATGGAGAGGGAAAAGCCGAAAGAAAGTTTTAGTGAATCGTAGTGTGGTTAAGGCTCTGGGTTAGTGATCAGAAGGTCGTCAGGTTCCATCTCGGTGTCGGCACTGTTGCACCCTCTCTCCTCCAAGGGTGCTATATCATGGCTGACCCTGTGCTCTGACCTCAACTTGTTAAAATTGCTATGTGAAGAAGGCATTTTACTGATCATCTCTAATCAACCTGAAGTAAAAGCCTCTTTCTTTTTTCCTTCTTTTTTTAAGGTTATATAATAAGCATTTTTAAAGCAACATGTATAACAGACAGATTGTAAAAAAATGTAAAGTCATGTTTTCAGTAAATAAGTGTTTATTTTAAATTATAGAAGGACTCTACATGTGTGGGTGTGTGTGTGTGTGTGTGTGTGTGTGTGTGTGTGTGTGTGTGTGTGTGTGTGTGTGTGGGTGGGTGGGTGTGTTGTTTGGTTCTGTCTTATTAACGTATTAACAAAACAGAAAAGAAAAGAATGGTAAGGGAGCGACTGTTCATAGATGCTCTAATGTAATGAGGCCTGGAACTTATTTGTTTTGTGAATGTTCCACAATATATATATATAAAGTTTTTTTTAAAGATATTCATATTTAAATAAAAGCATGATGTCATTATTTATTAAAAAAAAAATGTTAATGGGCAAACTGAATGTCAAATTCCTTGAGTCAATTAAAGAGGAATCTATACGATGGGATACAGATGTGTTTTTTGTGCTTTTCAATACATTTTTTTTTTTTTCTTACTTTTTTCACTTATACTTGAGAAAGATCTGGCAACCACAGAGACATGAAGTACACAAAGATGACTTGTGTAATCTGCTCAAGCAGCCCAGGAATCTGACTAAAGCAGGTGCACGAAAAAATGGAGATGTACGACTGACGTGGAATGAACATGCCTTTCTTTTCATAGACAGCTACATGAAAACCAGCCTGTAAATTTGAGTGTAGTTTTTTCTATAACTCTATGACGGATGACTGTAAAAATTGTAGTTTTCTACCTCCAGCTCAAGCTGTATTGAGCCTGATGTAATATATCAGCTCTATTTGTTCAGCAAACAAATACTGCTCAAAAGATTATCAATCATATTCCTCAGACACACCTGGTAATGCTTTTGATTGGCGGTTAGCTCCATGGCTTTTGTCAGCCTGTGCTACTGAACATAAACACAAAGGCCTCTCTTTTGATTCCAAAACCCGAACAACAAATGGACACTTAAATTATTCCCTTTTCCTGATCACAAAGGGTGTTGGCTCTCACAAACACAGTTCAAATTTCATAAAGTGATTGGACCTCTGATAAGAAGGTTGTGAGTTAAAATCTCAGGACCACCAAGGTTTACATTCACATGTATGCCATATTATGGCATACAACTGAGCAGTTAAGGGTTAATGACCTTACCCCTAGCTCTTAACTGCTCAGTTGTATACTGTAAATGAGATAATTGAAAGTAGATCTGCATACGGGTGTCTGACCAATGCTGGCAATGTAAATATTTATTACTATCCGGCAGATGAGCAGCATTGGCGCAGAGTCATGCAATTTTTCTGGAATCTTCCATCAGCTCATTATTAAACCCTGAGATTAAGCAGAATGGCATTCATTTATTCATTATCTCAAAGTGCCAACATTAAAGATTAATTAATGAAAGAGTCTTAGAGCTGAGTTGTTAGATGGTTTGGACATGTGCAGAGGTGGACATGGGTTACATCAGTAGAAAAATACTGAGGATGGAGCTGGCAGGCAGGAGAAAAAGAGGAAGCCAACCAGGAGGTTTATGAATGTGGAAAAAGAGAAAAAGAGATGAGCTGTGAGCCAATTTGATCATCTTCATAATTATTGGTCCTAATTCCACCACATTGCACCCAAATATATGGACTATATGGACAAAGTTTGTAGACACCTGACGTGTGCTTTTTGAACATCCCATTACATGTTTATTTCCCATTTGCTGTTATAATGACCTCTACTCTTATAGGAAGATGTTCCACTAGATGTTGGAGTGTTTCTTGTAAAGATGTGTGTTTATTCAGCTACCATGGTGTTAGTAAAGTCAGGTACTGATGTAGGTGATGTGAGGAGGCCTGGGGTGCAGTCAGCGTTCCAATGCATCCTAGTATTGTTTAAGTCACACCTCTGTAGCAGGTCACTTAAGATCTTTCACTACAACCCATGTAAACCATATCTTCACAGAGCTGGTTTTGTACATAGTGTTATGCTGAAACAGTATTGGGTGAAGAAATAAGTAATACTGGCACATCGAAAAACATCCTATACAAATATGTGCCTTTAACTTTGTGGTAACAAAATCACACAGAAAAAACACAAAGTCAGGTGTCCCAAAACTTCTGCACATATAGTGTAACTTGCTGATCAGTTAGCTAACATAACATAACATAACATAACATAACATAACATAACATAACATAACATATAACATATAACATATAACATATAACATATAACATAACATAACATAACATAACATATAACATAACATATAACATATAACATATAACATACCATACCATACCATACCATATAACATATAACATAACATAACATAACATAACATAACATAACATATTATATATAAATATATATATATGAAACATTAGATTTTTTCTACATGCTGCTTATTTAGCATCTATAAATGATGATCAGGTTTTGATCCTTTAAAAGAGTCACTAGCTGGGTAATTGACTTTTTATAGAGTAAACATACACCCTTTTCTAAACCACCAGCGTCAGAGGATTCTTCCCAGATTTCAGAGCTTTGTACCCAAAATGTATTTACACATCAAAATCTTCACGGGGGTTTGCTGTCTTAGTGCTCCATCACTTTCTGATGTATTTTCCTCCTAGCAGACACTATTAAAGTGTTTTTCTGTTTTTTCTTCCTTGCACACACTGAGATCTGATGGTTTAAAGATTAAAGGGTTTAGGTGGCTCTTTGTCTTCCTGTCAAAACTTAGTGTTTAAACTAGAGCCATCATCTTTAGGTGGATGTTTGAAAATGCCATGTTGGACAGGGGTTATTTGTTTTTCTCTTTCAGGTCATGTCTAAACCACTTAGACATTTTGGGCCAATTTTAACTTGACCAAAAACACTTTTGTTTGTTTTAGCTGCAAAAAAAAAAAAAAGAACATCCTCAGGTCACTTGTAGAAACTTAATGTTTTACTGTCCACTATCTTTCTGTAGCACCAAATGGACCCGTCCAGCAACTTCTACAACTACAGAACAGCGCTACGTGGAGCTACTCAAAGATCTATAACTGCACATACCAGCAGAGAAAAGGTAAGACTGCCACCAGTCAAACTCAGGAACATTCTCGCTGCACAAGTTTTTCTGGTTTAAATCAGATATTTTCACTTTTGTTCCACTAAACCTTTTCACACAAATACTTGAACACACGTAATGGTCCTGCATCCTGTT
Organism: Silurus asotus; assembly: GCA_024362625.1. Classification (NCBI taxonomy): domain Eukaryota; kingdom Metazoa; phylum Chordata; class Actinopteri; order Siluriformes; family Siluridae; genus Silurus; species Silurus asotus. The sequence continues at coordinate 5,761,757 of MU575040.1, read as the reverse complement.
TTCTTCATGTTCGTCAAACTGTTATTGAAATGTCTGACATCTATTGAGCAGTAAGCAGGATCATATTTGTATATGGATATAATTACATTGTTTATAATAATACAGAGGAAGACTATCACAAGATGTGTAGAACATGCCATACTGGGAACACTGTGAACTGAGATCATGTGTAACACTGCCCTCACTGGGCAATGCGTTATTGCTATGAAACACTCCCAGCATTCTCACTAAACTGCGTCTGCTCTCAGCTCTGGCCAAAAAAACATTATGTAATGAAGCTTCCTCAAAGGCCAAAGGGTGGATGATCTGAGCCATACATGGACCAGAATTTTCTGGGTGAGACGTCACAAGGAACATGCTGTTTTTTTTCCCCTCCAAACGTTCTGTTCTCTTGAACAATATGGCAGTCGGCCAGTTCCAAGAGTGATGTTGACCTGGACATCTTGCTCCAGACTGCCCTCAGTTTTTTGGCATTTAGTGGACATATGCTGCATTCCATCATGTATACACAAAACACTGAATTCTCTTAGATGATGCTGGACGTTTGTGTAGAAGGTGTGGGGAAAAGCAGTATTTTCTGTGGTCATAAGACAAAATGTTCCCAAGAAACGGAATGTTCAAGTTTCCATGCTATTCACTGAGCGTGCGGGGGGCTGAGAGGGGGGTTTGTTGACAGTTTTTTCCTCACAGTAGTGGTGGCGCTGCATCTTTGTTTTGCCCAAATCAGATTTGTTTTGTATTTGGGTGTCACTCAGGGGACACACCAGAACAAAAGCAAATAATGTTGTGACTCCTACGAAAAAAAGCTGCAGACTATAAACAACTTAATCACTGTACTTGAAGTCTGCTAGCTCTTCAGAGTTTCTCTGAATTTGCATTGAAGTGCAAAAAGTAAAGTCATCATTTGCTCTCTTCACATTTTTTGACTGTAAATCAGTGACTTCAGTTTTAGGCATTTGTTCTGTCAATATTAGACGTTCGGTATTAATGAATTTAACTTAACTGATCTATATATATATATATATATATATAATATAATATAAACTAATATATTCTATTTGGTAATCTAATCTAATGGACCAATAATAGGCCAATAATAAGGAGGTGGTAGTTCAGTGTCTAAGGCACTGGATTTCTGATCAGAAGATTAGGGGTTCAAGCTGTGGTATTGGCAAGCTGCCACTCTTGGGCCCTTGAGCAAGGCCCTTAACCCTCTGTGCTCCGGGCTGACCCTGCGCTCTGACTTCAGCTTTCTACTGTAACATCGCTGGGATTTGCGAAGAAAGAATTTTACTGTGCTGTAAAGTATGTGACACCACATTTCAGCTCAGAACTCTAATATCATTAAATGTCATGTATTATATATATTCCCAATGAAATGCAGCTTTCTACAAATGCTCATTATCCTGAACTACAAGAAGAAATATTTTTTTTTAACTACAGCTTTTTAATATTGATTAATGACATCACCATACATGCACACATCCCATTAGGACAACCAAATACATTTTCCACATCCTTATAGCACATTGTGCCTGGACCCCTCAATCACTGCTCACAGCTATATTTCTTACTTATCCCTTTAGAAAAATAACCAGCAACCTATTGAACTTTGCAGTAACACAAATGCATTTTTTTGGACTTAAGGCTTCTGGTGTTCTTCTGAGGTGGATTAATTTATGCATCAACAAATGCTTGTGTGTGTCAATGCACAATGCAAAGCTATTGCATGCAATGTGAAGCCGCATAATATCTAGAGGTCAACCAATTCATCGGTTTTGCTGATCAATTAGCACTGACAGTTGATTGATAATCGGCTATCGGCAAAAAATACATTATATTAAACAAATAGTTTTTCCGGGTTGCATTATACAGTGAGACAGCAGACTCTAGAGGTGAATAACTGATGCCACGTACTGTTTATTCAAAGTGTCTCTTTTGTTCTTTTTTAATGTAACTGTTTTTATTCTTTTATTAAACTTTATATCTTGGGAAAAGTAATGCTTATTTATCTGTATGCTGCATAACAAAATAATAAACGAATCTAGCATCAGGAGGCATATAAAATACATTTACATTTTTAATAAAATCTCCACAGAAATACCAGCCCAATAAAGAAAGGAAAAAGTATGTGGCCTCACCGAAAAAAGTGCCCTGATATTATTTTTATATATAAAATCAAATTATAGAAATATTCGTAATAATAATGTGGCAGCTCATTATAATTGGCTAGATCATTTCTAATCCTCATCTTACAAAGTATTAGAGGTTAAGCCCAAGGGATTTTATTTCACACACTGGGACAGTTGCATTGTGCAGAATCGACATGCAAACCCACGGCCACACGTGAAAAGTAAACAGGCTGCTTTGGGTGACAGTAGCTGTGGTTAATGCTTTGTATTGGGTTTGTTAGGGTGCATGCAAGAGTCGTGTGACCATGCAGATGTATGCCATGTGTGTGTGTGTGTATGTGTGTGTGCATGTGTGTGGTGGCTGTGTTTTTACTCACTGACACACTCCAGGCCATGCTTCCTCTGCAGGGTTTTGCTGCACAGTGAGCATGTGGCTCGGCTTGAAAAAAAGCCACGCACAAGCTGGTGCCCATTACAGCTGCTGCTAACCACACAAGTGCTCTCCTTCAGCTCTCTTTCCCTCTCTTTCTCCTTCTCTTTCTCCTTTTCCCTCTCTCTGTCTCTCTCTTTCTGCTGCTCTTTCTCACGGGTCTTACCCTGAAACAGAAACACGACAGAAAAGAACATACTCGAATCTCAATGCTCTGGATGTGAGACATATAAATGTGTATTGGTAACATTATTACATGTGTAGTGGTAATATAATTTACTTATTATCCACCCATATTTGCACCCATCCATCCATTCTACTACTCCATTATTATTTCAAATCATTATTCATCCCCTGTTCCATTTAGTCATTAATCCATCAGATCATCTATCCATCCATCCATCCATCCATCACTTCATCTTTGTCATTAATCCAATAATCTATTTTGTCAATTTCATCATCCATCACTTCAGCAGGTCATCCATCCCTCCTTTCATCAAATCATCATTTGAGTGTTGGTTTGTTTATTTTGCTATATTGCCTGTGTCTATGGACCATGTTATCATTAATAAAATGTAATATCATCCATCCATCCATCCATCCATTCATCCATCCATCCGTCCATTTATCCATCCATACATCCGTCCATACATCCATACATTCTTCCATCCAACAAATTAAGATGAGCAATTAGTAAATAAAAAAAAACTTCCAGTTTTTACTTTTAAATTCACATGTGGAAAAAACAGGAAGTTACAGTACACATTGCAGCGATGTTTCCCGTAAGCCATTGCATGGTGAAAAGGGGAAGTGTGTTATCCTGCAGAATAATTATTTATCATGAGTGTCCTCACCTTATCTTTGTTGAAGGATCCAGTCATTCGGTTCCTCAGCGAGCTCAGGGTGCGCTTGACCTTTGTGCCCTTCTCTGCCCTCTCCACTTTCTCCTCCTCCTCCTCATTCCTAAAGTTACCAGAAAACAGGGTAGATTTTAAAGGATGTGATGGGAAGTTTGAAAAACTCCAATATATAGTGTACAATTTTAATGACAGAAAACAATGGCCTCCAAATAAACGATAAACGGTCTGAAAATATGCCTGCCATTTATTAATTTCTTAAAATATCAGCATTTTAAAGACATGATTCTCCTCCTTCACTGGGACCTATAAGACCACACCTCCATTACTTTTAAAAGCACAGAAGCCACTCCTTTTCTGTGATTGTAGAACAGAGACCATGCCCCATTCTGTGTGATTTAAGAAAAAAGGCAATGCCCCCTTTTCACTGTGATTAAAGCTTAGAGACCACTCCTCCTTCTCTGTGATTTAAGAATACAGACTGTGCCCCCTTCTGTGTGACTGAAGCTTAGAGACAACCCTCCTTCTAAGTAACTTAAAACAGAGGCCACGCCCCTTCTCTGTGATCAAAGAACAAAGGCTATGCCCCTTTTCTTTAATTCAAGATCCAAGCTCATGCCCCTTTTCACTGTAACTGAAGACTCAAGAGACCGCATCTCCTCTGGTACTTAAGAACAGAAGCCACACCCCCTTTACTTTAACTGAAGAACAGAAGCCACACCCCCTGTATGTTTACAGAACAAAGCCCATGCCTCTATTTACTTTGACTGAAGCTTAGAGACCTCGCCTCCTTCTCTTACTTAAAAACAGATGCCATACCCCCTTCTCTGTAACTGAAGAACAATGACCACACCCCCTTCTATGTGGGGTGAAGAAGAGAAGCCATGCCAACTTAAAAAAATAAAAAACAAAGGCCTCTGACTGAAGCAAAGACCATGCCTCCTTAACCGTGATCGAATAACACAAGCCATGCCCCCTTCACTTTTTTTAAACCTACTGCCTCCTTTATTGTGACTCTAGCACAGGCCACGCCTCCTTTACTATTTTTTTACATTTAGACCATAGCCTTTTTGCTGTGGCTGAAGCACAGAGACCACGCCTCCTTCACTGTAACTTAAAGATAAAATTCATGCCTGATTTAGTGTTATTAAAGCACAGAGACCACCTCTCCTTTCTGCTTCTAATTTTTTTTTTTTACAGCATGAAGAGAATAAAACATGAGTGGACTTACTCGATTGAGAGAAATTCATACCAGGTGACGTTTTCTTTTCGTTCAGCAATTGAAGTTCTGCGATTGGCCCTATGAACAACACACACATACATATACACCTTTACTGTTTCACACAAGCGAAAGTGCAAACCACAGAGACATCATTGCCAGGAAGTGATGTCAGATTCACTCAAAGTGCACATGCTAAATTAAAAGATATATTTCTGGCTCGAGACCGTGATGAAATGAAACAGCGGTGTGATAAAGTGAAGAGTCACGTGTTTATCTTAGAAACGTGGAAAGGAACAATTCATCCAAAACTGAGATGCACAGAATGTTCTGAGGCACGTTTTTGGTGAATAACATGCTTTGAGCTTCGTGGAGAGGTTCTTACTGTGCTTTCTGGGTGATATTATCTATAAACATGGACACAGAGATAAAGATATTTGTAGAACAAAACCTTGTGTGCACCACACTTTGGTGACCGACTCAGACAGGCGACGGAAACAATACGATTTGATTTGAAATGAGGTGAGGAAGTGATGCACCATGCAAAACTGGAACCTTTTGTTCATTGTTAGCAGTGTTGTAGCTCCAGCCACTATGTCTGTGCTAGTGCACATTTTACTTTTGGTTGTGAAAGTTTCCTTTAATGCTAACCAGGCTCGTTGGATAGTGGCCACTGGGCTTTGCATGCTGCCTAGTGGCTGTCAGTCACGTGTATGTGTGCGTGTGTGTGAATGTGTGTGTGTGTGTGTGTGTGTGTACCAGATATAGCAGCCTCCTGTCACTCTGTTTACTTACCAATGATACAGCTTAAGCTCATGAAGAACTTTTTGTACCATCAGCCTAAGACAAAAAAATACACAGGGACTGAACGTGTGTGTGTTTGTGTGTGCGTGTAGTAAGAGGAGGAGTAGGAGAAGAAACAAGATGGATAACTGCTGTTGTTGTGAAACCAAATATTCAACCTCAGTATGTTTTGTCTCTTTTTATCTCACTGTGTGTGACTTCCTGTCTGCTGTATCACATTCATAACATGTACATGACAGAAAGGCAATTTATGGTTTGGACATGTGCAGAGGAGGGACATGGGGTATATCAGTAGGAGAATGCTGAGGATGGAGCCACCAGGATGGAGGAAAAGAGGAAGACTAAGGAGGAGGTTTATGTGGTGAGGGAAGACATGCTGGTAGTTGATTTGAAAGACGCATATGTAGAGGACAGGGGGGTATGGAGACGGATGATCTGCTGTGGCGACCCCTAATAGGAGAAGCTGAAAGAAGAAGAAGACATGACAGAAAGGCAATTTCTTTCTAAAAAGAATAACTTTTGTGGAACTTGTACAACGAATTAAAATGATCAGAAAGGGAAGGCACCTTTAAGATCATATAGACATTAGGGATGGTAAGATTAACTCGATTCGCATCAGTGCATCGGCATCAAAGTTAGTGATGCGATGCATCGATTTTAAAAAGTGTGCATTGGATACAAGTTGGCATTTGCATCCTGATGCAAAACGTCTTTTAACATATTTGCATAAGTAAAAAAAATATTTATGTTTAATACAATTCTTAATAGATGTGCTATACTTTTATTAATTAAAAAATGACCAATATTTAATATGTAGGTTTATTTCTCCTCAATAAATGGTTTCTCGAGTATGTTTTCTCGACGCCACTGCTGCTTTCCTATGAGTCACATAGTATACAAATTAACATGGCAGAGGTAGAGCTGCATCTTCCTGGAGACAGAACAGGAAAAAAATGCATGTATTTATTTAATCTTTTTCCGCCCTTATCCACAGCGTCTTACATTTATATCATTCATCCAACTGAGCAGCTATTGGGTTAAGGGACTTCCTCAGGGGATTTAAACTCACGACCTTCAGATCCAAAGTAAAATGCCTTAACCACTAACCTACCACCTTCCCCAGTTCTCTACCAATGGGCTGTTTGCGAAAAGGCCACGTGTCAGAAGTCAGAAAACACTTAAGTATTGATGATTTGCTGTCTGAAGCAAAGAAACAAAAGTGAACTATCTGTACCCCATTGAAATGCATTGCATCATATTTTTTTTATTGCATCGTGTTAAATCAATTCAAAATCAGGTCGAACGGCGTCGTAATGGGGAGAATCGTATCGCATTGCATCAGTAGCTGCTTCATATGTATTTTTTATGTATCGCACCATTGGCTATGCATCGCATCGGTCTCGGTTAAGGAGATGCACATCTCTAATAGACACATTACATGATGTCACATGACTGCTGCACCTGAATCGCATTTTCTTTTAATTACCAGACACGTATTCGTCTCACAGTTGTTGTCAGTTCAAATTATTGTACTTCATATTTAGGTTATGTTTATTTTTTTATGTCTCACATTATGTAGTTTTTTTCTTGTCTATGTCTATGCAGCTTTTATAGTAATGAATACACCCTGAAGGTGCATTGATTGGTGGTACTTCCTCAGCAACAAGTGTGCATGGGAGAAAAAAAACAACACAAGTGGGAGGAAAATGTAAAGTGTGAAAGATGTAAATGAGCAAAAAAAAAGATGAGAAGAATTGAGGTATTGATTTGTTGTTTAGGTGGGTGTGTGTTACATGCTGCATGTTGGAGTTCATATAAACTACATACAAAATACCAGAGTTTAAAAAAGGTGACCACAATCAGAGATCAGAATCGTGATTATTTAGCAGACGATACGCAAGGATCTGATTCAGTAAAAGTAGAAATGTAATAGAGATAAGAGATTAAAACATGAACATGGTTAACACAAAAATCATTAGACAAGGTTTCATCCTACTGATTGTGCACATTTGACTTACTGAACTAAATAAAGCTGGATTGTGTAATGGAAATTGAAAGGGTTGAACTTACATGTGAGACTGGCCTTCTGCAGAGCGCAAATTCTCATCTGAGTCATGTTCCTCTAAAACAGACAAAAACAACATTGGTTATGAGGACAAACTAATCTTGAAATAAACATTTCTTCATTTAATAAACCCTTTTATACAAAAGTTTGTGGACACCCGACCAAAAGATTAGTATGTGATTTTTGAGCATCCCATTGCACAATTGGTCCCCATTTACTGTTATAATAACCTCCACTCTTCTGGGAAGATGTTCCACTAGATTTTGGCGTGTGCTTGTGAGGTTTGCTGATCATTTTGCAACAATGGTGTAGGATAATACAGGTACTGATGTAGGGTGAGGAGGACTGGGGTGCAGACAGCGTTTCAATTAGTCCCAAAGGCATTCGGTAAAGTTGAGTTTAGAGCCCTATAGCTGGTCTCTTAAGATCTTCAACTTCAAACCATGTGAAGCACATCTTAATGGAGCTGGCTTTGTGTTCAGGGGAATTGTCATCCTGAAATAGCTTTGGGTCTCCTAGTTCAAGGGAATATTTTATCCTACTGCATTCAAAGACATCTTATACAATTGTGTGCCTCCAACTATGTGGTAACAGTTTGGGGAAGAAGCACAATTGGCTGGAAAGGTGTTCCAATATTTTTGCCTATCCAGTATTCTCCGATCAGGCATATCATTATGACCACCTGCATAATATTGACTGGTCTGTGGCTATGCAGCCCGAAATGCAACCAACTGCTATGCTATGTGTTTTGACATCTTTCTATCAGAACTTGTATTACTTCTACAGCAATTTAAACAGTAGCTTGTCTGTTGGATCAGACCACATGGGCCAGCCTGCTCTCCCCTCTTACATCAATGAGACTTGGCCGCCCATGACCCTGTCACCGGTTCACCACTGTTTCTTTCTTGGACTACTTTTTATAGATACCGACCACTGCAGACTGGAAAAAACCCAACAAAAGCAGAAGATGCTCTGACTCAGTCATCTGGGGGGGCATGAAATGCTCCTTCATGATGACATTACGGTGCTTCTGGAAGTTAGACACATGGTGTTTCTCCACCTTCCACTTGAGGATGCCCCATAAGTGCTCAATAGGATTCAGATCTGAAGACATACTTGGCCACTCCTTTACCTTTAACTTCAGCTTCTGAGTTCTGAGATGCTTCAGAGCATCTTCTGCTTCCTTCTGGGACGACGGCCTGCAAACCTACTTGTTGCAGTGTGCGGCAAATAATCTGAGCACTGATGAGCAGACCTTCCGCTTCTGTAGCTTCTAAAGCAATTCTGCAGCACTCGTGCATCTGTTTTTTCAAGCCAGCTACTGCACTCGAGACATAGCACGAGAACTCAACTTCTTTGATCAACCCTTGCGAGACCTGTTCTGAGAGGAACCCGTCTATATGACCCTGGCCACTGTACTGTACCTTTTAGGGTGTTACTGAATTTCTTATAGCGTTGGTCATCTTTGTGGAGAGCAACAATTCTATTTCTCAAATCCTCAGAGAGTCTTTGCCATGAGGCCATGTTAAACATCCAGTGGTCAGTATGAGAGAATTGTACACAAAGCACCAAATTCTAACTGCTCTAATACAAGATACACGTTTGTATGGTCCTGTCAAGCAAAGTATACTATTTTAAATGCATGTATAACTTGGTATAGCTAACATTTAATACACAGCAAGCTCACATGCCGAGCTGTGACAACTTGATAATGCTGGGACTTAAAGTTACGACGTTTGAATAAGTAGTTCAACCTCTTATTTAATGACTTTCCACTTCCTGAAACAAGATTATTTTTTGTATCCACACATATTACATAATCGCATCTACATGTAAATTTACATTAATGCCATTTGGCAGACGCCCTTATCAAGAGTGACTATCAACTGAGCAGGGGAGGGTTAAGGGCCCAGCAGTGGCATCTTTGTGGTGGTTGGATTTGAACTTGTGACTTTCTGATCCAAGAAGTTCAATGCCTTAACCACTGAGCTTCCACCTCCCTGACATCTATACACAGTCATTTCCTCATCTTTTTTCTCACTCTTTTTTCTAAGATGTGTGACTAAGTGTAAACTCCTCTGATCTGAACGTCAAAACCTTGACTCCTTTAATCAGTGTTACATCTATATGTCCCTATAGAAAGCATCACCCCAGCAATAATTTCACACCTTTTTAATATATGTTTATGTGTTTCTCCACTGATGCATTGATTTAAATCTGTGATTTGCAGCTACACAAACGTTCAAGCTTTGGGCTGTAGTGTGATTAGAGATCAGGTTGTTGTGTGAGTGTGTGATCAGCTCCTAACCTCCAGAAACTCGGGCTGCCTCTTTAGAAGTTTCCAGAATGCGTGAGACCCTCTCAGCTCGAAACTTCTCATCTGACGACACAATCTCAGATCGAGAATACACCATTCTCCCCGCGGTGGACGGTTGCTTAAGAGTGAAAGTAGATAGTGATTCATAAAGTGTGTGTGTGTGTGTGTGTGTGTGTGTGTGTGTGTGTGTGTGTGTGTGTGTAATGTAAAATTTAATGTAAAAATTGTATATTACCAGGGTTTTGGTGTTTTCTGTTTCTCCAGATGTAGTGAACTCCTCCACCGAGCTCTGAGACCGGCTCTGATCATCATGCTCCCCATCACTGTCTATACTTCTGGTGTCCAAACTAAACCTACACACACATTGTTTACACACACACATACCAGGCAAAATGTTAAAGGTGACTCACAAAAAAACCCACCTTGACTTAATTAGTTATTTTCTATATGCAAATGATGTTGTCAGGTTGAAACCACTCCTTTTTGAAACTTGTTCATATAAATATAAATTCTGTTATGAGAAAAGTCATGGCACCCTAGTGCGTTTTTGTGAGGCACTGCATTACTGGAAGTGGTAGCATATAGCACACCTTGAGGAAGTGCTCAATCACTGTTTAGTTCAGCTGCTATTTTCAGCTTCCCTGTGGTCTTTTGTGAAGAATTTGAATGTTGATAAATCATCTGTTGTGATGTAACAATTTATTGGATTTTTTTAAGGAACAGCAAATGTTTAAAGTATATACACAAATCTGCACATAACTTTTTAAACACTGTTAAATTGTGATTGCCATTTAAATCTGACATGTATTAGGTTAGTAAATTTAGCAACACATTTCCTAAACCAAAATGCACACAAATAGATATGAAGGTACACTTTACCTTCATATCTAGTCATATAAATACATATCTAGCCATATAAATACACTACATTGACAAAACTATTAGGAAACCTGACATGTCTTTGGATGTCGTTGATTAAAATATTTTTCCTTCACTTGAACTGAGAGACCTAAACCTTTTTGAGCATGACAATGCACAAAGCCTGCTCCATGAAGATATACTTTATGTGATTTGGAGTGGAAGATTTTAAGTAGCCTGCAATAGAGCTCTGACCTCAATCCTATTGGGATGAATGTGAACACTACACCCCAGGCCTCCGCACCTACATCATTACCTGACTTTACTAACACCCTTGGGGCTGAATGAGCAAAAATCTCCACAAGTACACTCCAAAATATGGTGGCACATCTTCACAACAAGAGAGTTATTATAAGAGCAAACGGGGACTAAATGTAAAATAGGATGCTCAAAAAACACATTCATTTTATGGTCAGGCGCCAAAAATGTTTGTCCGTATAGCGTATTTTAGTATTTTTTGGAGCAAATCTATTTATCTTGTGCTTGAATAATCCTGATCATGTCAGCCATTGCAGGATATGCAAATTTCTAGAATATTCCACAGACGTTTTTACATTTCCTGAAGATCACAAGAAAAAGAAATGTATTTTCCTCCAGTCTTGTCTTCTATATTACCTATTTTTAGTATTTTTTGGAGCAAATCTATTTATCTTGTGCTTGAATAATCCTGATCATGTCAGCCATTGCAGGATATGCAAATTTCTAGAATATTCCACAGAAGTAATATAGTTATGTAATAAAGAAGTACTTCAATTTTACATAATCAGTTACCACATTATATTTTCTTCACCCAAACCCTGTAACTCTACACTGGAGGTATATGATGAGATGGAACTCCAATCATGGGTTGTGTTGGTGCTTATGTTGGTGTGTGCACATGCTTGTCTCGGGTTGTGGTGTACAGAAATCCCCTCCTTTACCACGTTTCGAATCTCGTGCCCCGGTTTATTGCGGAATTGCATTTGACACAAACCTAATTTGTTTGGCCGATTTTCCCGGTCTCTCGCGGATAGCTCTATAGACCAAAAAAACTTATAGGGAACTGTTTTTATGCAGTTTTATGTTGAAATAATGAAATGTAATATTAAAAATATGAATATTAATTATAAAATGAATGAAAATATTAATACAGTACAGGACTGTATACATAAAATAGCATCTTTCGAGTGTTGTTCGTTTATCACGGGTGGTTTTGGAACGTAACCACTGTTACAAACAAGGATTACTGTATTTTGTAATTTTGCAGTGGTGTGTGTTGGGTGTGTCATTGAGGCTATTGCTGATTTGCTGGTTCCTCTTTTTTCTCAGCAGCAGTGTGGAACTTCACACAAACAAGTGAACATGCAAAACTTCGCTTCTTCTATTAACTTAAACGCATCGTTTTATTACGAGCCTTCAATTGCTCATGCTCCTGTTATGGACCAAATCGTATTTCTACACAGAATTTGTATAGTAAACAGTATAGAATGACTTATGAATACATTCATAGCATGTTGTAATGCATAATAAAGAATCATAGACATTATTTAACTTATTTATTAATATATTTAGAATTTTCAACCATGAAAATGATGGAATGTTTATAAGAATCTTTCATCTCCTTCTGGCTTATAATTAGTGCCATTGGTGTTTTTAATAAGATGCACTTGTATACTATTATGTTAACATACTATTATATTAGTTTATTAAAAAAAATGCTTTAAAATGTTTAAGAGGAGCTTGTTTTTTTTTTTTCAAACACTCGTAGCCTCTCCTTATTCAAGATAAAGAAGCAGCTTTTGGAAAAAAGTAAATGCTTGATTTAAATGTATTTTAATAATATTTTTGTATTATTTTACAGCTCACGATCCAAAATCGTTACACCACTATGCACTCCATTCACTTAGCACTCGAAGCACTATTTGTTTATGACATTTTCTTTTATCAGTCTCACCTTCTCCCCAGGTCAAGCGGATTCAGTGGGACATCCGAGCTGTGTCTCCGCGAGGTCGACATAGACCTGACCAGGATGGGAAAATTTTCCCTGTCCAAATCATCCACACTCATTTCGTCCAAACCCTCTGTCGAGTCTACCTGATCTTCCGGATCAGAAAGCAGGTTCATCTTCCTGTGGGACACGGAGAGATCTACGTACGATTCGCAGTGCAGTGTGGATGATGGGCAGAACAGTAGTCCAGGACGGAGCTCTGTTTGGACCTGTGGGTCAGTAAACACACATGGGTTGCTCTCAGAAGGCTTACACTCCCCACCAGGGTTAGCCTGCAGGTCTTTAAAGTACTCTGAGTCTCTCAGAGAAAAACTCAGGTCCAAAAAGTCGTCTGTCTCGCACTCAAAGTCGCTTTCAGCTAAACAGGAATTCTGAGAGAGTGAAAGAAATACAGCACCGTTTTAGTGTGGGTTATTCAGATAAAAACACTTACATGACTGACATGAAAACCTATTGCATTTATTTCAGCAAAGCTCATACTATTTAAAATAATGCTTACATTTCATGTTATTAGATTCTGCAAAACTCAAATATAAAATTTGTTTTAAAAAACCTGAAGTTGAGAATTTTCCTGAAACATCCTGAAACCTTCTTCTCTGCCTCTCCCTAGGCCTCAGTACCCTACATCAGTACCTGAGTTTACACAAACCTTGTGGCTGAGTGAGCACACATCACCACAAACCCACTCCAACATCTAGTGGAACATCTTCCCAAAAGAGTGGAGGTTATTAGAATAAAAATTGGGACTAATTGTGGAATAAGTTGTTCAAAAAGTACAAAACTGGTGTTAAAATCTCTAATGAATGATGAAATTTAGATCAGTTGGGAAATATATTTTACAATACAGTCAACATAGGGCATTTCTTCGCAAGCCTAAACAATTACAATAAAGGGAACCTATAGTCCATGTAACCAATGAATTCTGCATCTTTTATTTGCAATTCAACTTTTTCTTTCTGTTTTGCTTCTCGTTTGGGGTTTTAGCTTTGTGATTTTATTTGTTTGTTCATTCTCATTTGTTTTGCTTTCATTTTGACTTGAAATCAACATGGTTAAGGATCATGCAGGCTTACTCTAGTTTGGTTTATTAATACTAACACATTTATCTAAAAGGTGTTTTATCTCACCTGATCCTCAGTTGTGCTGCTGAACAAACTGTCAGGTGAAGGTGAGGAGGTAGATCTCATCCCTGAGACCGGAACACTCGGTCGTGTACATGGTTTATTCTCTGAAGCTTAAAAAAGAAGGAGTAAAATCTTTTTTACTAATATGAAGGTAAATCATTTACTGATTGCACTCTGTATATACACTTTTGTTTATAATAAAGACAAATTATTAATATTATATATATATACTGTATATGATTAATACTTCTATCAATTTACAATCAAGTAATTAATTGGTAACTGGCCACCAAAAAAACAATCCATCCATTCACTCATTTCTCTTATATCAATTAGCCTATCTATCTATCTATCTATCTATCTATCTATCTATCTATCTATCTATCTATCTATCTATCTATCTATCTATCTATCTACCCTTTCATCTATAAATCAATCCATCTTTCCATCCCCCATCCATCAAAAGATCCAATCTGTCCATCCATCCATCCATCCATCCATCCAATCAACCAACCAATCAATCAATCCACCAAATAAAATGTAGCACATGCGCATTCATCTGTTAATTGACTAATCAGATTAAGAAATTAACAGATAAATAGTACAAATTGCAAATCATTAACTAACGACAGAAATCAGTTTTTATTACTTTGAGTACAAAAGTCCATGTGCATTAGCAACAACTGCTTTGATGTTGCTATTTATCAAATATTAATACTATTTTGGTCAAACATGATTTTGCTCAGACACAATCAACAGTCCTGATTCTTGATATTAGTCCAGAACAGATTTATTAAATGACTAAAAGCCCCAGGCGAGAGAACACAGAACAAATAGAGACGTGGTGAACTCAAAATTTATGTGTTTATTTTAAATAAAAAACACAGAGTCATAACAGGAAAAAATCAACCGTTAACCAATCAATTGCTGTGTGAACAAATGTGCAGATAAAGTTCAGCTTCTTATAAGGATTTCTTACAAACAACCCTGGATTTATCTTGTTCTTGTCTTTGGAAAGAAATGTTAGGACTGTTAACTATTTGGCTGTTAATATCTTTGGTGCACCTTCCAGCTGGGGGAGATTAGGAAAGGAAATGGAGAAAGACATTTTCAATCCCCAGAATACATGGCATGTCAAAGGTTTAGAGACACAATCAATTAATCAATTTTTGAAAGACATATGTATGTCCTTTTTGTTAATAACCAATCATTTTTTAATCTGACCATACAAATATACAAATGTGAAGATGTTCCACTTTATTTTCATTGAAAAAACATCTGAACTACTTTTCCATGCCTCTTGTAAAACTTGTAAAAGGTGATTTCTTTCTGGCCTTGTGATCCAATTTGTCTCAGAGCAGTTCAATAGGATTTAGGTGCAGTAACTGTGCAAGCCATTTCATGATAGATAACACTCCACTCTACTGATGAAGAAAGTTTGAGAAATTGCATGGTGTTGAAGTATGGAATGGTAGCCATGTTGGTCTCCAACTTTTTCTGCTCCAAAACAACCCCAAACCATTAAGCTTCTTGGCTCTAAGGCAGTATGCAAACATCATCTTTAATGTTCTCTGTCTTACAGTTCATAAGTTCTTTTGTTAGAGCCAAAATGTTCAAATTTGAACTAATTTGTACACAGAACTTTCTTTAAGTCATTCAGTTTCCAGTTCTTGTGTTTTGCTTTTTATCTAGTTTGTTGCATATAAATAAATGGAGCAAGCATTCAGGTCCTTAACATGCATGCATAGGGAACATCTTTGTATGACAAACAGGAGAGAAGAGTATTTCAGAATTTGACCTTGCTGTGACCTTGAAGCTATTCAATTGAAAATTCATTTCATTCATCAATTTGTTTATTGGACAATTCCAGACAAACAATCTAGCACACATTTTTGTCATGTTGCAGTAGAAAGAAGAATGAAAAGCTGGAAAGACTGGGAAACGTAATGCATCTGCAGTATGAGTGATGGGGTGTGTTTATACGTTTATTATTCTTTTTTACATACTTGAGTTTTCTCTTCTAACACTGATACCCTGATTATCAGCTGGTACTGATAGCTTTTTTAATTTAATTTAATTTATTTATTTTTAAATAAATAATGCACAACTCTTTTACACAGAAACTACATCCATTGGTAATATAATTAGAATAATAAAATATCAAATATAATAATTTCAAATATATAATATACAAAAATATTTGTTACAGGACTTCAGATATCCAGATATTTCTTACTGATATCCAGCCATCCATTAGTTGCTGCTGAAGGCCCAGGACTGTTTTTGTCTCTAATTATAAACCAACAGGGTTTTTTGGACATGAATGTATATACAGTAACACTGCTATCCTGGTAGGCGATAAACAACAGCAGCCTGCTGTGTAAACTATAAAAGCATGTTTAAACTATCTTTATCCACGACTTATCTCTGCGTATATCCCATATACAAACAGTCAATTAACGTAACACATTAATTAACAGGAAGTGGAAGTGCAGCTGCAGAATTTAAACATTGCCTCCTCAAGCCATTGTAGCGCAGAAGCTCCTGTTTACTTTGTGTGTTTGTTAGCGGAAATTAGCTCTTTTTTTTTTTTTACAGCTCAGCTGGCCACCTTACCCTTGTGCAACATACAAAAACCACTGATGACTATTTTATAGAAAACAGTACACTCAAATTCTGGATTCTGATTGTGTAGAAGGTTTTAATACTGCATCCATGAATCACAGGTTTATATGAATGCATTGGTTTTAATATGCTAATATGCTAATAAGCTGCTTCTATAAATGTCAAATAAATGTCCCCTACAGATAACTTTACCACATCAACGATTACGTGGAAATACTCGCACCAGCAGTTACTCTAGAAATAGAAAATCAGTTTGAACTTTTAGCACAGTCAGAATCATGAATTCAACGGTGCAGTGGAGTACAATATTGTATTTTATCCCAGGATCCAGGTGAATTAGCCACATAGAATTAGCACACCTTCCCCAACCTGTGATATGTACACTAGTAAATAGAGTATAGCACTATTGTTAGCTAGTTCTATGAATGGTAAATATGTGAGTTAGCTCAAGAAATGACTGAAAGGTCATTGGTGTCGTTAGGGACCTGACAGGTGTTTTTCTCTACACACTGAGCAATCACAGAGCACATTTTTATACACACCATGTACAGTCAGACTGTATAAATCCTCTTCCTCCATTCGCACCAAATCATAAACACCACTTCGTCTGTTTCAAGACCAGTCACTGGATCAGACTGTACATTCTGTTCATTTGCAATGTACTATTATGAATAGTTAATGGTTCATCCACTCTACATATCTTACTAGATCTAAGGCCTTTGATACAATTTTCCATCAAGTTCTTTTAGATAGATTACTATGTCCATAGGTACTCTATAGGTATTACTGGTGTCCCTCTTACCTGGTTCAGATTCTATCTCTCTGGGCACACCCAAATTGTCCAACTTAAAAACTTCAGATCATACTCCTTATATGTTACTGCTGGTGTTCCTCAAGGCTCTGTTTTGGCCCTCTTTTACTTATCATTTACTTACTACCTCTTGGTAATATTTTTTGAAACTATGCCATAAATTTTCATTGCTACGTGGATGACACCCAGCTCTATTTGTCCTACAAGCCAAATTTTACCCTTCTTTTCTCATCTCTTTTAAATTGTTTAGAAGAGATTAAATCTTGGTTCTCGTGCAATTGTCTCAAAATAAATATTGACAAAACAGAAGTTTTTCTGGTTGGCACCAAGTCCAATTTGTCAAAATATGTAATCTATAACCTGAACTAATCTAATCTAATCTATAATTTCCTTATTTCATCAGGTTAAGAGTCTGGGTGTTGTCCTTGATAGTACATTGTCTGCGCATTTCATTTTTGGAACATCAGCCGCCTTCGTCCAATCCTCACATCCAATTCCATAGATGCTCTTGTACATGCTCTTGTTACCTCACGCATTGACTATTGTAACTCTTATCTGTTTAGATTACCTCACAAACTTCTTTATAAACTTTAATTCGTCCAGAACTCAGACATCGAATATATCTCCCCTGTTCTTAATCATCTACACTCTCAGATCTTCCTCATCCATTTCCCTCACTGTACCTTCTTTCCCTTGAGCCACTGTGGTGTTTTGGGCATTCAGCTGGGCTGCTCCTCATCTCTGGAATTCTCTTCCATCATCAATAGGAGATTGTAAATGTCTGACCACTTTTAAATCATGTCTCAAAACTCTGAACTCTGAACTCTGTTCAGATTAGCCTTTTCTGATTATTTTAACAATTAAATAGCAGTTTGGTGCTGTTCGATTTAATGATTTCACTTCTGCTGTATGGTCCATCCATCCATCCATCCATCCATCAATCCATTTATCTCTTTATTTAATCATCATTACATGTATATATTAATTAATCTATCCATACCACTACAAATTTAAATCTAACCAACCAACCATCCATCCATCCATCCATCCATCCATCCATCCATCCATCCATCACATCTATATTATCTATCCATCGATCTGTTCATTCATCCATTGTATCTGTATTCACTATAGGGCATATGGATATCT
Organism: Silurus asotus; assembly: GCA_024362625.1. NCBI lineage: Eukaryota > Metazoa > Chordata > Actinopteri > Siluriformes > Siluridae > Silurus > Silurus asotus. The sequence continues at coordinate 5,743,319 of MU575040.1, read as the reverse complement.
GATCATTATTAAAGCCTTCTGGAAAGCTTTTTTGAAGTGTGACTATAGGCAGTGGTGATCACTCAGCTACGAGAGCATAATTAATTTTGAGATTTTGTGTGCAAAGGTCTGGGGAGCATTTGTTTTTTCAGTTCATCCCAAAGGTGTTCAGTGGGTTTGAGCTCAGATATCTGTTCAGGACACCCGAGTCCTTTCAGTATAGTCAGTCTAAGTCCATCTTTATACCTGCTTTGTCTCTGTAAAGCTGCTTTGAGACAATGTCCAGTGTTAAAATCACTATGCAAAAAAAAATTCATTGAATTGAATTTCTACATAGACAAACCATGTGTTAGTAAAGCGTGCTTCATGTCATGTTGAAATATTTAAACCCCTAAATTCCAGTGAAGTGAAACTGTAATGCAACAGCACATAACATCATTCTGTACAATTACATGCTTTCAATTTGTGGCAACAGTTTGGGGAAGAACCACATATGGTTAAGTGTCCACACAGCAAAACATCAATTTATCTTGATTCTTGTGTAATTTTCGTAACATTTTTATCTATCTTATTGTTATTGTACATTGTTTTTCCTCCTGTTAACCTGCTATAAATTCTTCCATATTTAGAAAGCTGTATCATGACCTCGATGCCCATCGGTTCGTTCTGAGTGGTGTTTATTAACAGATCAGATATGAATAAGATAAATCTTTGAACAAAGGCACTTCCTTTCTCTCTCTCTCTCTTTTTCTCTCTCTGTATCCCTGTGCTGATGATCATAACATATAAAATGATACAAGCCAGACCCCCCATAACCACCCCCCTCAAAATTCCCTCTGGCTCCTGACACCGGGTTGGTCTACATCTACATCAAACGTGTAGTATGTAAACCTTAACGCTACCATTCATGCACCGCAAGCCTTTTATGGATCGACTCCTCACACCATATGTTAAAGCCAGAGAGAAAGGAGTGTTAGTGTTTTAGTGGCTCAAATGGAATAGCATGTTTACATGTATACAATTATCATATTGAATTGGAAGGAACTTTGTGGTGGTGGTGTGTATGTGTGTGTCTGTCATGGGGAGTCATGGGGAGTCCCTTAGTGATCATAATTTACTGCATTAGCGAGCATTAACAAGATTCAGTAAATAATAAAACACTTTTTTACTAATTTTAAAATGAGACATAAATACTAACCTTACACCCTAAGCTTAACCCCTAACTCCAAACCTTATTCCTGAACCCTAACTCTAACCCCTAACTCTAACCCCTAACTCCCAACTTTAATACCCCTTACTCCAAACCCTAATCCCTAACCATAACTATAACCCCTAACTCTACACCTTAACCCTGCATCCCAAATCAACTCCCAAACCTAATCCCTAACCCTAGCCCCAACACCACACCCCAATCTAAACCTTATACCTAACTCCAACCCTAGACCCAAATCTAGCCCTAACATTCACTTTAACCCCTAAACCTGGCCCAATGTCCTAACCCTACACCCTAACCCCAAACCCTAGCCCTAGCCCTAACATTAACCTTAACCCCTTACCCTACATCTTAACCCCACACCTAAGACCAACTCTAACCCCAAACCCAACCTAAACCCAACCTCAGCCCTAAACTTAACCCCAAACCTACCCATACCCTTAACCTCTAACACTAACTCTTAGCCTAATTATTCCCTAACCTTAACCCGTAATCCAACCCTAAGATCTAGCCCTAACTTCTAACCCCTTACCTGATTTATAGTCTTGATTATGTCCCATAAATATCTGGGTAAGTTGATCAGAAATGAAATATTAAGACAAATATTTTACAAAATGGAAAAACAAACACTGTTGATGTCTAATTAAGTGTTTGATATAAAGTCAGTGATTTCACCTTTAATCTCACAGACTTTGCACTCTAGATAAATGTATGCTGTTAAAAAATAATTCTCAACTTCCCTAATCTTGCAGTTCTTACATTACTAAGTTTAATATTCTACAATATTAGAATTGTTCTTTAGACTTAACTTGGGTTTTGGATTTAACTCCTGCCATTACTTTAATGTTAATTTCAACCGTCAGTCTGCAGACGTGATTCTCAATACAACATGACCAAAGGTGGGATTAAATAAAATGAGGGTGACCACTTCTTATTTCACTATTTATTACTCGTATCATGAGATGTCTGTAGGCACATGGCTGTCACATCGACCTGCAGCTGTTTTAACACACGCTGTGGCAATGTGTGAGTCATGAGAAGTGTATTGATGGTTAAAACCACATTTGTGCATTAAATGGCCGCTTGGAAGACAAATATAGTACATAAACATCATATAAAGTTTTTTGAACAAGACATCTATACACAGCGTGAGATCCTCTGAGCTTTAAAAAGTATTTTAAATACACCACATGCAGGTTGATTGCAATCTATTTAGATTATTTTAAATGTAAGATTATCTTTTATAATCTTCTGTGAAGCTTCATTAGAAAGCAGCACTCAGAAGATACGTTTGAAGTGACATAGCAGAAAAATGTGTACAAATATTATCTTCCTGTAGCACTGGTCAAGATCTGTAATTTATGAATGCTGACAGCTGAGTCAGTATTATTCTGTATTATAAATACATTTCTGTTGTATATTATTATTAATAATCTAACTTGTTTTAAACTATTTAAAATTTTGACATCGTATAAAATAAAAATCCAAATCCTCAGCAAAGTATCAAGAATAAAGAGTTTCTACCTCTTTTGAAAGACCATCGTTTCATCCAGAACTTGGAGAAGGAAGGCCAGGAGTGGTTGAGGAGAGAATCGGCCATCGAGAACACATTCAAGCAGTAGAGTGAGAAAAAAAGAGAACCCCGATATGCAGCAGAGTTGAGAACAAACTGGAGCTTAGCAAATCATCTGATCCAAAGGGAAGGAGAGAGAGAGAGAGAGAGAGAGAGAGAGAGAGAGAGAGAGAGAGAGAGGGAGGGAAGAAAAGACAGAAAAAACGAAGCAAGAGAGAATGTGATATAGAGAGAATAACTTAAATTTAATTAAATTAAATAAAAGCAAAGAGATTGAGATCGAGAGAGAAAAAGAGAGACAGACAGGAAGACATAGACAGACAGAGATTGTGAGTGAGACAGGAAGAGAGAGAGATAGAGAGAGAGAGAGAGAAAGAAAGAAAGAAAGAAAGAAAGAAAGAAAGAAAGAAAGTCAGATAGTCAGATAGTCAATACCGTGAGAGAGACAGATAAAGGGGAAAGAAGAGAGATGAACAGACAAACAGACATAGAGAAAAACAGACAGAGATGGGGGTTGTAGATGGAGAAGAATGATGCATTTTGGAGGCTGAAGTGCCGAGGAGGACATGGAGCGGAAGAAGAGAGTCTCCTTCTGACAGAATGAGGACAGGATAAATTCAGAAAAAACAGATTTGGACTGAAGTGTGTGACTCGTCACTTGTTTCTTTGAACCCAAAGCCAGCTCATATCTCATAGCCTTGACACCTTTGTACTGGCCAGGACGGAGTCAGGAGAGGAAAACTCCAGCAACACACTACTAATAAACACTAGCAGTCGAGAGGAGAATTCATACTAACCCTAACAGCCGTCAAGGAAATGTAGCAATACTGCATCATTGAGAAAAATAGCTTTAATAAGAGAATTGTGAAACTTTGCATTATCCACTAGCTAACTGTTTGTAGCTTGTACTATCTACAATATTAGTAGCTAATAGCTACTAAATATCATAAATCTAGTAACCAGCTAATCCGCCAACTAGCTGTTTTCTCAAGCCAGTTGTTTAGGGGTGAATAAAATACAGACAATCTGTACAATGTAAAAGTTTGGGTAATGTGTCAAAGTCTTATAGCAACATAGAGGCAAAACTTGACTTGAATCATAAGTAAATTAAATGTAAAAGTATTTTTTGTAATTACAACATAATCCTAAGTGCCCAGTCATGGGTAAGTTAATAGTTAGGCAATGATAAACCAATTTGCAATGAAGGTCATGTGCACATTGGCAACAAAAACAAAACCCAAACTAACATGCTAATTAAACTAGCTCATTGTGAAGAAGCAGAAGCGAGTGCTTCATTCTGTATGACTTTGTAACTAAGAAAATAATTTACCCAAAAACCCCAAACAAAATGAAGTAACATCTCATGGGATTTTAGGGTAATGAGCATTATGATGGTCTAAATAAAACTTTAAAGAGTAAGAAGTGTTATTTCCTCTTAATTGACTGAAAGAACAAAGTATTAATTTCAAGAACTTGTACAAGGACAAATTGTTCAAAAAATGAAATAAAAACTTTTTCACTCCTGCCTACACAACACTGTATTAGAGTAAAACCCTGAGATATGGTGTCTGCAACTAAAACAACATGCAGTGTGTTATGAGTAAATATACACTTTGCAACAAAGTATTGGGACACCTGACTTTTTCAGTCACATGTGGATCATCCCCCAACAGTTACCACAAAGTTGGAGGCACACAAATGTATATGATGCCTTTTACAGCAGCGTTTCCCCAAACTTTTTTGCGCCACGGACCGGTTTAATGTCAGACAATATTTTCACGGACGGCCTTTAAGGAGTGGTGGATACATACAACATAATAAAAGGATACAACCGGCATAAAAACTGAAAGTTTCTAAATATAATAATAAACGTAAATCCACTGTGTTATTTTTGTTAATTTTGATAGCTTGGAGGCTTCAATTTAGCGGTAATGTATTAGGATTTTCCGACCGGAGCAGCCCCTTTAAGAGGGTAGCGGATAGAGGTACGACATGTGATCAAGACAAGCATCTTGACATGGATCAAGAGTAAGTCAAAGACAGATGTGGCAGAGAGAATCCGGTAGCTTTCCAAAATAAAACATAATTTAGAATCACATAATAAATAAAACGGAAATAATGTAAGTTATGTATTCTTTCTGTGTGGCCCGGTACCAACTGACCAATTGCCCAGGGTTTGGGGACCACTGTTTTACAGGATAGGATCTTATCTTCACTGGAACTTGGAAACCTAAACCTGTTCCAGCATGATATTGCTCTTGTGCACAAAGCCAGCTTCATGAAGATATGCTTTATATATGTTTAGGTGGAGGATCTTCAGCGGCCTGCTATGGAGCCCTAAACTCAACCCTATTTAATATGTGTGATGTGTTGGGGGTGCTATCTATACCGCAGGCCCCCCTCACCCTTGTGGGTGAATGAGCAAAAATATCCACAAGCACACTCCAAAATCTAGTGGAACATCTTCCCAAAAGAGTGGTGGTTATTATAAGATCAAATGAAGACTAAACATTCAAGGGGATGTTTAGAAAGCACATACTAATCTTATTATCCGGTGTCCACAGATTTCTGTTCATATAATATACGGATAATTATACAAAGTACCTCTGTGTGATCACCTGGAAATAAAATATTAAAGAAAAAGTACAACCTCAGTGTGTTCTAGCATTGTGACTTTTTTTACTAGCAAACACAGGACTTCTTGCTAATTGTATGTACAAGATAAGGAGGATAAACCATCCCAAGACATGATATTATGTAAACTACAAAATAACAAGTCTTTATCGGTCAATCACGAGTCACACAATAAGGAGACAGACACGATACCGATCGAGAAGAAAAGAAACCGAAAGAGAAATTCAAAATTGAGAACGAGATCTCTTGACAAAAAAACAAGTCGAAGGAGCTGCATGTGTAAAAAAAAAAAAAAAAAAAAAAAAAAAAGGGGGCGCCATGGGAAAAAAAAAAAAAAAAAAAAAAACAATAACAAAACTAAAGCTAAATGTGTGTTCATTCACAACACTGTCAATCCCCTAAACTCATTTTGATCACTTTAACTATTTCTGCTTGACAAGAAAAGTGAAGTATTTACAGCTTATCAAAGAACAAAACCATTATTGACATTGTATATAGAACAGAACACTTTAGGAAGTTAACTGTATGGTAGTACAAAATAATCACTACATTGTTGCCAATAACAGCACGTTATCTTTTATTCCACTTACACCTGATTTACCAGACAATTAAAAAGATTTTCACTTATTGTTTTTTCTCAGTATATATGTACATTTTATGTTGGTGGAACGTCTAAGAACCAAGGACTGTATAAGTTTAGTGCCTATAAGTTTGTTCCTTATAAGTTTGTCCCTAATGAGCAAGTCAGTGGGAACTGGCAAGAAAAAACTCCCCGAGATGTATAAGGAAGAAACCTTTACTCACAAGGAAACCCATCCTCATCTGGGGGGCACCGAATGTCCATTCATTACAGAAAATGTATTTGTCCAACAAAGTTTGATTTGATTTCATTTATCTGTGTGCATTTACTCTTTCTTGTGGATAAGCAGTTACTATAGAAATGATAAGCTAATAGAAATGGCATGTAACATAAACCCTTTTATTGCATAGTGTACATAAGCCACAAAAGATTCAAATCTAACACTTATACTATACAGACAAAAGTATTGGGACACCTGACTTTTCCACCTATTTGGGATTTTTTCCTTAACTGTTCACCCAAAATTGAAGGTTCAAGCCCTGGTATCACCAAGCTGACACTCTTGGGCCCTTAAACAAGGCCCTTAACCCTCTGTGTTCCAGGCGTGCTGTATCATGGTTGACCCTGTACTCTGATACCAGGTTCTGAACCATCTGGTATATGCAAAGAAATTAATTTGACTCTGCTGTAATAAATATGTGATAAATAAAAGCTATTCTATATGAAGTGAAACCTGTTTGGATTTCAGTTGCAATTTCAATCAAACTATAATAATACACATGTTAATGCGCATGGGTGAGTCCGAGATGCTGCATAGCAATAAATATCTGGATTGGTTAAGTCACTAGAAAGGTTCATGAATTTCAGGGTAAGATTTAAGTGATTTATGACTTGACAAATTCAACATTTCCCACACGACAGCTTAATAAAGAGCATGCATGGTGTATTTTGTGCATACTGGACATGCAGTTCCTCTCTAAATGTCTATACCAACATCCCATTTTAATTGTGATTGACATGTACAAAGCTCATAATAAAGCAAAAAGTAACACTTACCTCTTTTAAGGGGAAGAAGATGGAAGATCTGGAAAATAACGTCTGAAGTAAGAATAAAAAATAGTCCCTCAGCAGGTGCAAGGAAATACGTCTGCCAGTTATGCACACTGAAGAATGAACGTTGTATCACTCATTGACTTCCTTCTTTGTATGGGGGAAAAAGCAGAGAAACTCCTCCCTAAATTATTTCAGAATATACACACATGCACACACACATTTTAAATTCTTCGGAAGTGGCAAAGTGCCAAAAAGTTGCTGACAGGCAAGGGTTGTGTTAAAAAGCAGCTTCATTGGAGTGTTTTTTCTTCTCAGCTGTAGATGTGTGTGTGTGTGTGTGTGTGTGTGTGTGTGTGTGTGTGTGTGTGTGTGTGGGTGTGTGTCAGTGTGTTTTTGTGCTTCCTCAGACAAGTGAGAAGTGAATGCTGAAATGATCTGACATCAACTGTGAGTCTGTACTATACAGTTGCTGCTGGGTAGAAAGGAAGTAAGCGGCTTTGCACAAGCTTTCCATTTCTATCTAGCTGCACAACCACCAGCCTACACTGCATTCTAACTACACTTACACTTTCTCAAAACTGCTTTTATAAAGAGTTACTAAAATTGGTGGTTCATATCTTTTTATACCCGTGTGTCATTATTATGGGCATCAATGTTACCATAAATCTTAAGAAATACCACATGAGGTTATACTCGCTTTATGCATCCAATAAAATGCTCTATTCTCTATAAATGCCCCAATGCTCAATAATAATTAATTATAGACCAATCAGTTTGGTCAATTTGTGGCTATTGATCAGGCATACAAATGACCACCTGCCTAATATTGTGTCAGTCTTTTGGATCGGACCACATGGGCCAGCCTTTGCTCCCCACATGCATTAATAAACAATAGCTGGTCATGACCCTGTCACTGATTTACCACTTTTCACCACTGTTCCTTCCTTGGAGCACTTTTGATAGATACTGACCACTGCAGACCAGGAAAATCCCACAAGAACTGCAGTTTTGGTGATGCATCACAATTTGGCCCTTGTCAAACTCTCTCAAATCTTTGTGTTTGCCCATTTTTTCCTGCTTCTAACATTAACTTCGAGCACAAAATGTTCACTTGCTGCCTAATATATCCCACCCCCACTAACAGGTGCCACGATAAAGAGATAATCAGTGTTATTCGCTTCACCGGCTATAATGTTATGCCTGATTATTGTAACCAATGTAGACAAATGTGCTGGACTGATCGGACTGGTCTGATCTAAATTCTTATTCTTAATAACAGCTTTTACATCTAGGAGACGCCCATATCCAGAGCAACTTACAATTATATCATTCATACAACTGAGCAGTTGAGAGTTTAGGACCTTGAACATTTCGAACTACTGAACAGTTATAAAGGAAGCCTCTGGTGTCATCACTTTGTTACAGTCGGAAGTAAAGCGAAGTATTTTCTGACAGAGGAGGTCATACTTTGTGGCTTCCTGGTAGAAAGAGGGTTTTTTTTTCCATAAGTGAAATTAAAACAGAGGTTGGTGACAGAAAGACTGTTTATAGCAGCTATCACGTAAGTGAGAATTGGAACTAACCTGTGGGTGTTCCAGAAGCTTAAATATGACCAGTAAGCAAATATACATATGTCTTTATATACACAGTGCATTCAGATCCGCTTTACTTGTTTCAATTTTCAGTAAGTGCATAAGTATTCATACCCTTTGCAACCACACTTGAAATTGAGCTCAGGTGCCTCCATTTCTTTTGATTGTTTCTGAGATGTTTCTACACCTTGATTAGAGTCTACCTGTGCAAAGGTTTATTGATTGGACATGGTTAGGAAAGGCACACACCTCTCTATAGGAGGCCTCACAGCTGACAATGCATATCCAAGCAAAAACCAAGCTATGAGCTCAAAGGTACTGCCTGTAGAGCCAAGAGACAAGATTGTTGCAAGACACCGATCTGGAGAAGGCAACAAATTAATTCTGCTGCACTTAGACTTTCTAAGAGCACAGTGGCCTCTATAAATCTCAAATGGAAGTGTGGCACAACCAGGACTCTTCCAAGAGCTGTTTGTCCCTGAGCAATCGGGGTGACGAGCCTAAGTAAGAGAAGTGACCGAGAACCTGATGGTCACTCTGACTGAGCTCCTGTGTGGAGATGGGACTAAGTTCCAGAAGTGGCTATATATAGCAGAGCGGCTAGATGGAAGCCTCTTCTCAGGGCAAAACCCATGGATGCTCGCTTGAAGTTTGTCAACAGGTTGCTCTCGATATTGGTGTCTGCCAATTGCCATAAATGTAAATGTAAGCAAATCTGCAGGAAGATTGTTCCACAAACCTTGGGAACTAATCACAAATTTTCTGTGGATGTTGGCTGACTCAAATTATTCTGTCTCTTCATGTAATACTCAAACAGGGCTCTGTGGGGGCCAAAACTACTTCTGGTTAAATTACTTCTAAACAGATGCTTTCCTGAAAGTACTGCATGATGGATAAGTATTTGCCTGTATTTCTCAGCAGACATCATTATTCCTGACCAAATCTCCAAGTCCATTTGCAGAATTACCTCCTTGACGCTTCACTCTTGCCTGCAGACACTCATTATTGCACCGCTCTCCAGCACTTCAGCAAATAACTTGACTCCTGCTACTGCCAAATATTTCAAATTTAGATTTTTCATCGGTCCAGAGCACCTGCTACTATTTTTCCTACCTCTTCCTGGAACACTTAAACTAACCCTTTTTCAGGTTTTCTTTGTTATTAACAACAACAACAACAACAAATCTCTCAACATGTCAGGGTCTGGACATTCTTTGGGTTCGTTTTTTTCTTTAGCATTCAACACGATCATCCCTCAGCACCTGATTGGGAAGCTGAGCCTACTGGGCCTGAACACCTCCCTCTGCAACTGGATCCTAAACTTCCTGACTGCGAGACCTCAGTCAGCCCGGATCGGAAACAACATCTTCAGCACCATAACACTGAGCACTGGGGCACCTCAGGGCTGTGTGCTCAGTCCACTGCTGTTCACTCTGCTGACTTTCGACTGTGTAGCAATGCAGCTCAAATCACATCATCAAATTCGCCGATGACACGACCGTGGTGGGTCTAATCAGCAAGAACGAAGTCAGCATACAGAGAGGAGGTGCAAAGGTTAACAGCCTGGTGTGGAGCCAACAACCTGTCTCTGGACATTGACAAAACGAAAGAGATGGTTGGAAAACACAGAGCAACCATTCTCCACTGATTATAGATAGATCCTTTGTGGAGATCATCAAGAGCAGAAAAATCCTCGTTGTTCATCTAGCGGATAACCTCACCTGGTCACTCAACACCAGCTCCATCAAGAAAGCCCAGCAGCGTCTCTAATTCCTGAGAAGGCTGAGAAAAGCTCAGCTCCCTTCCCCCATCCTGACCACATACTACAGAGGGACTATTGAGAACATCTTGAGCAGCTGCATCACTGCCTGGTTTGGGAACTGCACCGTCTCGGATCGCAAGACCCTACAGAGGATAGTGAGGACAGCTGAGAAGATCATTGGAGTCTCTTTCCCCTCTATCATGCAGATTTACACCACACGCTGCAGCCGCAAAGCCAACAGCATTGTGGATGACCACACACACCCGTCACACACACTCTTCACCCTCCTGCCATCAGGGAAGCGGTTCTGAAGCATTCGGGCCGTCACATCCAGACTGTGTAACAGTTTCTTTCCTTAAGCCATCAGACTCCTTAACACAGAACTGAACTGAACTCACACACACACAACTGTGTGACTGATTTGTACAACCTGGACTCAACACACACTCGTACTCACTTCGCACACTCATGTCTTCAGTACCACTCACATTACATCACTTCATTACCATAAACTGTTTACATGCCATTTGTGCACATCTTTTCTGGATTGCTGCTATATTGCGCTTTTGTAAACATTCTGTTTACATTTTTGTTACTGTTCACTTCATGTCTCATTTCAACAGGTTTACTGGCAGAGGTATTTTGTGTTTTGTGTATTCGTTTTGCACTGTCTTGTGTTGTCTTTGCACTGTTTGCACCAGGTTGCACACAATGCACTTTATGTGGCATGGACCTTACTAGTCCTTCGCCCTGTGTTTTCTCTTTCTGTAATTGTTGTTAAATGTAGCACCAGGGTTCAGGAGGAACGTTGTTTCATTTCAATGTGTACTGCATCAGCTATATATGGTTGAAATGGCAGTAAAAGATTCTTGACTTGACTTGATTGACTTGTTTTTGCTTTGGCCACCAGATGCCGCAATTGGGCCCATGTTTCCTACTCCCTTAGCCCCTACTCCCTAGCCCCTAACTGTTTAATGCAGGGGTCACCAACCCTTGGAAACTGAAAGCTACTTCTTGGGTACTGATTAATGTGAAGGGCTACCAGTTGGATACACACAGTTTTCAGTTTAATTTGAAATAACAAATCTGCTCAATTTACCTTTTATTATGTTATTATTAATAATTAATGATATTTATCTATGTGAAGACACTGATCATGTTAATGATTTCTTTGTTAACAATGATTTAACAAAGTAGGAAACAGCTATTTTTAGAAAAGGCTCACTGGCTAATCATGTGGTCCCTGTGGGCACCACGTTGGTGACCCCTGGTTTAATGTCTCCCACCTGCTCCTTGTTAGTGTGGTCTATTGGCTATAGGCTTTGGTCTTTGTTAGTGCATTATATTTGTCATTACTTTTGTTGTGGTATAGTTGTCTTGATATTGGTCTTTGTATTTGTCTGTCTTGATATTTGCATTTTAATCTGGATATGTGTGGGTTTGTTTGTTGTTCTGTTAGTGAGTGTCTTTCTATTTTGTTTGCTTTCTTTGCTGCTTTTCTCAAGTTTTCTCTAGTCTCCTGTCTTCCCAAGCCTTCTGGTTTCTCCTGGCTTCCAGAGTCTCCTGGGTTCCTCTGTCTTCCTGAGTCTCATCGCTTCTTCTGTGTTCCCCATTCTCTTCTCTTCATGAGTCTCCTGGCTTCTGTTTTTCCTATTCTCCTGTCTTCCTGAGTCTCCTGGTACCTCCTGTCTTCCTTAGTTTCTTTGTCCTGGTTTGTTATTACTTATTTGTATAAGTCTTGTTATTTTGTTTTGTTAAACCCACTCTGCCTGTTTTCTATTTTTGGTTCTCCTTTCTCTAGCTTGTTTTTGTACTTGTTGTTTTTTATTAAATAATCATGCCATTGCACATCTCGAGTGGTTCCAACACCATTGGGAGTTTCCAACACCTCCCCATGAGAGACTGCTACTCGCTCTAGCAACCCGGGTTCGAGACCCGCTCTTGAACCCGACACAAAAGCGTTGTAGTCTGATTCATCTTTTTTTTTTTGTTTTTTTTTATCCAGTGAACCAGTATAGATTTATTCGTTGATAGAGACTAAAAGCGCCTTTTCTTTTTTTTTTTTTACATCGTTCTGGACAAGGACATGTGCTAAATGCTTTTAGAGCAACAAAAGCGTCCATCCAGAAAACGTCTTTCAGAGGCGGCCTTGCATATTGGAGCAAGACAATGCTTAATGCATACTACATCTATTACAATATCATACCTGCATTGTCCAGGTGCTAAAAAGTCCTACCTGCTGTCTAGACCTTTTGCCATTTGAAAACATTTGGTGCATCAACTCATGACACAAGGCACTAATCACAAACAGGTAACGTAGGCCCATTAGTCATGCCCACCCACACTAACTTTTGGGTAGAGGCATTGGAAACTTGAGGGATATGCATGAGACGGAATGATTGCCACATCTGTGGATCCTTTCACCAGGATTAACTGTTTTGCAATGCTCTATGGTCAGTTCAGGCGCTGGCAAATTTACACCATATCCTGTTCGCCATTATTTGGTAATTACAATGGATTGGCTGGTTAGCAACGCATGTAGTTTGTGTGTGGTATACAACGTGACTGGATGGCCCATGGTAATTACAGATGCTTTTTGGTAGGTGTATGCAGCTGCACCTGTTTGCAGAACTGACCATAGAGCATTGCAAAACAGTGAATCCTGGTGAAAAAATGGTGACCCTGTTGGATGCAACTCCACGGAATTGTTCCAAAGAACCCGAGAAATTGTTAAGAGCACATGCGGATCTGCAAAATCAACCTTTGCCTAGGTAGATCTCATCCTATTTGCAGATGGGTCATGTTTCCAAGACATAGACGAAAATAAAGCGGGTTATGCCATAGTTATAGCTAGAAGAAATTAAAGCGTAATAGTCACCTGCACACACAGATATCCCCCTAAAATAGCTCAAACTAAAAACTACTTCCAAAAATATTCAGCTTTGATATTAATGAGTTTTTTGTGTTCATTGAGAACATGGTTGTTGTTCAAATTAAATCCTCAAATAAAATTAATCCTCAAAAATACAACTTGCCTAATAATTCTGCACTCCCTGTATACACAGATTCTGTTTATGCACATGGTGTCTGCCACATGTTCGTCCAAACATGGGCACAGAGAAGTTTTCAGAGAGCAGATGGAATAACAATTAAAAACGGTCCACACATTGCAGGATTACTACATGCTATGACATTGCCAGCTAAAGCAGCTATAGTTAAATATCAAGCTCATTATTTGGAGAAAGATTTTGTACCTCAAGGAAACAATGCTGCAGATATAGCAGCTATGAAGGCAGCAGGAGGTGATCCTCTGAGAAGTGTACTATGGCAATGTTAGGTTCAGATGAGGAACCACCAGACCAAGATCTATCTTGCATATCAGAATTGCAGGAGACAGCTGACATGCACAAACATACTGGAAGATGCGTGGGGCAATTGAAGAGCAGAGTACTAATATTTGGCGCAATGTGAAAAGCCTATTTGTCTTCCCAGTCCCATATCTTTCACTTAAATAAATTAAATAAGAACAATGGAACAATGGTTCACATTTTTTAAACAAGGTCAACAAATGCATTACCCAAACCTTATGTATTGGACATAAGTTAAGATGTGTCTATCATCTCCAATCGCAGGGTACGGTAGAAAAAGCAAATGGTGTAATTAAGGCAAAGGTAGGAAAGATCTGTGCAGACATCTCTAAGTTGGGTAGATGCTTTACCCCTTGCATTGATAAAGATGCGGTCACAACTAATCGCATAACACACAACACCCCACGAAATGTTTACAGGGAGACTCATGCCTGTTCTGTATAAAGGACCCTCCCTTGAACAACTTGAAGGTGAACTCAAAAGTTTTGTAAAACACCTAAAAATCCATAGGCCTTTGTTTTCACAGACAGCAGAAGCCACCCCTGGAGAGCAGCCCACAAACGAATGTCCCATTGAACCCCCACAGCAGTAAAAGTAAAAAGGTAAAAGGAACACTGCTACCATCTCAACCACTGCAGCAGGGCCACATGAATCAAAAGAGACATGGGGGGGGCTTAAGAAGAAACACCATAAGCACAGCCACACAATTCGGATAGCGACTCAGACTCAGCAGCCACATTAGTCCCGTCAAGACACACCCGCATTCAGGCACAAAAGCGGCAGGAACGACAGGCAGCTAAAGAGCGTTTAACATCCTCACCTGAGAGCGAAATTGCAGAACCTTCAGGTACTGCTGCAAAACAGACAGTTTTGGATAAATCCAGAGACACTGACTCGCTAGAAACCACATTGGAATCAGTAAATGGAGAGCAAGATTTTGAGACTGATGAACAGGAAGAATCATTGCAGGAAGAATCATTGCTGGACTTGTTGTTGCAAGGTGTAGAAGAGCAAGATCTGCAACCCCACAACGTTTTTAAATTTTCTAAGGTAAAATAATTGTCTGAGAAGGTCCCCCTACTCTTAAAAAAAAAAACACGGCACTGATCACTTTGCTTGTTTGAATGTATCGGGATGGTCTCAGGAAAACGTCTGTAGACTGCACTGGTCCCTGTCGAGATGCTCTGCAATTTTTACTCATATTGGTTGCAGGGTTTTTTTGCTCACCCCTGAGACAGACCTAGCCAAGACATCCACGGTATAGAGTTTCTGCTTACTTCATTGGTTCCCTATTACAGGGTAGTGGTTGGTATTCTCACCAGTTATTGTTATTGCTATTGGTATTATTCTTAGTTATTGCCAGCCCTCCAACAGGAGTTATTGCCATGCTATGCTAATGATACACAGCTGTATATTTTAGCAAAGCCAGATGAGAAGGATCATCTTAAAAATATTGAGGAGTGTGTAAAGGACATTGGACAGCGGATGTTTAATAACTTCCTGCTGCTTAACTCGGATAAGACAGAAGTAATTTTACTAGGACCGCATGCAATTAGACGTAAACTTTGTGATTAAGTAGCTCTTAATCTCTGGATGGTGTTTCTGTCTGTTTGTTCAGCAGTCAAAGACCTTGGTGGGATTATTGACTCTTCCTTTGAGGCTCATGTGAAAAATATTACCAGAATCACCTTCTTTTATCTAGGAAATATTGCTCAAATTAGAAATATGATGTGGTTACAGGATGCAGAAAAACTAGTTCATGCTTTTTTATTTTTAACATGTAGTTTAGACAACTGTAATGTTTTACTGTCTGGGTGTTTAAATAAGTGCATATAAGCTTCAGTTAGTTCGGTATGCAGCAGAAAAAGTCCTCACTGGATCTAGAAAACATGACCAAATCACGTCTCCTATCCCAGAGAGCCCTCATGTCTGTGTTGCCCTCTGGTTCTCCCTTTTAATTATGCTACCATAGCGAGTCTTGCCGGAGTCCCCAACTGCACAGTGTATTTAACTTTCATACAACAATAAGTACACATAATAATCCATATCCTTCTCTTCCTGTCATCCCTATTCTCTCTCGCTCTCTCGCCCTCTCTCTCTCTGACTGTTAAGTAAAACATGCTCCTCAGGTTCCAGTGACCACTGTTCCTGACCTTCTCGGATCTTCCCACTTTGTCCTGGCCTGCATCTGGATAGTTTTCAATTCTATTAGAGACCAATCTTTGCAGCTGGGGACGGTCTCTCATACCCTGGAGTTCCATGAAATTACGGAGTAAGAACAGGCGCTTTGAGGATGATTTTGAAGTTAATGATAAACAAGGATGCTCAATGTGTATAGAAGAAGGATTGTCATTTGATTTCAGACCGTCTCTGACATGTCAAGTTTATTTCTATAGCGCTTTTCACAACAGACATTGTCTCAAAGCAGCTTTACAGAAATTAACAGTTAAGGTGAATGATGTGTGATTATCGTGATTATCCCTGATGAGCAGTTATCTCACACAGGGACCTGTGGCAAGGAAAAACTCCCTTAGATGTTATGAGGAAGAAACCTTGTGAAGAACCAGACTCGAAAGGGGAACCCATCCTCATTTGGGTGATATCAAGACTGTGGTAATAGTCTTTAAACAATACAGAACACTGGAGAGTGAGAACTAACATGAGCACTCGAGTGTAAGATTGAGTAATGATCCTTCTACAGTCTTTTACAGTCATTGTGGTTATAATGTCATGTCATAAGTATGCTCTCAGGTTGATTGTGATTTACTGCAATAAGCTCTACTTTGCTCTCCTCATCCATGTTTCTTGAAGTCTTTGAAAGGATTGCTTTACCGCATTGATTTTGGAAGTTCCAGCTAATGCCGGAAACGTTCGGCCTAAGTGATAATTTCCGACAATTGTTAAGTGAAAAATACAATGAAGGACACCCAGAACTGTTGAGCAGCAAGACTCCTGTTTCAGACACATATGGAACAACATTCATTTCCCGAAACTTCAATCTCCTTGGTTGTGTATAAGGACAGAAGACATGATGCTACACAGTGTTAAACATGGCCCTGTACTGACTTTTTTTTAAAGCCTGTTGCAGCAATCAAATTCAAACTGACCTTATTTTTTTTCCTTAAAATGGTATATACAGTGAGGAAAATAAGTATTTGAACACCCTGCTATTTTGCAAGTTCTCCCACTTAGAAATCATGGAGGGATCTGAAATTGTCATTGTAGGTGCATGTCCACTGTGAGAGACATAATCTAAAAAAAAAAGCAGCTTGGTGAAAAAAGGTCCATTGTTGGATCAATTATTAGAAAATAGAAGAAGCTAAACATGACTGTCAATTTCGGACTGGGGCTCCATGCAAGATCTCACCTCGTGTGGTCTCAATGATCCTAAGTAGGGTGAGAAATCAGCCCAGAACTACACAGGAGGAGCTGGTCAATGACCTGAAAAGAGCTGGGACCACAGTTTCCAAGGTTACTGTTGGTAATACACTAAGACGTCATGGTCTGAAATCATGCAGGGCACGGAAGGTTCCCCTGCTTAAACCAGCACATGTCCAGGCACGTCTTAAGTTTGCCAATGACAATTTGGATGATC
>MU575040.1:5682580-5725787 GCA_024362625.1 Silurus asotus | reverse complement strand
CCAAGGAGTGGCTCTGTAAGAAGCATATCAAGGTTCTGGCGTGGCCTAGCCAGTCTCCAGACCTAAACCCAATAGAGAATCTTTGGAGGGAGTTTAAACTCTGTGTTTCTCAGGGACAGGCCAGAAACCTGACTGATCTAGAGAAGATCTGGGGGGAGGAGTGGGCCAAAATCCCTCCTGCAGTGTGTGCAAACCTGGTGAACTACAGGAAACGTTTGACCTCTGTAATTGCAAACAAAGGCTACTGTACCAAATAATAACATTGACTTTCTCAGGTGTTCAAATACTTATTTGCAGCTGTATCATATAAATAAATAGTTAAAAATTCATACATTGTGATTTCTGTTTTTTTTCCAGATTATGTCTCTCACAGTGGACATGCACCTACGATGACAATTTCAAACCCCTCCATGATTTCTAAGTGGGAGATGGGGTTGTTTTGTGTGGCTGAGGAGAAAGGAGGTGAGAGAGGAGGAGAGGAGAGAAAAGAGAGGATCAGAGAAAGCAGAAGAAAGAACAGAGAAAAGAGTTCTCTGTAGAGAGGGCCTGTAGCAAAGACAGTTTTACTCCAATAAGTTTTTTTATTCATAATCTTTTATATAAACAGTTAATCGTTGAATAATTTACACACAGCAAGATTTTTTTTTCCATATCATTCAACATATTTTTCTGTACATATCACTGCTTGGCTCTCAGTGAGGAAGAAAAAAACAACAGCAACAAAATAAAAGTAATAAAGCGGGACTTTCGGCTAATCATGGCACTTTTTGATCCGATACAGTTGCTTTTCTTTCCACTATGGAGCTTGTGATTGTGGTTTTATATACACACATAGACACACAGGAGTGTGTAAGCAATGCAAGGTTGATGGCACGACTGAGGATCTGTCTCGTGTTTGTGTGTGCGTGTGTGTGTGTGTGTGTGTGTGTGGGGTGGCCTCACCGAATACCGTTTCACACATATCAGTGTGTCTGATGACACACGGCCAGGAAATGACAGGAAAAATGAAGAGGTGGAAAAAGGTTTCTCGTACAGAAAAATTAGGTTTGATGATATAAAATTGGGTATTCGTTTGCATCGAAATTAACAAGCGAACAAGTAATGGACGTCTCACATGAGACACTTTCAATCAATACAAGGTCAGGAATTAATCTTCACACCTCATTTTTACAAAACAGGAGCAACAGTTAAGTATATTTATAATTTACATATGGCTGATGCCCTTATCCAGGAGAAACTTGATCTCATTTATAGATCTGAGCAGGTAATGGTTAAGGGACTTGCTCAGGGGCTCAGCAGATGGTCCTGGGATTTGATCTCCTGGCCTTCGAAGAGAAATCCATCATCGTATTAACCATGAAACAGTTACCGTTTAAATGTACATTTGTCTGTACTTTTTTTTTGCTTATTTATAATTTTTTTCATTCAATAATAATTTATTGTTCCCACATTTCTTTTGCATATCTGAGTGAAGTTTGGAAACTGGGCTCAGAGTACAGGGTCAGCCATGAGGGTTAAGTGTCTTGCTTAAGGGGCCCAAGAGTGGTAGTTTGGCAATATATAGGAATTGAACTATCGACCATCCAATTAGTAACCCAGAGCCTTAACAACTGAGCTACCAACTCCCTAAAACTCCCCTAACTTCCAAAATGTAGACATTTTGATTCATGTGAAACACCATCTTTCAAATTGATGGCAGGCCCTAATAAGTGAAGTGATACCAAATGACAAAAACAAAACATGGCTCCAACGGTAAACCTCCAGAGTAATTTACTGTTGCTTCACTCCTTAGGCCCTGCCCACAAAATTAAAGATGGAAGTTGCACCAAACTGCTGTAAGTTAACACATCATTTAAGTTCCACATTATAAGTAAATGTTTTTATGGGCAGTGCTTAAGGAATGAAGCGACATTAAATGACACCAAAAAAAAAAAATGGCAGCACCGTTAATGTTCCAGTGTACTGCTACACGAGTTTTAGCTCCTGATCCTAGACTACACTTTCACGAGTGAAATGTTTTACTTGTTCGCTTTATCAGCCCCTTAACCTAAAGCAGCTGGGTCTAAATTTTCTTATTGAACCATTGGTTTATTATTTAAGCTTTTTTTGGGAGGAAAAAAATTCAAGTCAAATGCGACCTTAAAGAACCTCCACCATCCTTGTTCAGTTTTCCCACATCACCACAGAGAGAATTCCAAATCGTACAAAGCACAAAAACAGACACACAGACATACAAAGGTGATCTGCAATATTAAAAAACGCTCAGAAACGGACAGTGATGATGCCATGGACGGCGAACGAGCGGCTGTACACGGGAAAAAAAATGAGAAACGCCCAAAATGCGGTGACCAAAAAGAACGCCCCGCCTTTTTTTTCTTTTCTTTTCTTTCCTCTTGGAAAAAAAAAGACTATATACACTTTTTAATGCAAATTTCATTTTGATAATGTACAAGAATAGCAAAAAAGTTTACAGTCAGAAAAGTAGTTCTTGAAGTTTTGCCCCTCCCTGTATTTTTTTTTTTTTTTTTTTTTTTGGCTAAAAAAATAGAAATGAACCTCTCTAATAATGTAATACTTTTTTTTCTCTCTCTCTTTTTTTCATTTTTGTAAGAACAGTAAAATACATACAATGTCTTGTCTTCAGCCTGTCACACTGTCAGCTTCTTTCTCTTATAGGGAAACAAAAAATGATCTGAAATGTGAAATTAAGTGCTGTGTGTTTGCGGGGAAACTGCTGCATCTACAGTATGATATTTTTCCATTATGTTTTTTTTTTAAATATATATATTTTTTTAAATAGTTGCAATTGCGACTATTGGGTTCTTCCACACCGGGATCGTATTCTGGAGATGGATCAGGAACTGAGAGACAGTTGATAAGGAAAATTATCACTTTGCTGCGTTAAAAGAAAAAAAAAAAGCCACAGCAACTCCAAGCAGAGACAAGTTCAGCTTTTAAAAAGAAAACACAAGGAAAAACAAAAAAGAAAACATGAACATCATTCACATATACCCATAGAGTTATAGTGAGCCAAGCAGAAGGGGGAGGGAAAAAAAGAAAAAAAAAGAAAAAAGGTTTATCCCCTTTAAAAGTTCACCTTTTACTCAGACTATTCATTTAAAACCCCACTGATGTGAGTCAATACTACAGGAAGTGTCCAAAACAAGACTCTTCTTTCCGTCTGGGAGCGACGCTCCAAGCTCCAAATCCAGGAGATTCTGATGGCTGGGTTTGGTTTGAAGTCTGTGCAAGGCACTGTGGGTAAGGGCCTTTAGGCTACACGGTGCGCCATATACGCTTCACTCACGTCTCAAAAATCCGCCGGAGAAAATAAAATAATCGAAAGAGCATGACGAATTTGTAGCACGTTCAAGAGGCTGAGGGAGCGAGCCGAGCCTCCCATGTCCAAGCCTTCCTGAGAATTCATCGATAGCCGAGTTTTGTAAAAAAAAAAAAATAAAAAAGAAAGAAAAAATGGAAGAGAAGAAAAAAAAAAAGGAAACATGAAAAAAATTACTTTTTTGGCACACAGGATTGTCCTAGAAGAGCTAACCCATGCACAAGGGAGGTCGTGTAGCGTCCATCTCCCCCGAAGCCATGAACAATGCTAGCAATAACTCTCCATTTTCACAGTCAGGAAAAATTCATTGACAACAGACAAAAAAATTATAATAAAAAATTGAACAGGAAACACATTCAGTTGATACTAGAAGGAAAACTTTTTCTTTATCAGGACATGAACGGGGGATTTCGATATTTTTGTCCAAAACAAGAAAAATTACTCGACATGAGCAGAACAAACCAAAAGCGTAAAAAAGCTTATGCTGGATTTTTTCGTGTCCTGTGACAGACCTCCACAATCTTTTTTTTTTTTTTTTTTGTAAAAAAATATGTCAATAAAACTCCGTGTGTGAAGAAACTGACTGGTATTGTTTGAGGTTTCTGTGATACTGAATGTAACGTCTCCTTTTTTTCTCCCATTTAATGAGAGGAAAACCTTTAAACTATTCAACATGCTCGCTATCCATCACATGCGTAGTGTGTGTGTGTGTGTGTGTGATTACCACTGACAAGACGTTTCTAAATGTTTCTCTTAACTGTGAAAAGAACAGAAGTTTATTTCACTCCATATTCACATATAAGCCAATTTATATACTATATGGACAAAAGTATTGGGACACCCGACTTCCAAAAATTTGTGTTTCTTCACCAATCTGCTACCACAAAAGTATGAGGGACACAAATTTATAAGAAACCTTTGGATGAGCTGGTAATTTTCTATTCACTTAAACTAGGAGACCCAAACCAGCATTACAATGGTCCTGCGCACAAAGCAAAGGAGTGGAAGATCTACTGCTTTAGAGCCCTCACCCTAACCCTATTCAACACCTTTTGGGAACTGTAATGCTGACCTCACCCCAGGCCTCCTCACCACATCTGCCATCAGTACCTGACTTTACTAACACAAATCTCCACAAGCACACTCCAAAATCTAGTGGACCATCTGGAAAAATAAGAGATGTTCCACTCATTTCCATAAAGAGACATACAAAATATTTTAGAAAAAAATAGCAGAGACTGTTGATGATTGTACACAGCTAGTGCACTCAGTCTTTTTATGCTATTCCAGGTTTACGTCCTACACAAGGTTTGGATTAAACTGACTTTTCTGTTCTTTACTCAGTGCAAGAAAGTGATGAAACACTAATTAATGGTAATCACGTACACCCAAAAACACACAAACTAAACTTCAACAGGGGGCGCTCAATCTAAAGTGTACTCTCGTCTAGAGACCCTGTCTTACAGTAACAGGTTCATGTAAATACCAAGCGTCAACCATCCCAGGAACTTTGTCGTGTCCTGGTGTGAATATGTGTGTATTTTATTTTATATTTCAATTACGTCCCATTTCAGTGGCTTTCTGAAGAAACATATTGTGATGTGATCAGTTGAAACAATATTTTTTCCTACAGAAAAAAAGAAAAAAAAAAAAAGATAAATTAATGCTAATAAAAAATTAGTAACTCTGGTTACGGACATTAATCAAACTTCAACTTGTTAACTGAATAACAGACATTGTAGAGAGAGAGAGACAGAGAGAGAGAGAGAGAGAGAGAGAGAGAGAGAAAGAGAGAGAGAGAGAGAGAGAGAAAGCGAAAGAGAGAAAAAGCGAGAAAGAGAGGGACATCCTCCGCCTGACTATATTCTGTAAATGACTGAGGTAGACTGTGTCCAAAAAATAGAATCAACGTCATTACTAAACCGATTTTGACTGTTGAGCCGTAATACCTGCTTCTCTCTAGTTTTCTGAACTAAGATGTACCTTGGGTTAGTGATAATAAAAATAAATATATGTGAAACATCAGCGATATGTCGTCTTGTTTAAGATTTCCACACACCTTCATGAGCAGAGTTTAAAAAAGCAGTGAGGAGATTTATATGATTCAAAACTTTAGCAATAACTATAAATATCTGAACACCTGCATTCAAAACGCTCGGCTAAGCTTAGCATCTTATTTTTTTTTGGTAAAAGGTAACGCTAACTCCAGGGTTTTAACGCTTTCATAGCATCCATTTGCCTTATTAGTTCCAGAATTCACCACTTCCTGAACCGAAATGCTAATTCTGACTTTAGGAATGTATACACTCCAGCTATTTTATCTAGAAAAGTATACATTTCAAACATTAATGCTAACTTCGCTGGTGTCATTGCGCTAACTATTTTTTGACTGCATCGATAGTAAAGTTCGTTCTGACTTCACAGCACAGATTAGCGCTTTGCTAATCGTTCACTGTGGTGCCATTTAATCAAAGTTAAACTCTAGAGTTTAATAATCTAGTTTCTCGTTGCCTATTTTAGTATTTCTGGGTGTCATTTGTCAGCCGTGTTAACATCTGTGGAAGTTTAAGAAAGGCACAGTTTTTTTTTCTCAGCCATGTTAGTATTTATGGAATTGAGAAGAATGAACAGCAATGCTAAATTGTAGTTTAATATCCTGCTAGGTTATATTCATCATCGAAAAGCCGCTCTTTACACGCACCGATCCTGTATCACCTGCTTAACCATGAATAAAGACACGTCCACCGACACAAACTATAGAAATGCAACCCTAAAATCTCCAGAACATGGCTTTACAACGTCGGTTACTGAAAACTAATAGCAGTCTCTTCTCATTCATCTAGTCTCGGTCCAAATGTTGGGCTTAATTTCGTGGAACCCGAGGTGATCAGACACCACTTCTTATAATGTCCACCATTCTTCCTGTTTTTTTTTTTTTTTTTGGCCAATCCAAAACATAATGGAGATTTCCCTTCCCCATTTTCCCTGGTTAAATTGAGAAATCCGAAAAGCTCACTGGAATGTCTTGATGACTGCTGTATGATTTTACCTAATCTCATGCTTCTACATCAAGCCTCGTGACCTTCACACAGTCCTCAAAAACGTCACTGCAAAGGCTAGCCATTATTTCTAATCGGTACCCATTTGTTTGACACTAAAACAATAAAAAAAAAATTGTATCTGAGGTAATAAGTTGGCGTATGGACAAAGTGAAGACAAAAAAACAATGATGTGAGGTGTGATATTATTGTGTAGCCCACAAAAGTGTACTGTTTGTTTGTTTCTTTCACAGTGGCTAGTAGCTCATCTGCTAAACCTTTAGCTAGCTAGCAATGTGTTCTGAAGCATTTTGTACCTCAGGTAAAGGACTATTTAGCGATTTTGGGTGTAGTGCTCTTCCCATGCTGCCATCTTGTTGCTGACATTTATAATTTGACAGGAAATGTTTCTTTCAGAGATTTTCTGTAGGTTCGGTTAAAACCCTGAAGTGATTCTCTGCTATCAGCTGAAATATTAAACAAAACCCTAAAACAAACCAACAATAGCAACAGATATTGGCTAAAATACGGGGTTTTACAATCTGTGGTCTCTATCTTGCTGTAATTAGCGCCCCCTAGACGTCATGTTACTAATGACAGGCATTTTCCTGTGTGAGTGTTGAGTAGTGTGATTCTGTGTAAAGGGTAAGAACCTTTTTAAATAAAAAGACACTCATTGAAAAATATGATATCTGTTGAAAACATAAAAAAAAAAAAACTGAACTATGTACAAAATTCTCAAAGGTTGCCTCTATTATATATATAATATTGACATCCCATCAATATTCTATATATCGTATATATTATATATTTATACCCATTAGATTTCAAAGCAGCAGCTGTTTGGTCAGTCTTGAGGAGACGCCCCTGTCCAATCCTTAACTGTTTTAAATATCCTTCAGTCATAAAAAAAAAGGATATGAGCAAAAACTAAGAAAGTGGAGGAGAAAAAACAATAAATTAAAAACGCATTCAACAAACATCAAAGAGGATCGGCGAGAAAAAAAAGAGGGGGGAAAAAAAGGATCCAAGATCCTCCCCCAAGTAAAATCCTCCTTTGCTCAAAAAGACGATGTTTGTTCTTAGAAGATTTCGTTTCATCCCTCGTCCATATCCTCCAAGTCTTAAAAAGTCATTGTTTGGAGGAATCGGATTCTCTTTGTTTTGTAGGCCACTCGATAAAGGCCACTCATTATTTAAAAAAGAAATCAAAAAGCAAGATGTAATAAAGGTTGAGAGGGAAAAGAGGTTTCGCTGAAGCAGCCTTCTGGTTTCCAGAGGTTCATATTCACAGTTATTTCTCCATCGACCAGGAAACTTGGCAAAATGAAGAGACATTAGCGAACTGCGATTTGGATGAAAAGAAGTTTTTGCAATGTCGCCACAGCAGGAAAGAAGTCCAAAAATAATAATAAGAAAAAAAAAAGACCTGAGATCTGTTTTTAAGGGCCTCTGAAAAAATATTACCATTAAAAACAAAAAAAAAGAATCAAGAAAAACAGAGCAGCGTGATGAGGAAATGTTATGAAGGGCTGGAGCGAGGCAGCGAGAGGATTCGGCCATTTTTCTTGCCCCCGTTCATATGTGTGTAGGGCACATGCTCGTCGTAGGGGCTGCTGTCTCGGCTGAAGCTCCCTTCCTCCCTCTGGTTGTACGAGGATGGGTCGAGCGGGATGCTTTCCATGTTCTCAAAGTCCATGTCGAACTCCTCGCTTTCAGGAGGTTTGTTTTCCTCGCTATAAAAGAACGAGAGCTCCTGGAAGGAAGGGTGAATGTCATCTTTTAGCATCTCAATGATCTCGGTGAAGGTGGGACGCATCTTTGGGTTGTACTGCCAGCACATCTGCATTAGGTTGTGCCTGAGAGAGAGAGAAAGAGAGAGAGAGAGAGAGAGAGAGAGAGAGAGAATACACACATTCTCACAAACATCATTCTCTGAGGTTGTTGGTGTTTATTGGTGCAGCCTGAATTAATAATAGGGTTTGATGGGTGGAGTTTGGATCAGTGCTTAGTGTTTAATGGGTGGAGCTTGGATCAGTGATGCTAAGTGTTTAATGGGTGAAGTTTGGATCAGTGCTGCTAAGTGTTTAATCGGTGGAGCTTGGATCAGTGCTGCTAAGTGGTTAATGGGTGGAGTTTGGATCAGTGCTGCTAAGTGTTTAATGGGTGGAGCTTGGATCAGTGATGCTAAGTGTTTAATGGGTGGAGCTTGGATCAGTGCTGCTAAGTGTTTAATGGGTGGAGTTTGGATCAGTGCTGCTAAGTGTTTAATGGGTGGAGTTTGGATCAGTGCTGCTAAGTGGTTAATGGGTGGAGCTTGGATCAGTGCTGCTAAGTGTTTAATGGGTGGAACCTAGATCAGTGTTGTTTAGTGTTTAATGGGTGGAGCTTGGATCAGTGTTGTTTAGTGTTTAATGGGTGGAGCTTGGATCAGTGTTAGCATTTGATGGGCTGAGCTTGGATTAGTATTAGGGATTAATGGGTGGAGCTTGGATCAGTGTTAGCGTTTGATGGGCTGATCTTGGATCAGTGTTGGGACACACCAAGCCGACAGTTAGCTGTGTGGCTAAACAGACCTTATCAAAAAATGCTGCACGAATCCATTAGACATTAACGTGGAAGATGTAAATGCTGATTGCTTTATATATTACCAGTTCTAGCTGTTCCAGTTTCCCTGTTTGGATGGCGAATACAGACTACTGCCACCTGCTGGTATGGGAGAGTAATGTTCTCTTACGCAAGCGCTGAACGTACACGCTAGTTACCCTGTCGACTGAATTCTGTCCGATGTGTTCTAGTGCTACTTTTTTTGCCCCAACACAGGCGAGGCGATTCAACATGAGGCCACAGTCAGCTTTCCTTAGAGCTAGTACTCTGCTGGCGGTTTGGTGGGTGGAGCTTGGATTAGTTTTATGGTTTAATGGTTGAAGATTAAATTAGTGAAATGGTTTAATGGGTGAAGCAAAGGTTTAGTATATGGGTTTGATGGGTGGAGCTCGGTTTAGTGTCAGGGTTTGATGGGTGGAGCTGAGATCATTGTTATGGTTTGATGACTGAAGCTTAGATCAGTATATAGGTTTGATAGGTGGAGCTGAGATCAGTGTTAGGGTTTAATGGGTGGAGCTGAGATCAGTGTTAGGGTTTGATTGGTGGACCCTGGATCAGTATTAGTGTTTGCTAGGTGGAGCTTTGCTAGATCTCAGATCAGGGGTATCTTGCATTGCTTTTGAACCTACATCCTCTCAGCACAGTTCTCAGGACGATCCAGATATCCTCCATCCATGACGAATTTGAGCACCTGCTCGTTGGAGAGTCCCTGATATGGTTGCTCGGCTAATGTGCTGATTTCCCAAAGGACCACGCCAAATGACCTTAAGAAAAAAAACAACAAAACAAAACACGCACACAGAAATGTAAAAATATATCATTTCTTATACGATTTCTTTTTTATTTGTGTTACATCCTTAACAGCAGGTCGTTAATATATTTTTTATAAATTGTTTGTTACTCCTGTAAATAAACACACCAGCAGTCAGAGTGAGCCGTGAACACGCCATCCTTCAGCGATTCAGGAGCCATCCATCTGACTGGCAGCAGGCCTTTTCCTCCTTTACGATAATAATCCGTCTCGTAAATGTCCCGGGTCATTCCGAAATCTGCGGAAAATTACCATTTATTAAAATACCTTTGAGTTAACTTCCTCATGCTAGTGCTAGCTAGGGTTAGCCTGTCGAATAGAACCCTAGTTTCTGAAGATGTTAACGATGTTCTCTGCTGTACCTCCGATCTTCACAGTGAGGTCCTCTGCCACCATGCAGTTACGAGCTGCGAGGTCTCTGTGCACGAACTTCTTTGCATTCAGGTAGGCCATGCCATCTGCGATCTCTGCAGCCATCTGGATCATGTCGCTGAGCGTCGGAGGAAGACGGCCGGGATTATTCTACACGGGAAAGGAAAAAGAATACACACACGCAATCTCAGAAATGCACATGGACAGTGGGCATAAATACAGCATTTCCAATCACTAGGAAAAGTGTGTGTGTCTGTGGGTATGCCTGTATGTGCATTAGTTTTTGTTTGTGTGTTTCTTTTTGTATGACTATGAGTGTGTGTGTGTGAGAAAGCTATTGTGTGTACAAATTTCCTTTTCTAATACATTTTTATTTGTATAGCGCCTTTAACACACAAAGATGTGCATATGTGTGTGTCCATGTGTTGTTCTGTCTGTGTAGGGATATGTGCATGCGCGTGTAAAAAAAAAAAACATGCTAGTGCCTGTGTGTGGATTTGAAAGCAGTGTGTCTGCATCCATTTGTGTGGCCTTTTTTTTTACATGTCTGTGTGCGTTTTTGTTTGCAAATGTGTTTGTGTGTATGTACCTCAGAATCAGGTCTGAGGCAGCGCAAGTAACTCTTCAGATCTCCGTGGGTCATCAGTTCCATCACCACCAAAGTTGGCTGTCCTTTTGACACAACGCCCAGCAGACGCACCTACATAAGCACACACACACACACAGAGTGTAAATAATTCCGCATTAAATTGATTGTTAAACGTTTTCTGAAAGGAGAGACATATATTTCAACAGTCTCTTCTATATCCTGCTCTCAGGGGGGACCATTTCTTTTGCTTCTTGTTTAGAGAACAGATTCATGTTCCTCTACATAAATCATGACAATGAGGAAAACTTTCATTACATATTGAACGTGCTCAGCCATGTCTCGGTTTTGCTGTCTGGGAAGTAAAAAAGGCGAGTCCCACTAGTGGCAGCCCCCTGTAACAACACCTCAGGCTGCAGGTTGGGGCTTCCTGACTCCCTAACATCACAGCGTGTATGCTCCGTATCAGCAGGATAAAGCTCTCTATTCGTGTGCTATAGAAAAACAACGATTTAGTGAGCTGAATGTAATTATTTAAATAAAAATAAAAGCTCAGATAAAGTTGAGAGAAAAGAGAAAATATCCTGTATGTAACAAATTATTGTTCTTCGTTTGCACAATTTCTTCTTTATTTTAAAATATTAGTATTTATTTAAATTTATTTTGCTCTTAATTTTTGTCGTGTTGTTTTAATTTCATTGTAGATTTTATTTTCCTTTTTACATTTTTGCTTTTCATTTTATTTTCAAAATTGTAATTAATTTAGCCTTCGAAGTACATTTTTTTTTCCTAATTGTTTTATTTTCTTATTTCTATCTAAAATTATTTGTTGTTTTGTCTTTTTTTTATTTATATTTTAGTTAATATTATTATTTTGTCAATTTTATTTTCTTCTAAATTGGATTTTGTTTTTCCATTACCATTTTATTTTTGTCCTTAATTGTTTTATTTTCTTATTTTCATCTTTAATTATTTATTTTGTCCTTTTTAATTATTTTTTTTTCGTTATTTTAGTTAATAATATTATTGTCAATTTTATTTTCTTCCTAATTGGATTTTGTTTTTCCAGTACCATGTATTATTTGCTTTGGCAATAAATTGCCTGGACACTGAAAAACTAAAAACTAAGAGAAAGATTAAGTGAGAAAAAGATCACTTTTGGTTTTGTTGGCTCACAAAGTTAAGCTAAAAGGAACAAATCCACATCTTTTCCCGTAAAATAAAATTTTCTGGGGTAGAAAAAAGGGTGTGTGTGCAACAGAACTAAAATTCTAAATACAGAGCAAAGTAATATTTAACATTTTTCTTTCCAGGAATAAAATATTATACAATAGCAAAGTAACAATAGCAATATTACTATGCATCAAAATCTTTGTATTAATATTTTAACACAGTTCAGTTAACAAGTTCAGCATATTATTTTCTTTTTTTTTTTTATTTGTGTAAGTCGTGTTTTTCCGTAGCTGAGCTCCTGCACAGCTCAATATCAGACTTTAGATACTCATAATTCATTACACGGCATGAAGGTTTTCAGCACTGTGTTAAATCCTACTCACCACATGGTGGCAGCTGAATGCCTTCATGACGGAGGCTTCGTTAAGGAACTCTATCCTCTCGCGAAGGCTTGCAGACTCGTTGACGGTTTTGACGGCGACTTTTGTCTCCGATTCTCCTTTGACGATGTCTTTGGCGTTGCCCTCGTACACCATGCCGAAGGATCCCTGGCCAAGCTCGCGCAGCAGTGTGATCTTCTCGCGTGCCACCTCCCAGTCATCGGGAATATACACTGCACATGACACACATAATAGACGCTAGTG
The DNA here is from genome assembly GCA_024362625.1 of Silurus asotus. NCBI lineage: Eukaryota > Metazoa > Chordata > Actinopteri > Siluriformes > Siluridae > Silurus > Silurus asotus. The sequence goes on along the minus strand of MU575040.1, from coordinate 5,713,216 downwards.
ATGCTTTCAACAGTTTTTTACACCAACACGAAATTAAGATCAGATGTTCTAATGACACCATCGTAACTTCTAAATATTGTAAGTCGAGACATGGTCTAGTGTACCCAGGAGTCTGATACTGGTGATCAGTATGGGGGTACAATACGTTAAATTATTAATAAATTACAATCCCGGATTGAGCAAAACAGAGCAATATACACTACCATAATGTATAAAATGTACAATATATATGTATGTTCGAGTGTCCAGCAACACGGATAAAAAGATATAAGAGCTAAAATTGGGCTTTGCGCTCGAACACCCGAGACAAGGCGGTAGATGTGTACATCCTGGCAGCATCCCAACATATATGAAAATGAAACGTAAAATTTTGTTATATAGTAAAAAAGAATAATTATATGGCTGTTGTCATCGCAAGAAAAAAAAGAACTCAAGTCTAACCATATTTATTTGGGGACAACCTGTACATATGTATATACAGTATATTCACATCTGTATACACAGTGGATGAAACATACTTCACAAACCATGTAGTTGAGTTAAAGTCGAGCTACATTTGGTAAAATATGACTCCAGTAAATGTGCTCCCTTTAAACTTTCACTTAAGTAAAGGTACAAAGGTATTCGCCTTCAAATGTACTATGATTTATTATAGCTATAATGTTCCTATTATTATTGTCATAAAACTTCGGTGAAAAGACTTTAATGTTACTCATCACCCCAATCTAGTAATAGAATGATAACAATGAGTCAAACACTAATTGATAACTATTACAATGGTCATGAGCCCAAAACCTTCAAGCTAAAGAATTTCCTTTAGAATCAGATGAAATAGAAATAACCGGAAATAATTCAATAATGTATAGATGCGCAAAAAAGCTACTTAAGTACAGTAACGAATTACATTTATTTCCTTAGTGTCCACCACTGCACATACACACACACACACACACATATATATATACACACACACACACACACACACATACATACATATATATATTATATAAATAATATACGCATGTTGACTCACCATCATTTGCACTGATATACTCTGGATTTGATGAGGCGATTAAGGGGCCCGTGGGTCCTTCAGTTTGCCTGCAGCATAAGTGTTTAAATAATCAGTAGTCAGTAACTCAACTTCAGAATGTGAAGACATTAGAGAGAGAGTGTGTGTGTGTGTGTGTATATGGTACGCACTTCTTCCTGAGTACAAAACAGACCGTGCTTCCAATAATGACTGAAAGAATGAGCAGAATCACTGGGACAATGATGATCTTCAAATTCATGTAGTCTGAAAGAGATTGCAGGCGTTCTGAATTGGCATGACTGATATAAAGATAGTCATAATAACAATAAAATCTAAATAATGACGAATGAATTCATTTCTGGCTGGATATGAGTTAAAAATAAAAATGAAAGTCTTACTGTCTGGCATGTAGAAGTAAACCGGCTCGGTCCAGGATCCGTTTCCTGCCAGTGAAGTGGCGCGGATTCGGACGCTGTAATTCCCTGCATGTCCAACTCTCAATTTACAACCGCCGGTTCTATAATAACTGATCCTCGATACGCAGTGATGTAGCTCCTGAAAGAGACAGACGAAGGGACAGAGAACGAGACGGAAAGTGTGTTTAAAGCAGAAAGTGAAGGACAACAAGAGAAAGAAACAGAAGGAAAGACAGACAAAGACTGTGTAAGATTTCAAGATAAAGTGCCATATGTAAAACAACTAATAATAACGTGTGGGTTGCAAGCTGCTGTGTGTGTGTGTGTGTATGGGGGACTGCACCTCATTATCAGACAGACGATGGTAGTTGACCTCGTACAGGATGATCATGCCGTTTGGGGATTTGGGCTCCTGCCATTTAACGTACACAAACTCGGGTTCTTCGGGGAGAATCTCATGAGTCACACGACCCACGATGTTGTCTGCTTTAGCTGCATAAAAACAAGCAAAAACACCTTATGATCTAGCCCACATTAAGATTTTGTAAATGAAACGCTTGTAGATAAAAAGCTGTTTATTTAGTTAACAAAATTAGATCCTTATGTGTGATGATGTAATTCTTTAATGACGTTCTAAACATTTTAGGGATGTGCATCTCCATAACTGAAGCCGATGTGATCCGGATCTTGATGCGTAGCCAACGACACGATGCATTAAAGATACATATGAAGCAGCTGCCGATGTGACGTTAAACGATTGACACCTGTTACGATGCAGAGCGATCCGATTTTGATTTAATTCAACACAATGCAATTCAATGCAATACGATGCTAAGTAATTCAATATAATACAGATAGTTTACTTTATATTTTTAAATCAGACAGACAGCAAATCATCAATCTGTGCCTTTTGACTTCTAACACAAGCAAGCCTTTGTAGTGAGGGGGGAAAAAATAAAATAAAATCAAATAAAGCCAGATGTTCATTTCCTGTTCTGTCTCCAGGAAGATGCAGCTCTACCTCTGCCATGTTAATCTGTATTTTATGTGACTCTCAAGACACGCCTCGGTCTCTGTAGTGTTGTGATAAGTCATTCACGTATTAGCAGTGGTGCTGAGAGAAAGCGCTCGAGAAAGTTTAGCGAGTAGACAATAAATATTGCTCACTTTCTAAATTATAACATTATAGCGCATCTACTAATAACTATATCTAAATTAATTCATTTTAAACCGATGCATCACACCAATAACCTTTATGCTGATGCACTAATGTGAATCTTACCATCCCTAAAACATGTGAAGTGCGTGTAAACTCAAGTAAAACCACATGCTTTGTAGAATGGACAGATACAGACAGATACGATTGATGCCGGTGGAGGTGACGTTACCCTCAGGCATGGTGCGGGCGTTGACAAAGGTGGCGACGCTGCAGTACTCCAGATCCTCCGGGTGGTTACACGCCTGGATCTCGATCTGGTAGCTGGTGAAGTGGTGCAGATTCGAGATAATGATCGTTTCTTTACCCACAACCTTCAGAACAAACTTCTCTTCTGACTTTGGAGTAGGGGAGACCAGATAATTGGTCGGAGTCACAGTGGGAGACAGAGTGGAGTTTGCCACGCCCACCGAGCGTCGACGACGTTGTGATCTAAAAAAAAAAAGAATAATAGCAAAATTATAGAAAAAATTTAAAATAGCCATGATGATGTTGTGTGTCAGAACTAGTAAAAGATGCACAGGCTTTCGTGTGATGGTTTGTGTGAGCTGGATTCGAGTTGATTAATCTTGACCACACTTATCAGTTAGAAGTTCTTACTTGGGTTCGAAGACTTCGTTATGGATGTAGTTCTCGAAGGTCTTACGGAACTCGCGCTCCTCTGCCTCCTTCTTCAGCTGCGTCTCAGTTTTGGGACAGCTACAACACTTCATGTTCTGATTCTGATCCTCAGTCTGATTCCATTTCAGATTGACGTCCGGGCTCGGGTTTGTGGGAGTGCGAGACGGAAGCTTCATTCCTGCAGGAACATAAAAATCAATCGCTTAGATGTTTCAAAGAGAAAAACATAACTGGCAGTACAGTAATGTGCCGCTCTGGTGATATTTTACACCGTCTGAGAAAGACAAAGCTGAGTTCTCACCTTTCTGGCAGTAGTCATACTTGTAGAGTTCATGGTCCTCCCCTTGTTTCTGGTAGGACACGCGGTAGTGCGTGATGTTCCCATTGGGCTCTGTGGGAGGTTTCCACTTCAGTGTGATCTGAGTTGAAGAGTTAGAGGAGGAGATGGGGTCCAGAGGCACAGAGGGGCCTGAAACGAACACACATACCACCTTAATTACATCATGTTCAAAAAGTAAAACAAAAACAAACAAACCAAAAGCACTAACATTTAAAAAAACTTTTGTTAAAATACAAACGGCAAGATTTAGGTGTAGTCCTATTCACACTGTAATTAAACTGATTCTAAAAACTAAATGTTTAAAAACTAAATAACAAAATGAAAGATTATGTAATGATTAAAAAAAAATGATTTTTACTTTGTCAGACGACTGATTTCAGCCTCACGCTGAATTCACTTAACTTTTTTTTCCATTAATTCTCATTCTTGCGTATAAAAAACAAAAAGCTTTTACATTTTGTAATATTTACTTTTCAATTGCAAAAGATTTGACAGTCTTTCGGCTGCTCTTTAGGAGTCGCATCATCTGTCTCCAAACACCCCTGTCCTCTACATCTGCGTCTTTCAAACTACCTGCATCTCTTCCCTCACCACATCCATAAACCTCCTTCTTGGCCTTCTTCTTTTCCTCCTTCCTAGTGGCTCTATCCTCAACATTCTCCCACTGATATACACCATGTCCCCCCTCTGCACATGTCCAAACCATCTCAATCTCACCTCCCTCACCTTGTCTCCAAAACGTCCTACATGCGCTGTCCCTCTAATAAATCTCAACATCTTCAGCTCTGCTACCTCCAGCTCAACCTCCTGTCTTTTACTCAATGCCACTGTCTCTAAACCATACAACATTGCAGGTCTCACCACAGTCCTGTAAACTTTCCCTTTCATTCTCACAGATACTCTCATATTATAAATCACTCCTTCTACTCTTCTCCACCCACTCCACCCTGCCTGCACTCTTTTCTTCACTTCTCTAAAACACTCTCCATTACTTTGCACTGTTGACTCCAGGTACCTAAACTCCTCCACCTTCTCCAGCTCTTCTCCCTGCAACTGCACCACTCCACTGCCCTCCTTCTCATTCACACACACACGTACTCTGTCTTACTCCTACTGACTTTCAGTCCCCTTCTCTCCAGCAGGTACCTCCACCTCTCCAGGCTCTTCTTAACCTGCTTACCACTCTCTCCACAAATAACAATATCATCCACAAACATCATAGTCCACGGAGACTCCTGTCTGACCTCATCCGTCAACCTGTCCATCACACTGCAAACAGGAAAGGGCTCAGAACCGATCCTTGATGCAGTCCAACCTTCACCTTAAACCAGTCTGTCACACTGTCCTCATACATGTCCTGCACCACCCTCACATACTTCTCTGCCACACCTGACTTCCTCATACAATAAAACAAATCAATTACAAATATACATTCTAAATTTAGAAACTACTACCAAAAGATTTATTTATAATAACTCCCCGAGACAGTATGAGGCAGAAATTTGCAAACACCAACATTTTGCCATGCTTTTTTTTTTTTTTTTTTTTTTTTAAACATAAAATTGACTTTTTTTTTGCTTTTATTTTTTCTGACTTTAGTCTCACACACATTATATCCTTAAAATGTCAAAATATTTTTTAATTCTAAAAAAAAAAATAAACATTTATAACTTTAAACTTTAATATATGTACATTTTCCATTTATTATTTGACTCAGAACAAACAGAACTAAAAAAAAGACAAAGAACTTTTCCATTATCTGAAATGAGATTCATTTCTGTTAACCGCAATATTCTACTCTATTTTTCATGAACATGTTTTTATGTTTGTGAATGAAGAGAAAAAAGACCACTGACGGCTGGCGTTGGTGCGGACATAGATGATTTTGCTCTTGGCTCCTTGGACCTGCTGATCGTCAGATACAGACAGCTGTGTTTTCACCATGATGGCATACTGCGTCCATGGCTTCAGCTGCATCAGGAGACAGCCAGGGTCACGCTTCGCATCTGACATCCTCTCAGGCGGCTCCACATCCGTAATCACCCAGCTGTTAGAACCGCAAGCATCCTGTCCATCGTACTCGGTCACGTTTTGATACGGACTAAAAAAAAGAGAGAAAGAGAGTCACTCATGAGAGTCAGCTCATATAAAAAGTTATACGTATGCTGTGTATTGTTAGATATGAACTCGTGTACAACACTCACGCTTCCTTATAAAGCACCATGAAGCCCAGCAGGTCTCTGAAGTCACGCGGCCAAAATGGCTCCCACGTGATCAGAATATATTTGGCCATTGTGCGAATGCTGGTAAAATTCAGAAGATGGTTTTCACCTGAGAGACAGAAAATCAGTAATGATAAAGGTGAAGCCACATCACAGTCCTTCCTGTTAAAGTCCACTTTATCTAATTGCTTGTTGGTTTGTTTATGCACAACAGAAATCATTTTAATGGAAAAATATCTGCGTCAAATATCTGGGGATTTTTTTTTTCCCGTTTTTGTTAAAATTTGTAGAAACCTGTGACCAAATGTATAATAGCCATAATATTCTAAATTACATAATATATTGTGATGCATGTATACAACTAAAAATATTAATGAATTTTATTTTACTGTTGTGCATATCAAATAAGCTACATTTAATATACACTATATGAACAAAAGTTTATGGACACCTAATCATAATATTGGTATATACTCCAGTCCCTATTTCTCTGGGAAGACGTTTCACTAGATTTTGGAGTAAGCTTTTGGAGTTATATTTATGTACTGACAAAACTTGGGTACTAAAACAGGTCAACGGGAATTAAGTACTGATTTAGGTGAGTTGAGGAGGTCTGGTGCACAGTCTGTGTTCAAATTAAATCCAAAGGTGTTTAGTAAGGTTGAGGTCAGAGCTCTATAACAGGGGATCTTTCACCCCAAACCGTGTAAAGCATATCTTTATGAAGTTGGCTTTATGCCCAGGGGGATTGTCATGCTGGAACAGATTTGGATCTCCTAGTCCATGCAAAAAAAACAAAAAAACATTCTATACAATTGTGTGTCTAGAGCTTTGTGGTACCAGGTTGGGAAAAAACCACAGCTGGGTGTCCCAATACTTTTGGACATATTGTATATTAATACATACGTTTTTGTGGAAAATAAAATAATTAACTGAAGCAAGCATCTTTATAAAGATAACAATAAAGATTTATGGTCTGCTGGGTAATGAAGAGTAATAACTGGGTATGGGTTGTTTGTTGGATCGACAACTTGTGTGTAAAGTGATTCTAAACATGACTGCTTTATGATGCTTGGTGTGTCACAACTTATGTTAAACACGATAAATGGGGTAAAGATGCGAGCATACAAGAGGCCTGATCTCCGTTGGTGCGAGGTCCGATTTCATTTTTGACTTGTCGTGCTTTGGTCCCAGTCACTTCTTCCATCATGTGGATCTCGGACAGGCAGAGTTTTGGGTTGTAGTAGAAGAACATGCGGCCCTGCAGGATGGTCAGGTTGTGTTTGGACCAGTCCCAGAGCTGGCGCAGGTTCTGATTATCCAGCGCGTAAAAGGAGTAGTTTCTGCGAAATCAACAATAATATACAAACTGGTAAATGTTAAAGTATTTAAATATTCAAATATTTATGTATTAATATTAAATATAAATTAGCATTACAAGCATGGAATAAGAAGTTTTAATCGTTCAAAATTATTAATAAAAAAACAACTACAAGATGGTATCAAGTATCATTCAAATGCTAATGTCAGAATTGTACAATTACTATTTCTATGAAAATGTTGTGAAAAATCAAAATATCAGAATATTACAATAAATTCATAGCTTTTTAACACCCGCCAAACCGATCACTGTCTATAGTTCATTATGCTTCCAGCTTTATAAGTTACAAATTAATTGTATATAATAGCGGCAGATTTTTAGTTAAATGCAACAACTAATGGCTTTAAAAAATGTGTCTTTAAAAAAATGACCTTTCAACTTTTAAACTAATAAACTTACCACCCTGTCAAAAATGATTCACCTACAACACCACAAACCAGTCTGGTTTCTTATTTTTCTTATGAGTGTTCTAGAACAGGGAGCTAGAGTTCTGATGTCTGAAAAAAGCCGTACCCAATATCTGGAGCTTCTCCACGAATGAGCCGGAGTTTTCTTAGGAACGACAGCGAGACAAGAGCGTAAGCCCTCCGGATAGTCAGGTTGCCTGTGATCTCCTCCAGCTGACCCAGGTTAGCCTCCAGCTCTGCTGCAATGTTATCTGAGAAACAGAGGAACCACTTCAGCACTTCATTGCACATTTATTCCCTGCTACTTCCACACAAATGGTAGTTCCTTGCAATGCCAAATGGAAAACACAGCTTTTTAATAATAGTCTGTAAATAAAAATATGCTTATTTCTTGGTTGCAGTAAATACAATACATTTTGTCTCTGAACAGACCTAGGTGGCAATGCTGAGCCAAGGCCAGAGAGCAGACAAGCAGGCTAAATCAATCACCTGTGTCAAACTCACACAGGAGGAAGAGTTATTTATAATATTTTAGGTGGCAAGCAAAACCTTGACATGAACTTGGTGAATTTAAAATTCATATTTAATATGAATATGAATATATAATAATATTGTGTTGGTCCCCCATTTGTTGCCAAAACAGTTTTGACCCATCAAGCATGAACTTTTTCAGCAATCTGAGCTACGGTTGCTCGTCTGTTGGATCAGACCACACGGGCCAGCCTTCACGCCCCACATTCATCAATGAAACTTGGCCAACCATGATCCTCTGATTTATACAGTAGTAAAAGGTTAAGGGCTTTGCTCAGAGGCCCAGCAGTGACAGCTCAGCAGTGCTGGGATTTGAACTCACAACTTTCCAAATCACCTACCACTGAGCTAACACTTCCTCTTATATAATGACTAACATCACATCATATTTCAGAGGTTTTAAGGTTTATAATGTATCTGTCTTTTATCAAAAACAGGGTGATTATGTTACATTCTAGTTAATAAGTTGGGGGAGAAAAAAAGGTAAATGGTGCTTACTGCCTCCACGGATCTTTATGATGAGGCTTCCGTTGAGGATGGTGCAACCGCGCAGAGCCTGAGCCGCCGTGACAGAGTCGATCGTGTGCACTCCGGTACACAGCTTAGGACAAAGTCCAGCACACAGAGTACAGTTTAACCTGCAAAATAGACAAAGCAGCAAAAAAAATAAAAAAAAATAAAAAAACGTTAATTAAAGGAGTCTCGAATGTCCAAGGTAAAGCTGTAACTGCGTTTCTGAACATCCCTGTGACAGAGCTTTTCTATTTCTCTCTAAAAATATACATTAGGAGTTAATTAATAAGATAATACTATATACTATACTATAATGTGAATGAGAAAAGGAAGAAGATGGTTTAATGGTTAAAATGATTATTTCAGTTTTGAGTAAATAACAAATTTTCATAATAAGTAAATTGCTGTGAAATAAAATATTAAATAAAACAATTCTGCACATTTTATTATCGTAAAAAAATATATAAAAAAAACAAAAAATATTTAATTCTGCTAATGAAACAAACCAAAAGAACAAAAAACAGAACAAAAGAACAAAAAAAAAAAAATGTTTATCACATCTACTTGTGGAAAACAACAGGGGGAAAAAAAGTGTGTGTGCACACGAACGTGTGTGTGTACTCAGGGCTTATTAGTGAAAGCCTGCAGGAGAAGGTGGCTGCAGCAGAAAAACAACCAAATTACCAATTTCCGAGTCCTTGTAAAAGAGAAATCCAATCAAGCCTCTAAAACGTACAAACTGCACGAAAGAAACAAAGGAGGGAAAAAAAATAATGATTGAGACAAAGAAAAAAAAGGAAAAAAAGAACAAAAACAAATGAAGAAAAAAGCAAAAGTGCGAAAAGGGCTAAGGAACGAATGAAACGAAGAAAGAACGGGTGGAAGATTAAGTCAAAAGACGAAAAAGAAAGAAACAGCAAAAAAAAAAAAAAGAAAGGCAAAGAAGAACAAATGAGGAAAGGATAGATTGATAGAATACAAAAGCAAAAGATAAATAATGAATTGAAATAAAAAAGAAGACAGGAGGAGGGGAGAAGGTGAGAAAGAAAGAAAGAAAGAAAGAAAGAAAGAAAGAAAGAAAGAAAGAAAGAAAGAAAGAAAAAGAAATTCTGTTCTTTTCAGAGACAGCTTGTTGTAAGGTTCAGGAACTCGAGCAGGAACTGTTTGGTTCACCCTGGGAAAGTGTGTTCAGGACTGGTTCACTGTAACATGTAAATAAAAGTGTTACTCACGAGGAGTCCATGTTGGTGTATCCTGAAGGGCAATCTGGGATACAGGCTCCATCATGAATGACGTACTGGTGACAGTCTTTGGTCTTCGTCTGTTTGCAGCGATTGTGAAGGTCCTGACAGAACTGGAAGGAGACGCAACGCCACCCTTTAAAGGTGTAGTAACCGGAAGGACATCGTTCCACACACGTGTCCCCATGCAGGAAGTGACGACATGCCACACAGGCGCTGGCACTGCCCGCCTTCGAACAGCCGCCCAGACACTGTTCATGACAGCACTGATTGGACGAGGTGCAAGCGTGGTATTTACATGCAGCAGGACAAACTGAGGACAGAGGAAACACACATCATCAGTATTCATTATTCTTCTTCATATTATTGCTATTATTATTATTATAATTACTATTTACTACTTCATGTAATTGCTGCCTTTCATTCCAAGTGAACTCAATTTAGAGATTTTTATATGTGGTTGCATGTCTTTTCCTGAAATTGATTGCAATACTTAATAAATAAACAAACAAACAAACAAACAAACAAACAAATAAGTAAATAAATAAATACGTTATATAAGACTAAATAAAGTTATCTCAATATGAGCAGAACTGGGATTTGGGTGCTTTCTGGGATTTATTACATTATTCAAAACATGAAACATGCAGTTTTGTTGTGTCACAACATTTTTTCATGACGCATAAATAACATTACATAAATATTAACGTTTAAACATAAAAAACCGAAGAAAGATGTGAAATTAAAAAACAGACAAACAAAATCAAAACTGAGCAGGGGAGGGTTTTAGGGCTTTTGCTCAAGGGCCCAGCAGTGGTAGCTTGGTGGTGGTGGGATTTGAACCTGTGATCTTCTGATCCAAAGCCCAATGCCTTAACCACTGAGCTACCACCACCCCCACCACCACCACCATTACATAAATATTAACGTTTAAACATAAAAAACCGAAGAAAGATGTGAAATTAAAAAACAGACAAACAAAATCAAACAAACAAACAAGTAAACGAATGAGAAATATTCATTGTTAATTCATTCAAGTTATTACAATATTCAAATACATAAAAAAATGGGAAGCCTGAGTTTCAGATGTGTTTCTTGAAACATTTGCAAAAATGATGAAGTCAGAAAGAGAGAGAGAGAGAGGTGATGATAGAAAGAGAGAATGTGTGAAAGAGTAAGAGAGAGAGAGAGAGAGAGAGAGAGAGAGAGAGAGAGGGGGGGGGATTGAAAAAAAAGAGTAGGTGTGAAGGAGAGACAAAAAGAGGAAAAAGAGAAAACGTGAAAGAGTGAGAGAATAAAAGGAAAAAGAAGGTTAGAAGGGACAGAGAAAGAGAGAGAGAGAGAGAGAGAGAGGGGTGGGGATTGAAAAAAAAGAGTAGGTGTGAAGGAGAGACAAAAAGAGGAAAAAGAGAAAACGTGAAAGAGTGAGAGAATAAAAGGAAAAAGAAGGTTAGAAGGGACAGAGAAAGAGAGAGACAGAGAGACTGAGGGAGAGAGAGAGAGAGAGAGACCACTACACATAACATGCATAATATTTGCTATTTTTCTAGTTTGTGTAACTTTAACTTGTATATATTTTATCTCCAACTTCTAGATTATTTAAAAATCGCACATAATGACTTATCGCTTTGTCCTGACGGCAAGCTGCAACTTTGTCACTGTTCCCATTTGATTTGTTTTCACTGTTTATTTCTCTTTACATATATTTTGCATTTTTATATTACTTTTGTCTTCATTATTTCATTATGTAAATAGTGTATGTAAACAAAAATGCCAATATAGTACGTTAAATTAAATAGATTGATAGCGAACGAGAGAGACAGAGAGAGAGAGAGAGAGAGCGAGCGAGAGAGAGAGAGAGAGAGAGAGAGTGTGAGTGACCATAGCAGGATTTCAGCCTTTGGACTGCAAGTGTTTTTTTGCCTGCAGTCTGACATCAGCAATAAATCTGCCGAATTGCTGAGTGTCCTGTAAGAACCCTGCATTATGTGGCACTAGGGGGCCCCACTGGAACAAACCATCACAAACCCCCTTCGTTTTTTTAGCGCCTGGAGCTCCGCCTGCCTGAAAAGAGGGACAGAGGTGAAGGAGTTCAAGACGATGAAGTTTGTCCTGATTGGACGACTCGACAGAGGAAGACCAGCGGAGAGGAGGGGTCGAAAGAAAAAAAAAAGACGAAAAAGACTTAACCCTTCAAAGAACTCGATCATTTATATTCTGTGATTTGCTTTTCTCCTGAGCCTTAAATCTAAGATTTACAATCCTGTAGTTAATTCATTCCCTTAGATAAAAATAAATAAATAAATAAATAAAACACCTGCAGCTTGCGTGTTTGCTGGGATTTATTACAATACAAAACATAACAGATACGTAAAGATCGATCTGTGGGTTTGTCTTTCCTGAAATTTATTATAATACTTTGGAAATCTTTTTAAAATAATTATTCGGTCGTTTCTAACAACGCATTACGATAAACCACATTAGAAACCACAATATTTTGTGTTTGAGCTGCATGAGCTGCTGCTATAGAAACTCTAATGCTTTAGAACACATCTGCGTTTCTCTACTGTCAGAGCTGCTATTATAGAAAACTGTGGATTAGTGTTCTGACCAATCACAATCAACCCTTACGCTTTTTTACAGTCTGTACGATTTCAGCAGTTGCTTAAAACTATTACAAAAAATATCACGGATATAATAAATGGCACGCATGTAGTCTGTAGAATGAAGACACCTATTGAATCAAGCTCCTTTTTATAATCAATGTATTGTTTCCATGTGTGCTGTAGCAACCGTTCGAAAGTAGGACATATACTTTGACGTGAGAACGGTCAATGTTTCTGTAGACTTTGGATTTCATTCTGCTGATACAATCACGAGACACTACCTCATCAACAAAGAGTAGTGATCCCACCCCTGAAGCTGCCATGCAAGCCCAAGCCTTCTACGTATTGGATCATGAGCAGATCATTTTTTTTCCCCACACTTTGGGCTTTCCATGATTTTGATAGAAATTAATTAAAGTTGGCCTTTCGATGAACTTCAATTTAAAATTCCAAACAGCTTTAATGTAAAGAACATTTTATGGTTTAAACACAGCAGCAGAAAGGCAGACTCACACTAGAACACAACGCTCGACCAATCAAATGAATGAACCCGAACTATATCAAATTTGACTAAATTTGAATGTCGGCAAATGATTACCGTTTCGTTGCATGTGACCAAACCTTAAACCTCTTTAGATTTCGTAGGTTATAAAGAAATCATATTTCTAACTCTAAGCTTGAATGTTTGTAGGGTTTTTTGTATGATTTTTGTAGGTTTTATATATGTTGAGCTTTGCCTTTGGCTTTTCTGTTTCTCGATTACAAAAATAAGACCAGTCTCAATTGCAAAAATATATAAAGAAGTCCTTCACATTTTTTTTATTTCGATCGTCTAAAACGATCCCGCGAAATGCAGCAAGCAAAACATCTTGCTCTCGGTCGCCCCTTTTCACACAGTGGAGCTCATCACACACACACACACACACACACACACACACACAAAACCACACAATTCTGGAAAAATCCACTCCATGGTTTTGGTTCAGCCTGAGATCCGCCCTCACGCTTAACCAATGTATTTGCTGTCCATGGAAGGCAGCCATTCAATGGCCTCTTCTAGTGTGGAGACAGATCCGCCCCTCATTAACCCTTCACATGCTGACACACACACACACACACACACACACACACACACACACACACACACACACACACACACACACACACACACCTCTGCATGCAACAGGAGGCAAAGCCAGAACATACACTAATAGCAGTATTGATGCACCTTATAAACCATTACACCCCTATATTTCACACTATCACACACACACACACACACACACCACCCCCTCCCGAACAGTGTGACATGTACGTGCACTTGAGAATTTATACTTCTGGCTCCTTGTTTGTGTGTTTTCCCTCCCGATTAACACGGCTGTGTTTACATTGTCTCCACCACACGGATGTAGAGCGCAGGGAAACTGCACTTCCTGCTCGGGAACTGAACCCGGCCCTTTAACTGTGTGAACAATAAACACGACTTGATCCCAGAGGCAAGTTACTTTAGCCAGGGTTCACACACACACACACACACACACACACACACACACACACACACCCTCTCACACAATTATGCTCAGCTAATTAATGGACGATCACACGAGCAAAACATGGAGCTTTTCATACAAATCTTAAAGCTCATCCACTCAGAAAGTAGTACACCTAAGATATTTGAGTCCGGGATCAAAAGATGAATGAGATGATGGATCGAAATCTCAGCTTTCAGTTCCTGATATTTACATGTAGATCATCTAGGTGTTATTCATGTTATTCTGCTGTTTGGATTTGTTTTTCATTTCAATCTAGTAAAAAGTATTGGAACTTATTATTGAAAGTACTGGAACAGCTGGCTAGGTCCACACTAATCCGGATACATTTGAAAATGGCGGTTTTGTCTTAAACATGCTCTGCGTCCACGCTATCGTTTTTCAACTGCTTCCCAAAAGTCAAGATGCTTTTACTGTCATTTCAATCACATATAGCTGACACAGTAGACAGTGAAATGAGACACCATTTCTCCCGAACCCTGGTGCTACATAAAACACCACAGAGCTACATCACACAACATAAAGCTACATAACACAGAGCTGAGGACTAAAGCAAGCTGTCCGAGCCACAAACACTGCATAGTGTGCAAACCAACAATATAAGAGAGTGCAGAATAGATACAGAAAAAAGCATAGACTATTATACCTTTTGTATATACACAATAAAATGTGCAAAAACAGCATTTCTTCTTCTACTCAGCCTGGCTTCCACTACTCTTTCCCATAAATTCATGGTGTGACTAATCAACTTAATTCCTCTGAAGTTACTGCAGGTCTGCACATCTCCCTCATTCTTAAAGATCAGTACCAGCACACTCCTTCTCCATTCCTCAGGCATCTTCTCACCTTCCAGAATCTTGTTAAACAATTTGGTCAAAAACTCCACTGCCATCTTTCCTAAACATCTCCATGCTTTTACTGGTATGTCATCTGGTCCATTGCTCTAACTTGCAGCACATCCCAGCTCGGTCCCTCTGCCTGACCAATCGGTACAAATCCTTTTCATCTTCCTTACTCTCCAACTTCATATGCCTTTTCCTTGGCTTTTGCCACATCCCTCTTTTACCTGCTGCATCTCCTTGTACTCCTGCCTACTTTTCTAATCTCTCTGCAGATCCCAATTCTGTTTCTCCAACCTCTTTCTCCTTATGCTCTTTTGCAATTCCTTATTCCACCACCACATCTCTGTGTATTCCTTTCTCTTTCCAGATGTCACACCAAGTAGCTTCATATCAGTTTCCCTTATCACTTCTGCAGTAGTTGCCCATTTATTCAGCACTTCATCACCACCACCAAGCCCCTGTCTGACCTCTTCCCTGAATCTCACCCTACACTCTTCCTCCTTCAGTTTCCAGCATCTTATTCTTTTTTTTCAGTCATCACTCTCCTTCTCTACTTCAACTCCAAAGCCATTTTTTATACCACCATCTGACACTGTCTAACCACACTGTCCCCTACCAACACCAGTTTCCATGTCTCCAGGTTGCATCTCCTGCATAGAATATAGTCCACCTGTGCGCATCTTCCTCTTCTCTTATACATCACCCTATGCTCCTCCTTCTTCTTAAAAACGTATTTAATAAAAAGCAGCAGGTAAACAGTTATAATATGGGACATGGATATGGATTTGTATGTTTTTTACACGGATGTGTATGTATTGTATCGAGTACAGAGTAACATCTGAAAACACTTACATTCCTGTATTGGGCATCAGCAAACCGTAGGATGTTTTCAAAAGCCTCGGTTTTCACAGTCCACACCGCCACACGAAAACTCTGTTTTCCAATGTATCCATTTCGTAGCGTGTTTTCAAAATGCTACGTTTTTTTTAGCCTAAAAACTCAACTAAGTGTTGACTGAAGACCAAAACGTATTAGTGTGGACATGGCCTTAAGGGGACAGTTTCGCCCGATTTCATCCTTCATATTTTTTGAGTCTTAATTTTTTCAGATTTGTTAAAGAAAGATAAAGGTTTACACTGAAAACAGCTAAGCTCCTGGAAGCCAGTCGTGGGCGGAGCTAGAGTCATGAGCATGTGTACCTTTCCGTCTGCTGGCTGCTACATTGCTATAAATAATCCAGTAACATAAATAAAACTTTATAGTCTTGACTTAAGTATGGCTAACAGGCAGATCCAGTCGTACATATTTAATCCAGATTCATTTAATCTGAATTATTTAATCTGGAATTGAACAAGAACAGCATCAGCATCAACAACTCAAGATCTATATGGTTAATACTGAACAAGGTTCTCCTTCCCTTGCATCCGAAAACACACTTGAAGCACAGTGAAGGGCATGTACAAAGTCAACTTAATAAATATCTGCTTTATATGGGCTGGAGTGAAAGATCTTGAGTTGCTGGCTATAAAGTTCATTCTGAAGATATTCCTGGATGAACTGGAACACTGACTGCACCCCAGGGCTCCTCACCTCACCTACATCAGTACCTGACTTTACTACCTGTAGCTGAATGAGCATGAATCTCCACAAGCACACGCCTAAAACATCTTCCTAGAAGAGTGAAGGTCATTACAACGGGGACTAAATGTGTAATGTGATGTTCAAAGATGGTCAGATGTCTACAAACTTTTGTCTATATAGTGTATTTGAGAAACATTTATATTTATAGCATTTGGCAGACATCCATATCAAGAGCAACAAAAAGACATTATAGGCCTGACAAATTTAATGAAACATTGGAGAACCGGGACAGAAGAGTCATTTGACTGGAGGTAAATTAGCTCAAAAATAGAGGGGAAGTTATCAAACAAGCTTGCTAATGTAATTTGTTCATTCAAAGTAGCTAAAGAGGCAGAGTAAAGCACATTTTCAGCTCGTCAACTAGCCAGAATAAAAGGGAAAGAGAAAAACAACTCGAGCTGTTTCACTAAAACAAGAGACTATATTCTTATTTTCCTTTATCCAAAAAATGGCATGTAAAATTATAAACTGTGTCCGACAATGTATTTTAAATCCACGTTTAACCTGATGACAAGTTACCTATTATCTAGTTACTATCTTTTTTTCAGGATTCTCAGTAACATGATGAGACAGGAAAGAAATAATAGCTGGGGAGAGAACAAGGAAAAGGAATTAACTCGTATCTTGCAATTGTTGCTAAATTGCTGCTCTAGTGTGTTTCCAGTGACACCAGATAGTTTGTTTCAGAAAGGAATGTTTTCGTGCTCCATCTTACAACCTCCAGGGTAACTTCCTCCTACTTTCACAGCTCCTTTAACAATCTAATTAGACGCAGATACAGGTACCGTAATACACCGATACCGATAGCTAGGTAGGATAGTACTTGCCGATAACCAATTAATGACCCGATAGTTTTTAAAATAGACATAATAGATATTTGACAGACATTTTGTAAAATTAAAAAAAAAAACTAAAACAACAACACAGTATTGAATCATGAAAATTTAATAAATATTAATATATTAATTTAACTAATAAATGCAATTATTTAATAAATAAATTATATATTCGAACTAACAACTATAATATAGCACTCTCCGTGCAGCACACAAGCTCACATGTAAAAACAAACAGCATGTGGCATCAGTGATCCGCCTTTGGAGGCCGCTCTCATAAAGACCTGCACAGCCGCTCCAGCAACAGACACAACCCTGAAAAACTATCAGTATGAATTTTTGCAGATAGCTGATAGTCCCAGCAATCAACAATTGGCACGAATAATGGCAATTTACACTGGATGTGTCCCTTGTGCACGAGTCACGCCATTTGATGTGAAACCATTTTGGCGTCCAGAGTCGATTATTTATATAATAAGTCATTATTATTTATAAATGAATGAAATAAACAATGATCCCGAGCTCCCAGAATTTCCTGCTAACAAAACACACCTGTAACATCCCTGTCTTTTGCCAATTTTTCCATTAAAACAATAATAATACATTTTATTTCCCCAATGAGCAACACACATTGCTATACAGAAATATAAGCAGCATGCTGCCTGAGATCTTCTAGCACTGCTCAACTGGTTCTGCCTTCTCTCTGGGTAAGAGGTACGTATACTTCAAGACTCTTCTCTGTTTTGGCAAAGATGTGGTGGAATGAACTTCCAGTAGATGTCCGAACAACAGATTCCCTGGTTATCTTCAAGCGACCAGTAAACTCTTCCTGAAACACTTAGCGCTTTTCCTGATTTGCTTAGTCTTTTTTCGTTTTTTTAAATAAAAATAAGGAAATCATCTGAGTTGTAGGCTAATGGTATCTTAATTTTTGTAATCTAGCGAACCAGTGTTGATTTATTTATTGATGGAGACCCAAAGCACTTTTTTTTACGTCTCTCTAGTTAAGGGCGTCTACTAAAATGCTGTAAATTCAAATGTAAATATACGACCACAGTGAGAAAATCTAAACAATATTTTAGCACAGCTGGATTAACGCTAGATTGTTTTGACATACTTCAGACAGGAAGTAGGAAGTTTGTGTACAAGTGCAGTACAAATCATGTTTGAATCGAGCATCCACAAGTCTGTGCACTATAATGCTAGTTTTTAGGTTATCCCATGTACAAAAATGCTAGTTTTTTGTTAGTTTGTTTACTGAAATGCACATTTTTGGGATAGACTGTAACTATACTGCTGGTTTAGAAATTTAGTATATTAGCCGGTATTCTCTGGTTTCTGCTATTTAATTATTAGCCGTTTTACTTTACTACTACTGCATGTTACTCTACTAATTAAAAGGCTAGAATAAATGAATGAAATAAGCTCTGATCCAGAGCTCACAGAATCTTCTGTGGACACACCACACCCTTAGAGCCCTTTCTCCTCAGATTTTTTTCGTACAAATGGCTCTCAGTGTGTAGCTCATGATGCGATACAGAAAAATACGACAACAGTGAGGAAATCTGTGCAATACTTCAGCACAGCTGGAGTAACGCAATGATGACATGTTCTCAACACTCATGGCAAAGCATTAAACACATTGTCACCACCTGAGACACACTGAGTGACAAACACTAACCCTGCAAAACACATACATGCAGTGGTGTTCATACAACCAACACAAACATACACTCTTTGCTGACTCTTGCCACTTACGTGGAATACATTGTGTTATTACTGGTTAATTATTTATTAAAGTAAGTAAGTAAGTAAGTAAGTAAGTGTGTGTGTGTGTGTGTGTGTGTGTGTGTGTGTGTGTGTGTGTGTGTGTGTGTGTGTGTGTGTAGCTTGAGAATGTATAACACAGGAATGAAACACAAGCCTGCTTGGGCAGGTTGTGGGAGTGTCTCTGTCTCTCTTACACACACACACACACACACACACACACACACACACACACACACACACACACACACACACACACACACACTTACAGTAACTGTAATTCACCCCTGTTATAAACATTATTAACCCCTCCTTGGGCTTATGCTAGCTGAGACCAAAGGATAATCATTAAAAATGTACCTATGCCCCAGCGTTAAATAATCATTTACACCTAAAATAAAAACACGGTGAGAAAGAAGCGTACACATAAACCTCTACAACATCAACATTTTTCTCCGATTTCTGTGAAAAAAACAAGATTCAGTAAAGCTAAAAAACAAAATTCTAAAGAAGCTACCCTCAACATCAACTTAATTTTGCATAAAATGCTCAGATTTCCTGTTAAGGAACAAGTCAAAAGGTTATGGATTCTCGCTAGTTGGCGTGTACTACAACTCTAGATTTTGGCTTGTTTTTGGGTTAGCTTGTTTAAAATAATGCTAGTTTTTAAGTTACCCTGTTTACTAGAATGGTAGTTGTTGAGTTAGCCTGTGTATTACAATGCTAGTTTTTGGTTTGGCGTGTGTACTCTAATGCTAGTTTTAAGTTAACCTGTTTACTAGAATAGTCGTTGTTGAGTTAGCATGTGTATTTTAAGGCTAGTTTTTTCAGTTAGCCTGTTTAGAACAATGTTAGTTTTTGAATTAGTTTGTTTATCTAATGCAGTTTGCAAGTTAACTTGTATACTAGAAGATTAATTTTTAAGTTAGCTTGTTAACTATAAAGCTAGTTTAAGAATTTTGTATAATGTTAAATTTATGTTTAGCCTGTTTCTGGTATTTAGCTGTTTGACTGTTTTACTACTGTATTTCACTCTGCTAAACAAAACACTAGATTCAGGATATTTAATACAGTGCTAATTCTGAGTTAGCATGATTATGACCATGCAAATTTGTGTGTTGGTATGTTTACTATAATGCTAGCTTGTGGGTTAGTCTGTTGACTGCAGTGTTAGCACTTTATTCATGCCCTCATTCCTTGCTCATTGTGTTTATGGGAAAAACAATGTGCTTCGAGAGTCTCTTTCAACATCCGCTTCATTTTATTTCACATGCCATCTGGGAGATAAACTCTAGCACTTTGTGAATCTGGCGATGAGAAAACGTTGAGCAGAAACAAAGCCCCCACGCCGAACTCCACTCTTCCTCTTCCTCCCTCATGCTTTGTGTTTGGATAATCACCTACGAGTCGTTTGAAGTGGAATTGGTGGTGAGGTGATTCACGGGTACTGCAACAGACTGTTCCTCAACACAACAGGTTTCAACGTCTGCTAATCGGGTAGCACCTCCCCCGCTCTTTTGCAGCACTTTGTTTGAAGTGGATAATGAAACACTCTCAAACAGTTCCTTTGATCTTCCAACTTCTACAACACATCCATAAACCATCTCCAATCCTCTACAATGCATCTACAAACCATCTTCCATCATCTAGAATGCATAACTAACTATCTCTATCCCATCAAAAAAACATCTCTCATAATCTACAATGCACCCATAAACCATCTCCCATCTTGTACAACGCATCCATACACCACCTCCCATCATCTACAATGCACCCATAAATCACTTCCCATTATTAACGCATCTATGAACGATCTCGAATCATCTACAACACATCCATGAACCATCACCAGTCATCTATCACACATCTATACACCACCTGCCATCATCTACAAAGCATACATAAACTATCAATGATCTAGGATTCTCCAAGCAGCGTTGTTAGAACAGAGTGCCTGACATGTGTGATGTTAAACGTGTTGTGTACAAAACGTAGCTGTTTCTGTAACGGCTTTCACACATTTCAATCTTGGGGCTGTTGGGCAGAGAGTATCACTGCTTAGTGCTCTTGTGGTGAACAACTTTTACCAACAAAGTTTAACACGTTAGCAAAAGCCTCTAACGTCATTCAGACAACAATAAACGAGTGTAATGCTAATTACTACACTGCTAGTTCAAGATTGGTTTCCTTCTCATCCGCTTTTATGCTAGCTAAAGATGAAAGCCGGCACGTAAGCATTAAATACACACTTACACTAAAAATTAAGCTAGTTAATAACGCTAGTTTTGGAATTAGCCTATTTAATCGAATGCTAGTTCTTAAGTTTAATTGTTTCCAACATTGCTGGTAATGTAAAATGCCAGCATATTGAGATACAGATCAAAGGAATCATGCTAACTGGTCTTTATTATAATTCTAGGTTTTTTTTTTACTTGTTTACTAATGCTAGTTTTTGAAATCAGCCTGTTCCTAATGTTAGAGTTTGGCAGTAACTTGTTTCCTATAATGCTAGTTTAAGAGTTTGGCATCTTGCTAATTTATCAGTCAACCTATTTACCCTGATTCAATGGGTATGACATTATTTAGTTAGTCTGCTAAATGTAAAGCATTTTGACTATATCTAACCGTACTTTATGACAAAAGCATGAAAAATGTTTCACACCTACTTTAAATAAAAAAAAAATGCTGTTGACAAGAAATTAAGCTTTTCTGCACTAAAGACAAACACTGCAGCAGGATAAAGAGTAAACTCTGTCCTCTGAAAACTGATAAAGCAAGATGAGCCATTTCCTCCTGCTTATTAACGTATTTGTTAGTGAAATGTGTCATGTTCTAGATGTCGATTTCCTGCACTTCAAGCCTGGGGCAAAGGTCTAACGTCACCGACATCCGCTTTGCTCTGGCAAATGAGGGTCAATCAAACTCGAGCTCGGAAAAAAAAAAAATTGATTAGATATTAGCAAACAGGGAACAAACACGCCATCGCAGCCTATCAGGATGTTTCCGACTGAGCGGGACACAAGCTCCTGTCGAGCCAAGTCCGGTTTTTTAATAAAGAGCATTTACAAAAACAACACCCTGGGTCAAATTAATTCGAGAGTAAAGACGAGTTAAAAGCTAATGAAAAAAATAAACAAATAGCTCCGAGGCGAGGTGAGTCACCTGTGTTAGCGCTTAGCCAACTTAACTCACAGCAGCTGCTGAAGATATGACTCATACCTCAACCTTGCCCTTGGGGACGGCGTATGTGTGTGTTTTATAGGCTTGCTCATCAGGGATAAATACACAATTCACTTTCATTCTTAAGGTCTGTAAAGCTGCTTTGAGACGATGTCCATTGTGAAAAAGCGCTATAGAAATAAACCCATAAACAACGTGTAGCCCGCTTAAGACCTTGCAGCATCTAAAAGAACCATCATTAAGAATCTATGACCTTCAGAACTTTAAATAAGGACTATTATCTCACCTGCATCAGTTTTTCTATCACCCTTGTGGCTAAACGAGCACAAAAAATGTGTATATACATACAGTTCAAGTGTCCTCAAACTTTTGATCATATAGTGTAGATATAGTGAGGTATAGTAGATAATAAAATCTCCTTATATGTAGCCATATAATAGTAATGGCCGTTTTTCAAACAAGCTTTTTATTAAAAAAATAGGCTGCCTTATAATGAATTAATTGTTATTAAAAAATATCTTTGATATTATGGTATGGATATCATCAAGCCAACTACAAAACCCAGCCACTTTTCTATATTTTAAAAATTTTTCTCCACCCTGTAATGACAAAACCCTATGTCCTATATGTCTCAATTTGTACTTTACAATTAATAATAAATAATATACACCTTTATTTCTATTTGGATGCATCCATAAAGCATGTGATATGATCATGTGCCCCGTATAGTTGACATATAAGTGTGTAAGTGATGATGGTTTAGACCATGGCACCACGCAAATTGATTTTTCTTCTCTTTTATCTCCCGCAGGTCATCGGGAAGACTCCTGCAGGTTCCTGTTCACCTTCATCCGCCATCTCGCCCAATAATTACTGCCATCTTATGGCATCGACTGCTCCTGATTCCCTCGTTGTCCCTACCATCTGGATTTCCTAATCCGTTCCGCGTGCTGCTATCGTCTTTTCAGCCCCTGCGTTCTAACCGCTGTATCTTCATTTCAGTTAGGCGGATTCTATACAGACGATCTATTGTCGATGATCCATGTTCGAGACTTCAAACACACTTCCTGCGCTTTGTTTCCTGTCAGTTCTGTTCACGTAGCTAATTCTGCACAGCTGTAAGATTTCAAGATGGGCTTTTTCCGTGTCTGACTAAAGGCTTTATGGGACATATGGAGTGATTTAGACACAATATGGATTTATTCTGGAAACTCGTTTGTCTTATGTATCCATTGAAAAACGAGTGTAAAAACAAAGGATAATTTATAAGAATATTAGTTTCAGAAAGGTTTAGATTTTTAATTATGAGGTCGTCGAATAGCTCACTGAGCAATATTTGAACTTGACCAAAGATGATCCACTATTTATTTCCATACACACTGCCACTAATGCCATTTACTGTTCTTCTGTTACACAGCTCACAATGTCCACTCTGGTAATGCACAGTCACTGTGATTTACCTCACGTCTGCTGGTGTATCAGAAATATTTACAATATTCACACTAAACACTATACTACACTCCCACCCTCATACTGCATCTGATTCTTCTTTACCACTTATTTGCCGTTTTTAAAACTCTATATTATACTCCATTTACTCTATATTTGCTTTGAGTAATACATGAATTTGCCTCTGGGATTAATGAATCAATCTATCCATCCTTTTACCCTTCTATCCATCTATACATCCCTCCATTTTTAGATGGCAGATTATTTCAGTGCAATAAAATGATTACGCACAACCTAATACCAAAAAAACTATAATCATACACACTATATAGACAAAAGTATCTAAACACCTGTCTTTTCATGCCATATGTGGATTTTCCCCAAAATGTTACCTCAGAGTTGGAGGTACAAAATTGTATAGGATGCGGTAGCATGAAATTTTCCCTTTACTTGAAATAGGAGACCAGTTCCAGCATGGCAAAGATCCTGTGCACAAAGCCAGCACTATAAGAAAAAAAGGAGCTTTTACTTATCACAGTGAAATTCTTTCTTCGCATACCACAGCAATGTTAGGAAGCTGGGGTCATAACGCAAGGTCAGCCATGATACAACTCCCCTAAGGGGTTAAGAGTGGCATCTTGTCGATAATGGGGCTTAAACCCCTGACCTTCTGATCAGTAACCCAGAGCCTTAACCACTAAGCTACCACTTCCAATTAGATATAGTTTACATGGGTTGAAGTGGAAGATCTTGAGTGTCCTGATATAGCGCTCTGACCTTAACCCTATTTAACACCTTCGGGATGAATTGGAATGCTGACTGCACCCCAGACCTCCTCACCTCACCTTCATCAGTACCTGAAATTACTAATTACTAAACGGTACTATGTTCGAATCTTCCCAGAAGGGTGGAGGTTAATATAACAGAAAAGGGGGATTGGGATGTCCAATAAACACACAGCAATCTTATGGTCAGGTGTCCACAAACCTTTGTCCATACAGTGGATTATATATATATATATATATATATATATGCAATGCTGCAGAAGCCTAAACATTAGCCACAAGATCTGTAATGGCAACAAAGACCAAGAGATTTCGCAGCTATAAATAGAGACTTAACAGGGTCTTAGGTCTTTCTGATCCTAGTATTTTGAAACTCTGTCGTAATAAAGAGGCCCACCATCATGCTTGTACGAGATTGTTAAAGTGTACATGCTAGTGGAGGGCAGTTAGCACAGCCTTATTTGGATGCATTTCATTCAACTTTAGCAGCGTGTAGGTGAAGTGCTCCTTTGTCAAAAAAAAAACAGCAATATGACGATTTAAAATGGCTTAACTTCTAAATCCACACTAAAGCCATATATGGACGAGTTTAAAAACAAACATAATCCATGTAATCAATCACATCGGTATTAAAGAGCTCGTCAGAAGCCAAAAGTGTGCTCTCGGGTCTCATGAGCCTGAATGAGCAATCCTCTCATTATATATACAAACACAGACCGTTTTAAACTGACTTGCATTTTCTGTGTTTTTGTGTTATTTTCAATCACGCTGAACAAAGAACCGACGAAAACCAGACTACAGGGATAAATATGGCAATATCCATTTTCCCTAACAGTCGAAAAAATGAAACCATAAAATACATGTTTAAAGGTCAGTAAAAAGAAAGAAGACGTCGATTCAGCAAGCGATTGTGGGTGCTGAATGCAGGGGAAGGATGCAGGCAGTCAGGAACAAAGTGGTGTGTGTGTGTGTTTGTGTGTGTGTGTGTGTGTATGTGTGTGTGTGTGTGTGTGTGTGTGTGCGTGTGTTTGACCCTGCAGCAGTGTAATGGCTGCACTGCAGATACAGAGCTGTTTCATATTCAACACACAACACTGTGCATGTTGGACTCTTCAGAAACACACCACAAACACAACTCAGAAAAGAAACTGATGCATTATAACACACATTTAAGACTGAAAGCTAATTACAAGAATTTACAAGAATTTACCATAGGCTCATGTTAAACAAAAACACAATGGCAGTAATAACCAACAAAAAAAGAAGACTGACATAATTCAGGAACACAGACCAAAGCAATAAACAACACTGGCCCAAACCCACCAACACTGTTCCAAACCAATCAACACTGGCCCAAAATCGACATCACTGACCCAATCCCACCAACATCACTGACCCAATCCCACCAACACTAACCAAAACCAACACCACTGACCCAAATACAAATGCTGACTGAAACTCAACAACATTGACCCAAACCTACTAACACTACCCAAACCCATCAACACTGACCCAAACCTACTAACACTACCCAAACCCATCAACACTGCCTCAAACCTACTAACACTACCCAAACCCATCAACACTGACCCAAAACTACAAACGCTAACCAAACCCACCAACATTGACCAAACCAACTAACACTACCCGAACCCATCAACATTGACCCAAACCTACTAACACTACCCAAACCCATCAACACTGACAAAACCTACTAACACTACCCAAAACCATCAACACTGACCCAAACCTACTAACACTACCCAAACCCATCAACACTGATCCAAAACTACAAACGCTAACCAACATTGATCAAACCAACTAACACTACCAGAACCCATCAACATTGACCCAAACCTACTAACACTACCCAAACCATCAACACAGACCCAAACCTACTAACACTACCCAAACCCATCAACACTGACCCAAACCTACAAACACTACCCAAACTAATCAACACTGACACCAAACCTACAAACACTACCCAAACCCATCAACACTGACACCAAACATACAAACACTACCCAAACCAATCAACACTGACCCAAACCTACAAACACTACCCAAACCCATCAACACTGACCCAAACCTACAAACACTACCCAAACCCATCAACACTACCCAAACCCATCAACACTGACCCAAACCTACAAAAACTACCCAAACCCATCAACACTGACCCATACCTACTAACACTACCCAAACCCATCAACACTGACCCAAACCTACAAACACTACCCAAACCCATCAACACTGACACCAAACTTACAAACACTACCCAAACCCATCAACACTGCCCCAAACCTACAAACACTACCCAAACCCATGAACACTGACCCATACCTACTAACACTACCCAAACCCATCAACACTGACCCAAACCTACTAACACTACCCAAACCCATCACCACTGACATAAACCTACTAACACTACCCAAACCCACCAACATTGACCAAACCAAACAACACTTACCCAAAATACCAATGCTGACAAAACCTAAACCAACAATACTGGTCCAAGCCAAAAATAAAAGAAAAAAACACTCCAAACCACTATTTAATCTACAAACCTTGACCTACACCACCAGCCTACACCAGTCTGCCATCGGTGAGCCAAACCACAGTGACACAAACCATCAAAACCAAATGCAGCCAAGCCACTGTAAACCCAAAACCATAAAACAAACCAGCACCAACACTTACTAAAATATCACTGCTGACCAATCATTATCACCCACACTGACTAAAACAAATGGGAAAAAAAAAACTAAGCAAATTTTCAACATTTTTACCACAGATATTAAACCGTCCAGAGATTTAAGGACAAAGGACAAAATATCAGTTATAACAATGACCCCCAATAAACCTTTCCAGCTTGCATACTGACATGCTACTAATCATTTACTTTTGTGTTAATGATTACCAAACTATAAAAATACCAATAAATCAATTGTAGGTTATCGAGAAGCTTCACTCAGGGATGTCTACATATTGGACACATGTCTCACATGCATCTCTTGCTGGCTCAGCAGATGCATCTTTACGGACACTGGGGATCAGCATACAAACCACCATTGCAAGCAACTCAAAAAGTTAGACAAAAATCGGGTCAAGTGCTAGCCGTACGTGTGCGTACAGTATGTGTGTGTGTGTGTGTGTGTGTGTGTGTGTGTGTGTGTGTGTGTGTGAGTGTGTGTGTGCAAGGCCAGTGGAGAGAATGAGTCACACAAGATAACTAAAGAGCAGTAGCTGAAGGGCAAAAAGGTGCCACTTTTACTTCCGTTTCAAACAAGCAT
Source organism: Silurus asotus (assembly GCA_024362625.1). Classification (NCBI taxonomy): domain Eukaryota; kingdom Metazoa; phylum Chordata; class Actinopteri; order Siluriformes; family Siluridae; genus Silurus; species Silurus asotus. The sequence continues at coordinate 5,685,340 of MU575040.1, read as the reverse complement.
GACAAAAATAAGAGCTTCTCTTATCCGTGAACACTGCATGCATGAGCGATCACATCTTCACATCACTGCATGGGTTACGATATTCGATAGCGGCATGCTGGATCATTTGTACAGCCCTCAGACACGGGGAAGGCACTTTCGCTGTCCTTTCACTGCACACATCTCGAAAGCAGACACAGTTATAAGAATATAAACTGGATTCAGAGAGATAAGAATCAGCGATCTGATTTGTTCCCCGTGTTAAATCCTAAAGCAACTCTAAATACAAGAAAGGAAAGGAAATCTGACAAATTATTGATTTTATTTGCCTTAAACCAGGTGCACACTGCGATTTTGGCCACGTTTTAGTTGCCGGAGGCAAATCTTTAAAATCCCAAAAGATTCCTATAATCCTCAAAAAAAAAAAAATCTGTAGTTCATCACTGGTTTTTCTTTTCCTTAATGCAATGCCAGCTTCTATGACTCTGCTCATGGTGAAAGCCAGATATAAAAAAACTTTTAAAAAATATGTTTGATACATTTTTCTAAAAACCTTAAGACTACATTTCGATTAACTTGATTAAAAGCCTTTTCAAAGGTATCAAAAAAATAAGTTTCTCAAAGGGGTAGACAGTCAGGGCTGTTTCTAGGCAAGATTTCTATTGTAACCCCCTAATGGCTCCGCCCTCCCATCACAATGCTCCACCCCCACAACGTACAAATCATTCGCACCCTTCCAGAAAAATGCTTAAACACATTTGATAATCATTAAAAATTGCCTGAAATATGTAAGAATATGCTGTACGGGTCTATGTATAAATAATATGTATAATAATAATTAATGATGATGAATTCTGACAGGATAAACATTTTGGGGGAATTTCCTCCCTATAATAAAAATTTATGTGTTTGTTTTTAGGGCCAAATTTGGCGTCGTGTGTAAAAAACTTAAATCTCATCCATTATTGAAATGAAAAATAAGTTTTTTCCCCAACATCAAGATTTATTTCATGTAATTTGTTGTTTAAGCACTGATCCCATTCCAGGTTTGACATGTTCACTGACAGCTGATTAATAGCCGTTGCGCTAAATTTTTTCTTCCAGTAAAATTCTGACAGTGTCAGAGGATTTCATTCTTTCCTGCAAACAGACATCTCCTACGAAGACCGTCAAACCAAGAACCAATAGGAGCGCCGAACCTGCATGATTAACTCGACAACTTCAAACCACCTCAGAAAAAATGTGGAAACCAGTCAGGTAGACAGTACTGGTTCCCTGGTGGTCCAGTGGTTAGGATGCGGCGCTCTCACCACTGCGGCCCAGGTTCGAACCCCGGTCAGGGAACCAAACCCCAGCCATTAGGGTTGCACAAGCCTTAGTGCCGGCCCCAATCCAGGATAAATGGGGAGGGTTGCGTTAGGAAAGGCATCCAGCGTAAAAACATGTGCCAAATCAAACATGCGGATGATCCGCTGTGACGCCCCCTAATGGGAGAAGCCGAAAGAAAGTTTAGTCAGGTAGACATTACAAAAAATGAGAAACTTATGGAGGGAAAAGGGAGTGTTTTTATGATGTTTTAATCACCATGAAATGTGGTGAACAGAATTAACGCTACAGATTATATTCGTTTGCTGCAAGCTACCGTAAGTGACAGAACGCGAGTCAAGGACTAATAACGTAAAACTGCGTATGAATCATTTTCTTGTGCGTGTCAGTTTTTGACTGCTCCAGTCGGAAACATTATGGCAAGCGAGATCCTACAGCGTGACTTAGTGATCATGTCTGTACAATCGCAAAGGACTAATAAAAAAATCGCCCGGCATTAGTCATGTGAAATTCAACATTTGGAAACGAAGCCCCGTATCAGCCCGAGATTTCTGTTCTGGGATAATCAGAGAGAGTCGGAACATTCTCTGTCAGTTTGTTTTTCCCCTTGCACAGCCAGCTGCATGCATCGTGGCAAAAAAAAAAAGCCATGTGAGAGTACTGTGAGCTACAAGCTACTGCATTTCGAAGTTTAATGAGTCAATAAATACTCAATGTCCACACACACACACACACACACACACACACACACACACACACACACAGGGCTCATGCATCATTAATCCAAAGTTTACACTGGTGGTCATCGTTCTTCTGCAAAAAAACATAAAGACAATCTATTACACTGGCTAGGGATATACACACACGCATACACACACACTTCCACACCACTGCTGGTTGCAGCAGCCATTGAACACAAGCTTTTCGAAAAAATTCTAATTAACATATTTATTCTAATAAGAGCCGACATGAAGAGGATAATCAGCCGAGAGCTAGGAAATGTCAGAAGGAGGATCCGGACACTCAGGACACTTTGATCCCATGGCTGAGGGCACATACGGACAAGAGCGAGCAGCTCGAGTGTTAAAGATTAACAGAGCAGGAGACCTACAGCGCTGAAGGACGAAGGATCAGCTGACACGCTACAAGACATAAACATGAAGTAGGAGATGTCCCACCGTGCAAAAGATCAGACAAAACCTCTTAACTGCGCCAAACAGTGAACGTGGAGGGACTTGGAGCTACTTCCCACTAATGAAGAAGATAACCTGGTCTAGATACACAAGCCGGTTTCATGTGCCGGGTCCATGCTATTGACCATTTGTATGCACAAATAAAAAATCAAAGAAAATACTGATTATGAATCATTATGTGAGAGATTTTAAGTGTGTGTGTGTGTGTGTGTGTGTGTGTGTGTGTGTGTGTGTATATATATATAAATGTGTGTGTGTGTGT